>LPNX010659036.1:232709-258487 GCA_001517045.1 Pseudotsuga menziesii | reverse complement strand
CCTTTTGCACTGTTTCATTCTTCAATTGCTGAGTAAATTGTGAGATCTTCTTTGTGAGTTTTGTTTTTGTCTACAGATCTATATGCTCAAATTTACAGGTGGTGCTCATTCATGATTGCTGAATTTGATTGAGCTCCTTTGTCATGACTCATGGCCTTAATAAATGTGTACCCTTCAGTCAATCAAACAATCACTTATTAAACATGGCAAGCTTTTTCTACATTATTTTAGCGCTTGGATTAGGAAGTTTCATCAAAATTGTATGGTGTTAACTAATGTCCTTGGAGGATTAACTTCGAGATTCAAAGCAGGGATAATTTGAAGAACAACCCCAAAATTTATATGTATAATAAATGAGTGAATATCCCTAATACATAGGAAAAATTGAAGGTTGTTTTATCAATAATATAATATATATATGTACTTTTTTGGATAATCTTTCAATATATCATAGAATCTTGTAAAATCTTGGTGAATATTTCACTAAACTATAAGGTATTGTAAAATATTCGGGAATATTTCAATAAATTATAAAATATTGGGAAATATTTCATCAAATTATAAAATCTTGTAATGTCTTGGTGAATCTTTTGCTAGGAAGACTCTATTTTTTATTCTGCATATTACTAAGGTAGTGCAATAGAAGAGCATATACAAAATCTTGAATCTCTCAATTCCTAGACCCTCAAATGAACAAATGCATGAATGGGGAGAGGAGGGATTTATTTATACATTTCACAAGCAGTATTGGGTCACTCACAGCTGGAGGTGTTGGTGAAACACAACTACACTAACTAGATTCAGAGAAAGTGGGGACTCCACTTTTTCTATCGTCCCTTAATGGTCCAATAGACATGTGGGAACCCAAATCTTGAAATACCGACAAACTGATAGAAGTAAACACTTTACAATGTGGAGTCATTATGGCACCAACAAACCAATGTTACAACGTGGAGTATTATCGAGACCCACAACCTTAATATAGTGTATGAATTCCCAATTAGCTTATTTTCCAAATATCTCATTTTTAAGCTATTCTTAAAGAAAACAATAAGTTGCTTATATGTTTATAGATACAAATGCCAATTTTTCCTTTCTTTTGTTGAAAATCAAAATATGAATTATGTTATTTGATTTATAATTTTTAGAGTTAGTTAGAAACTTGCAATGGTTATTAGAAATAAGAACACTAACAAGAATAGAAAGCACATTAATGCATCATCACACATATCGTTAGAAGTACTTTGTTAAAGACTACTTTTTCTCAAATAAAATGAGGAGGTGTTTGTATCCATTTCCTTGAAATTTTTGAAAGCATGCAAAATGTGGTAAAATTGTTTTATCAACCTCATTGAATGCAAAAGGCTAGCTATCAAATAGGATAATGTCTACATCTCAGGCCAAACATGCCTTGTACATATTATATATAATCATAATGGAAATGAAGTATCATGTTCCAACTAAGTCATACATTTATCATACATAGCTAGAGCCATTTATGGATGATGATAGCAATTGCACATCAAAATAAATCACCAAAAACCATTTTACTTTTGAATGACCCTTAGAAAAAAAAATATCATAAAAAAGTACCGAACCCAACAAATTTAGGTCAAAAATAAAAGTGACGAACTTTGTAATATGAATAAAAAAATCTACTGTAACATCCCCATACCCATAATGCGGATAAATTTAAAAAAATTGCCTCAACAACCATTGTTCTATTTTCAAACACCACACATGGATGCTAACTCACACTTCCACATTCATTTCCAGGCTTAGGAACCCCTGTACACCACTGTAACAAGCGTTCCTCTCTTGACAGATCCCTTCTGCAACCGGAATGACTTCTTCTACACTAAACTTGTCTTTCCACAGTCTGCATTCTGCACTTCTGCCCTTCTAACCTTGGAAATAAAAAATATAAAGTTCGATGAAAAATACTTAATCTCTCTTCCACCTTCTTCCTCCTAGAATTTCGCTTTCTGCCTTCCGCACTTCGAAACTTGAAAATCAAAAACTCCAGGTGTGAAGGAACGTTCAACGTCATTTTCGCCTTCCACCTTCCACCTTTCGCATTTTCACTTAATTCCTTTCACGCCTCAAAAATAGGATACTCAAATGTGAGATGGAACATTCAAAGTCATTTTCTCCTTCCTCCTTCGGAAATTCCTCTTTCCACCTTCCGCACTTGGGAACTTGGAAATCGAAAACATAACTCTTCGACGGAGTCTTTCAACCACCATTCCACCTTCTGCCTTTCTCCCTTCCACCTTCCACCCTTTCACCTTCCACACTTCGAAACTCAGAAGTCGGAAAACTATCAAATGACGGAATGTCTATCCTCCTTTCTTCCTTCTGCATTCTGCCTTTCCGCCCTCCAATGTAGAATTTAGGAATCGTAAGACCAAATCTTTACCTTATCCTTTTTCCATATTTCCACTTTCCACCTTCCGCAAGCGGATCCCAGAAGTCGGAAATCCCACTTTCTACTTTGATAAAACTTCTTTATCCCACCTCTCTCATTTTTCCTTCCGCCTCCACTACGGAACTCAAAAATTGGGAGAACGAATTTTGGCCTTAACTTTTTTCTGCACTTCTAACTTCCGCTTTTCGATCTCGGACTTTGAAAATTGAAAAACACACTTCTACTTGGATTTAAACTTCTTTCTCCTGCCTCCCACCTTTCACCTTCCACTGCAGATCCCGGGGTGTGGAAACACCATAATATTCCTTTTCCAACTTTTCCTTTTCTGGTTTCCACCTTCCGCCTTTCGCAGGTGTATTCCAAGGGTGAAAACACTAAGTCTGATGCATTCTGACCTCTTTAACCAGATTTTCTAGCCTCCAAGGACTTCAGCAAAATGCATTGGACATACATGAAAATGCAGAAGTAAAAATGCATAAAACATACAAGGCATAAACTAGCAATTATAGGGACATTCATACACAAGTAAACCTCTACTTGATCATCAACAAGAATTCAACATGAACATAGCAACTTATCATATTCTTAAGCATTCTACACAACCAATATATTCATTCATAAGAAAATTCATTGCATAAACATAGTAACAGAGATACTTATCTTGATGATTAAGTTGTCCTGCAACTAGCTAGGTGACTGCAACGTTCCACCCAACCATAAGCCAGTGTGTTCATTAATCTCTCAACACACTTCCACCCAACTTTAATCTCTCAACACACTTCCACCCCCAAGTTGGGCATGATTTCCACAAGGGGCTAGGGAACAATAGGCTTACACATAGCCATTGCACATCAGAACATAGTAAACCAACTAACAGTTGGGTTTATCAAGTTGCTAAGGCAATGGATAGGTAGAAGTGTTGGGCTAGTGAGCTCAACCTCAAAGCTAAGGATACCTACACTAGATCTTGCTTGGTCTCCACGAATCCATCCCACCCTACACAAGGAAGTATTCCTTTCTTCTCTTATACAGTTCTTTAGGCCATACCTTCCCTCTGGTGCTCATGCGGATTTGCAGGCCAGATTTACCATCCCCTTTGATATTTTTGTGTGGTTCCTCTTTTTACTAGGATTATCAACCAATTATGGCCCTATTCCACTCCTAAACCTTCAAACCTAAATAGGGATGCACTACACATCCATCCACAAGGAAACACATTAGCATAGGATTACTCATTCTATAACAGAGAAAGCCACTACAGAAATGCCTTTCGTGACTCAGGAGAGTGAAATCGAACCATCTAGACCATAAACCCCTACTCCCTTACTCGTAAAGGAAAATAATTGTAGATAACTAGTTCTGTGGCTCCAAGCAATGAACCAACATGATGAGGGGATCAGGGATGGAAAATCACAGACAAAAACCATGGTTCTGCAACACAGGTGAACACACAACGCGCATGAGCAGTCTGGAGAGATCTAATGGTAGAATCCATGAAAAATGATGGAATGGTTCGAATGAATGAGGAGGAGTGAGTAAAACCCAAACACAATCTCATCTGACGAATAGGGTATGCATCACATTCTTGCTTCCTCCAAAAGAAAAAGTGCATCCTCCCCCAGGCTACAGGCCTACGTAGATTGTAGTTTTCCATGCCTTGCACTTCCCCAGCCATTAACTGTATCAACCACCTTCTGGAAAGAATAAATGATTGAGGACAGAGGGAAAAATATATCTAAGGGTTCATAGGTTCTCATATTGACATCTAGCCTCACCCTAAGGCTCATAGGTTGACTCACTGCCCACCCTATTCCCTTGTGGAATCATGCCCCCATCTGTTTCACGTTGTAGTTCCATAGCTAGATATGGTATTTCATTTCTTTGTAAATTTACATGATATATCAAGAGATATATATTGTGCTTGGATTAGCACTATCACCATAGGTATCAGCCTTGATCACATATCCACAAAACATTCATCAATGGCAGGGCCTTGGCCTTGAGCTCCTCGCCATGATTTTCATACAATATTTAAATTATGTACAATTAAATACCATGGGGTAAAAACTGGGGTATTACAATCCCCTCTGCTTTCAATCAACACTATCCTCAGTACTTTACAACTTAAACAAAAATGCTACACCGGCATCACCCTCAATGCTCCACAAAATTGAACAAAAATGTATGTGCCAATCGCATGGCATCCTCGAGCTTTCAAGTAGCCTTATTAGGACCATGGTGCTCCTTCTACACCTTTATCAGTCCAATGGTACTATATAGAACTATTACAGGTCCTTGATTGCATGCATCATTCCATACCACCAGTCTCCTTCTGGTCTTAGAGAATCCTTCTTCACAGCTTGGAACATCTCCAACATCTTTGGAAACCAGCAGTACCTATGCTCATGCCCCAAGCAATTAGTCAATGCTCATGTCATTTTCACAAGATTTTTCAAAAGTCATGGATGAATCACATGCACATGTACATTGACATAAAATCAATAAGTAATTCAAATACTTATCTGCATAATTATCTTATTTTGGTTCCACAAGTATCCGACTTGGCTTTATACAACCATGGCACCCACAAAACCTGCCCCACCCCTCGCAAGGGTGTGCATTAAAAGGTATCCAAGTTTCTACAAGCCTCAAATCACCTGAAAATACCTCTCAACCGAGGTCTGACAGCTCTGCTTTAGAGCCTAACACTTCCTCTAGGTGCTCACCAAGCTCAGGTGCTTCCTTTCTAGACACCACAACAAATTCATTCACATGTCAAATTCATTCCTTTAGGATGCAATCTATAACAAGATTTTTAAAACCATGGCTGCATCATATGCTTATTAGTATTTACAAAAAAATCAACAACAACAAAAGTTACTAGGTAAACCAAATACTTATCTGTATAGCATCTCTTAACCAAGATCTGGTAGCCCTGATCTAGAGCCTAATACCTCTCTGGGTTCTTAAGGGCTCAGCACCTCCTCCCAGTGCTTACCAATACTTAGGCGCTTCTTTTCCGGACACCATAATACCTAGTGGTTATTCTCTTCACGGATTCCCCACTCTCGTGGCAGTCCCCTTACGACGTGAATGTGTGCAGAAAGAAGTATATTAGAATGTTTTACACCCTAGGCATCCCCAGTGATGCATACTGGTGCCTATCTGGCTGGGGGGTGAAGCTATGTACCCTCGTACATCCTTCCATAGGAGCCATCTTTCTCAAACACATCCTCCCGAGGAGATATGTACTCCATGGGCGTACTCCCATCATCTCACCCGTGTTACATACTAGCAAGAAGTTCACATGAGATGTCATCATAAAAATTTCAATCATATATTTTCAAATCTATTTCATGCATGAATAAATTTCCAAATATCAAATGATCAATAACATTGATAGTCAAATCAAAATATGGGTTCACAATTATGCTTTCTACAGAAAATCAGATTTTTGCAACCATGAGGCCATCCTCATATTGTTTGGCCTTTTGCAAGTGGGAGCACTTATTCTCTACCTACACATACCGCCCAAAACCTGGACATTCACATACAACATGTCATCTTGACACCATTTCAGATCATCCAAACAGTCAATTAGCAATCAACAACAAAATTTAAAATCTGAAATTTAAAATATATTTTGTTCAAAAATTAGATTCCAGACATGAGATCCTTCTCATATCACATGGTAGCTTCCTTCCTTAGTTTCATTGGGCACAACCATACTTCTCCATTCAAGTCATTCTACCTGTAGTCTTCAGGAATTTCTGATATGATTGTACATACATACGAGGGTCGTCTCCTCATGGAACTACAAGTTCACATGCAGGCCTCCGCAGACTATACATAGGCTCCAATTTACCTACAGAATACCCTTCAATGAACTTCCTACAATACCCTGCAAGTCCCATAAAAGATCTTACATCTATCATATTTCTTGGAGAAGGCCAACTCATAATGGCCTCAATCTTTTCATGGTCTACATATATTCCTTTATCTAAGATAATGTGACCCAAATAATGAATTCTATCTTTATAGACGTCACATTTGCTCAACCTTGCATACATCTTATGCTCCCAGATCAATTTCAATGTCAATATCAACTGTTCTACATGTTCTTCCTCATTCTTAGAATAAATAAGGATATCATCAAGGAAAACAAGAACAAACTTGTCCAAGTACCTGCTAAAAAAATTATTCTCGAGGCACATAAATGTAGCTGGTCCATTTGTGAATCCAAATGGTACCACTACAAACTCATAAGGTCAATACCTTGATCTTAGTGTTGTCTTATGAACATCTTCATCCTTTATTATTACCTGATGGTGACCAAACCTTAAGTCAATCTTGGAAAACACCTCTGCTCCTCTTATTTGATCAAAGAGGTCATCCATTCTAGGAAAAGGGTATTAGTTCTTCTTAGTGACTTTGCTCAGTTGTATGTGATCAATACACAACCAGACTGTGCCATCTTTATTTTTCACAAACATAGTTGGTGCTCCCCACGCAGACACACTTGGCTTGATGTACTTCTTTTCAAACAACTCCTGTAGCTGTATCCTTAGTTCTAGCATCTCTGGTGTACTCATCTTGCAGGATGTCTGGGACATTGGTGTTGCTCCAGGCATAAGTTTAAAGGTAAAATTAATGTCCCTCTTTGGAGGAAGCCCCGGAATTCTATCAGGAAAAAGATTCTTGAATTCCTGCAACACATGAAATCCCTCCAACCTAGGAGTATCATTCTCTATTGCCTCCAAAACATGAGCTGCATACACTCTGCAACCTTTCCCATAGAACTTCTTCAGCTGCATTGCTTAATATTTCCTTCCAGAGACCACTTTTGGAATGCCTTTCACAACCTTTAGTTTCCCTTCTTCATTTAAGCACTCAAAATTCTTGTTGTAACAATCAAGCTTTTCTCTATGTGATTCCAACAAATCCATTCCAATGAGAACATCACAGGAACCAAGTGGCAGAACATTCATATCTACATAAGTGACTAACCCATCCATGACCAATGGACATCTCTTTACTACCTCACTAACCTTGTTCTTGGTTCCAGTGGCTAGTTGGACTAACCATGATCTTATATGCTTTGACTTCTTCAAAGTGCACATCTCAACAAGTCCAGGGGTGATATCGCTATGAGTGGATCCAGGGTCAATTAAAACATAAATAGTCTGTTCAGCAATCTCACCCTCTACTTCCACCATGGTTGAGTTATGACCTTCCTGGTGGTCTTCTAACACTGCAAAAATTTTAGGAATAGTCCCTGCTTCCTAACCCACGGTTTCAACTTCTTGAGTGATGTGGACTTGACCTTCATTCCCATTTTCAAGTGGGCAATTTCTGCGCAGATGGGGTCCTCCACATCCCCAACATTTGAGTAGTTTTCTTGTTTTTCCCTCATCACTCTGGTTGGCTCAATCATAGCTTGTGATGAATTCCTTTGTTGCTTTAGGAGGTGAGAAGGTTTAAAACCTTTCTTCCTTGGGTTAAGCTTCTCATTCTTCTTGTGGGAATTTCTCCTACTCCCTTCTATCTATGTTAACCGATGCCTAGAGTTTATCTTCCTTTGGAGGTCTTCCAAACTTTTTAGCATGACTATAGTCAACTGGTTTTGCTCTACCAATTCCTTTATCATCCTTTTATTTTCTTCTTTGAAACCCTACAACTCTACCCTCAGGATTCTTATGGTAGCTGCAGCATCTGGAAAACTCTCTTGTTCCCTCTTTCCATTAGCTTCAGTTTCATTTTATTGGATTTTGTAATATGGCCTTATATACCCTTCCCCATGTGGACAACTCTTGTGCAAATGGGGTCCTCCACATCTCCATCATTGGAGTGGCTTTCTGTTCTCTTATATATCTCTTGGATTTTCCCCCATAGCATCTTCCTCGTGTCCACAAGGATCCTGTGCATCATCCATGTTGTTAATATTCTTGGTGTTGATCTTATTTTACCTTCTTGGTTGGACCAAGACAAACTTTTCAATCTACACTATGACTTTGCAAAATGTGTTAACAACATCATTTGTTAGACAATCTCATAAATTCAAAAAATACTTACCAATGTCACGGTGCATTTCATCAGGTTGGCTACATTTAGCAATTTTTCTAAATAACACTCTTTCTCACTGTAGTTTCTTTCTACAACTAATTACCTTAGCACATTTATACCAATGTTGCAACCAGGAACTCTGTTAAACCATAATCTTGGGTATTCTTTTCCATTTTAATTGTTCAACTTAACCCATTTAGGCCCTAGTGTTGTAACCTTTTCTCTGATACCATAATGTAACATGCCCATACCCATAACGCAGATAAATTATAAAAAAATCCTCACGAACCCGTGTTCTCTTTTCAAACACCGGGCACAGATGCTAACTCACACTTCCACCTTCATTTCCAGGCTTAGGAACCCATGTACACCACTGTAATATTAGTTCCTCTCTTGACATATCCCGTCTGCGCCCGGAATGATTTCTTCCACACTAAACCTATCTTTCCGCAATCTGCATTCCGCTCTTCCTCCCTTCTGACCTCGAAAATCAGAAATTTAAAATGTAAAGTTTGACGAACAATACTTAATCTCTCTTCCACCTTCCACCTCCCGCACTTTCGCTTTCTGCATTCCACACTTCCACCTTCCGCACTTTAGAACTCAGAAATCAGAAACTTCAGGTGCAAAGGAGTGTTAAACATCCTTTCCTCCCTCTACACTTCCTCTTTCCGCCTTCCGCACCTCAAAACTTGAAAATCAAAAACTCAAATGTGCGACGGAACATTCAACGTCCTTTCCACCTTCTGCCTTCCACACTTAGGAACTTGGAAATTGGAAACATAACTCTTCGAAGGATTCTTTCAACCACAGTTTCACCTTCCTCCCTTCCTCCTTTCACACTTTGGAACTCAAAAGCTGGAAAACTATCAAATGACGAAACCTCTATCCTCGTTTCCGCATTCCTCCTTTCCACCCTCTAGTGCACAACTCAGGAATCAACACACCAAATCTTTACCTTATCATTTTTCTAGATTTCCACCTTCCACCTTCTGCACGTGGATCACGGAAGTCGAAAATCCCACATTCTGTTTTGATAAAACTTCTTTCTCTCACCTCCCGCATTCTGCCTTCTGCCTCCGCTGCTGAACTCAGAAATTGGGAAAATGGCTTTCGGCCTTAACATTTTTCTGCACTTCTAACTTTCACTTTTCGATCTTGGACTTCAGAAATCAGAAAACACACTTCTTCTTGGATTTAAACTTCTTTCTCCCACCTCCCGCCTTCTGTTGTGGATCCTAGGGTGCGGAAACGCCATAATCTGCCTTGTACAAATTTTCCTTTTTTGGTTTCTGCCTCCCACCTTCCTTGGGCGGATTCTAAGGGGCGGAAACACTAAGTCAGATTCCTTCTGACCTATTTAACTATCTTTTCTAGCCTCCAAGGACTTAAGAAAAATCCATTGAACATACAAGAAAATGCAGAAGTAAAAATGCATAAAACATACAAGGCATAAACTAGCAATTACATGGACATTCATACATAATTAAAATTCTACTTGATCATCAACAAGCATTCAACATGAACATAGCAACTCATTATATTCATAAGCATTCTACATAACTAGTATAGTCATTCATAAGCAAATACCGTTTGCATAAACATAGTAACAAAGATACCTATCTTGATGATTAAGTTGTCCTGCAACTAGCTAGGTGACTGCAACGTTCCACCCAACCATATGCTAGTGTGTTCATTAATCTCTCAACACACTTCCACCCCCGAGATGGGAATGATTTCCACAAGGGACTAGGGAAAAATAGGCTTAAACAAATCCAACACACATCAGAACACAGTCAACCAACTAACAATTGGGTTTATCAGGCTGCTAAGGCAATGGATAGGTAGATATGATGGGCTAGAGAGCTCAACCCCGGAGCTGAGGATACCTACACTATATTTGGCTTGGTCTCCACGACTCCACCCCACCCTACAAAAGGAATTATTCCTTTCTCTGCTTATACAGTCCTTCAAGCCATACCTTCCCTCTAGTGCTCACACGGGTGTGGAGGACAGATTTACCAGCCCCTTTGATCTTTTTGTGTGGTTCCTCTTTTTACTAGGCTTATCAACCAATTATGGCCCTACTCCACTCCTAAAACTTCAATCCAAAATAGGGATGCACTACACAACCATCCACAAGGAAACACAGCAACACAGGCTTACTCATTCAGTAATAGAGAAACTCACTACGCAAATGCCTTCCATGACTCAAGAGAGTGAAATCGAACCGTCTAGACCACGAACCCCTGCTCCCTTGCTCGGGAAAGGAAAATACTTGCAGATAACTAGTTCTGTGGCTCCAGGAAGTGAACCAACATGATGATGAAATTAGGGATGGACAATCACAGACAAAAACCATAGTTCTACAACACAAGTGAATGCACAACGTGCATGAGCAGTCTGGAGAGCTCTAATGGTAGAATCCATGAACAACGATGGAATGGTTCGAATGAACTTAGGAGGAGTGATTAAAACCCAAATGCAATCTCATATGATGTACAAGGTATGCATCACGTGCTTTCTTCCTGTAGAAGAAAAATCGCATCCTCCCCCAGGTTGTAGTCCTACGTAGATAGCAGTATACCATGCCCTGCACTGCCCCAGGCATTAACTGTCTCAACCACCTTCTAGAAAGAATAAATGATTGAGGACAGAGGAAAAAATATAGTTGAGGGTTCATAGGTTCTCTTATTGACATCTGGCCTCCCTCTAAGGCACAGATGTTGACTCACTCCCCACCCTATGCCCTTATGGAATCATGCCCCCATCTCTTTCATGTTGCAGTTCCATAGCTAGTTGTGGTATTTTATTGATTTTGTATATTTACATGATATATCGAGAGATATATATTGTTCTTTGATTAGCACTATCACCATATGTATCAACCTTGATCACCTATCCACAAAACATTCATCAATGGTAGGGCCTTGGCCTTGAGCTCATTGCCATGATTTTCATACAATGTTTACATTATGTACAATTAAATACCATGGGGTCAAAACTTTGGTATTATGTCTACCAATCACAAACTTCTCAATACAAATAAAAGAATCTACTAGTACATTTTGGATAAGTCTACAAGAAGACAACCAAAATAATGGTCATTCCACTATAGCCATGACATTATAATCAATGTGCATTCATTTATATTATGAACATCCCAAACATAAACAATAACATACATAAAAATGGAAGATATACACTCTCATTAATGCCTTAGATCCCATAATAATTGCAAAGAAAGATCATATTAAAAGCGCATTTTAAACAGCTGGGTCAAATTCAGTTTGAAAATATAAAAACCATGTGGTGTATCTCCATCAAGAGTAGCAACCACTAACAACATATAAATGTTAGTTGATAGTTTAAACATGAAAAGGCATAAAATAAATCATATCTTTTGAGCTCTATAATGCTTTCATAGAACCAATACTCCTAGGATAGAATAAAACCCTAATAACACCAAATGAGCCCTAAGAATCAAGAGTGCCCTAGAATATGAGAGGCCTAAAAAAGAATCCATGATAAAAAACATGATAAAAGGTAAATTTACAATATAATAATCTATTGTAACTATAGATAATAATAAAAAACGTAAAAAAAATTGATAAAAAGTATACCATGTTAATTATTGGCTAAAAAGCGTGATGTGAGTTTGTATTCTTTGATCAATTACATGTGAGGCGTGCCCCTTCAAGACTTGAGATTTCGACAATGGAGATGTTATGTGAAGATTAAAACATTGAGAAAACTAAAAATGAAAAGTGGAATTGTATCGACCAGAACCTTCACCCTGCAAGCGCAATCTGATGTGGGTGAACCATGAATCAATATAGCCTTTATATAGAGAAAAAAAATAGTCACTAATTTTCCCTCCAATACTGGAAATCAAGGGCTGAAAGAAGGTATCACATGAAATTGACTAAAAATATAAAAAAATGCAACCAAATGTCTAAATTACAAGGAAAATGGATGGCAGAATAACCCTTGGGAGCCTCCATTACTGAAAGTGGGGGAGAAAGAGTCATTTCACTAGATTTTCTCTAGAAATTGGGGGCAAAATATAGATTGGAGGGAGATTTTGCTAGGGAAAAAATAGTTTTTTTCATTTTCCTCCTTAATATACAGGAGGTTATTCATTTTGGACTTATTGTTTTTCTAATAAATATTGGGCGAATATATTTTAACTGAAAAAAAAAACCTTTCCATATAAGGAAATAGCCCACTAAATCTTTGTAACCCTCTTAATATATCCCATGGGCTATATATAGCCCCTAAAATTATCCAAGATTCAAAGTAGAGACAATGTCTAGATCCTATAGGAGGGGGGAATAGGGTTCTATTTATGAATATGATCCCAATTAGGCAAGTGTTTGATGATTATCTATTTGCAATTTTGATTTAGATATGTAACCCTTTTTTGGTATATAGTTATACATAAGTCGACTTTGCGTATTTTGTTTCTATTGGTTTTGAATCATAAATTGGAATCTTTAATATATTTTTTTCATTAAAATTGTAAAATTCTATGCATTTTTAAAGACTCCAAGTCATTGAAATCAAACCAGTCTATTTCACTATTGTTTTTCGTCGGAGTTGACCCTTTACTAATTCAACTCCCGGTTCCAAGTTTTAAAACGTTGGTTCTAGGTTGTTGGAATATAAGACCTTCTAAAAGATTAAAAAAAAATAGAAAACATGGAAAAAATATAATAGGATGTAAAACTAAATGAGAATGAAACATTACCAAACTAGAATTTCAAACTTTCATATTTTGACATTGATGCAAAAAATGTGTGAAAACACATATACAAAGAATACTCGTGTAAACAAACTACAAAGGCTTCATGGCTCAAGTACCAACCTTATATAAGTTATAAAATAAAAGAGAATGAATTGCATGAATCATTGGTGTTTATTGTAATGCCCCATATTTGAAATTTAGTAATTAAACCGTAATGAGAATTAGCTTAGCACTTTTATTTGTTATTTAACGATTGGACTTAGCTAAACTGACTAATACTGTTGTTATGAAAAAATATGTAACTTCTTATGTATGAACTGTAAATGGAAATTATCACTTTATTTTAGTAATGGTGATGATTACATATTGCATTTGATTATGCATATTGGATGTGGAAGGTGGTACCTTGATATAGTTTAATTAAAACAATGCATTAACTATAGTACAAATGTAATGTGATGTGAAAGAACATAAATGGTTATTTCAATATCAGTTTGTGGAATATCTTATCACTTCAAATAGTTATATATATTTATACATGAGACACGTATGTGGTTATTGATCTAGCATACAAATGGATCAATTATGAGATAGTTGTGTACTATATGTTGTAATTATGATTGAAGTTATGATTTGAAACACTTATATTATTTGTGAGTAAGAGTGGTTTTGGCAGAGTGTGTCTTTCCTAGAGTGGTTATTATGACATGAATCTTGAACAAAAGTTGCTCAATATGGTTTGAACTTGATGTTAGGGTGTTGAACCTAGTTCTATTAGGAGGGGTGGAGGTATTTCCCATCATGTATCCTCCAAAACCTAGAGTCATGAGAAGGTAGCAGTAAACACACTCCCTTATATGTGTGATGACAATTTCTAGTTGTTTGCTAGGGAATTTAGGTCGATATAATCGATGCTTCCACCTGGAGGATTTATTTGTGGCGTTGGTATTATACTAACCATATGTCAATATTCATATATGTTATCTAACAACAATATACATATAACTACCCATGATCAACAACTCATTATATATTAGTATATTACTTTTTTCCCTAATGAATTTACGTCACACATTAATATATAAATATGTCAAACCAAACAATTCTTAACTCTAAGAATTCCTCAAATACTTAACTAAATCCCAACTTAGTAATTATTGACCTATTTAGGCAACTACCTCATCATACTAGTGCACTAATCTATGGTGTGTATACATGGCCAATGTATACATACCATACATGGGTACTAATAATTACATAAAATTTGTTGTAAATACATAATGTGTATACATACATGTGTACACGTGTGATTGTTTCTCAATCAAGCATTCAAAAGAACATTCACAATGCAATGATCCAAATTTTCATACTAATAACATTTACTAACAATCGTCACTCATAATATTTAACCACCAATAAAAATTATTCAATACTAACTAATCATCACATTAACAACAAGAAGAACACAAATTCATCACATGGTATGAATTTAGCAATAAAATAAAAAGACACTACTACTTCTTAAGTATAATCCATGACTAACATAAAATCACCCAACCTCCCTAACCTACTTCTGCTCCCTTCTTATCCTTCCTCTGCTAGAATGTGGCTAGAATATGTTGTGGTGTAAGTATACCAACCTGACCACAAATAAAAACCTTAGGTAGAAGAATCGACTATATCAACCTATAATACACCCTTGCTCTACACAATTACATACATAACCATTTGTAGCTAAAACCACACAAAGAGTGTTAACCAAGGATTTGAGCAAATGTCAATAAAACGTCTTTGCAAATCCTGTAACATTATGATAGTTTAAAGATCAAGTTTTAAGCACCTATCCATCTTATTACACTTAAAGACACATAATCAAACTTGTATTTTGGGGGAAAATGACTAAGGAAAACACAGTCACGGGATGAACTTTCCATCTACATGCTTCCAATATACCTAAAACACAATAGACTTAAGTATTTCTTCAGTAATCTTGAGTCCAACAACTTGTAAAACTTAAACTTATTAGCTTAGAATCATTTGTTTTAACATTAAATAATAGTTAAGGCTATGAGAAATCTATGGACTTAGAAAACATGAGGAAAAAATTCCTTTCAATGGGCTTAACAACCCTCTATAGATACAAGGCATGCATAGGATAAAACTAAGGAATTAGCTCCTTTAACCTGCAATACCCTGAAGGAAGGCATTCATACCCATGTTAAGATTAATAATCCTCCTTTGTCCAATATAGTCTATTTGTTATTATTTCCTAACTTAGGAGTTCATTTATCACCTTACTGTTGTTTTGGTGCCACCATGAATATTGGTGCCACTAGTGGAAATCCCTACATTGTAGGAGCCACTCTGAGTGCCACCAATAGCCTCGATTAGTTAGTTGTGGTTGGTAAGAAGTTATGCTAAGTCAACCTCTAGTTATAATGAGTTAGATCACTTTTATTTAGCCTAGCGCCAGTTATACATGCATGAAGGGAGAGTGGATCCTTTTCCCACCTACCTCATCAGTTAACTAATTGTAGAATGATTTAGACATGTGGAGTTAGACTAGTGAGCCTTCAACAGTGATTTAGATACACTTAGTTATCTAGTTAGTTAGTCTGACTTGCTAGATTCGAATCCTATCCATGGAATTCGAATTCTATGTATTGTAACACCATTGTATTACTGATTAATGAACATAGATTAATGTTGTAATCAACTGATCAATTCTTATTAGATTTGTCTCAAATTTGACTTGTTCAGTGTACAATGCCTTTGATATTCCACTACATAATTCTACTTCTCAATTGCTCTCATTTGCATGTAGATCAATGGTTCACAAATTTAAGATGCTATCGGAGCCTTGTTCAGGGTAGCAGCAAGTCTTTTCTGATCTCCATTGTACACCAGAAGCAGCTGATTTCCACATAAATACTGGAATCATAGCATTGCTCCCTCTAGATTATGTCCAGAGAAGTCTATCTAGGTGTGAAGGACTCTGAGAAAGTGTACATGTCGAGGTGGAAAGGATTGAACTTACATATTATTGCGAATTGAATTGGTTTTGCAGTGTTATTTGCATGTTCCTACATAGCTTCTTGAGGAATTGACTGATCAACATATAGAAATATGGATTCTTCAGCTTTCGTACTCTGAATCCTTACACCCTTCAACTACATTGATTCGAGGGCAGATATGCAGGTCGCCTTGTGCAATCTTGGTCTATTTAGGATGAAAATAGGCAAAGAAACTGAGCCCCAATAGTATGTTGAGCATGGATAATTTTAGGGGCTATATATAGCCCATGGGATATATTAAGGGGGTTACAAAATTTTAGTGGGCTATTTTCTTATATGGAAAGGNTATACTCTCCCAATATTTATTAGAAAACAATTAAATCCAAAATGAATAGCCTTCCATATATAAATGAGGAAAATGAAAAACTATTTTCGCCCTACCAAAATCTCCCTCCAATCTATCTTTCGCCCCCAATTTCTAGAGAAAATATTGTTAAGTCACTCTTTCACCCCCAATTTTCAGTAATGGAGGATCCCAAAAGTTATTTCACCTTCCATTTTCCTTTAAATTTAGGTATATCCTTGCATTTACCTGTATTTTTAGTCAATTTCATTTGATACCTTCTTTCAGCTCTTGATTTTCAATATTGGAGAGAAAATTAGGGGCTATTTTTTCTATATAAAGGCTAAAATGATTCATGATTCACCCACATAAGATTGTGCTTGCAGGGTGAATGTTCTGGTTGATGTGATTCCACTTTTCAATCTTAGTTTTTATCAACATTTTAATCTCCGCATAATATCCCCATCGTTGAAAGCTCAAGTATTGAAGGGCATGCCACACATGCAATTTATCGAAGAATACAAACTCACATCACGATTTTCATCCAATAATTAACATGGTATGCTTTTTTTCAAGCGTTTATGTTTTTTATCCATAGTTACAATATATGATTATATCATAAATTTACCTTTTATCATGGATGCCTTTTTAGGCCTATTGAATTCTAGGGCACTCTTCCTTCTTAGGGATCATTCGGTGTTATTAGGTTTTATTCTATCCTAGGAGTATTGGTTCTGTGAAAGTGCTATAGATCTCAAAGGATTTGGTTTATTTTATGCCTTATCATGTTTAAACTATAGACTGACATTTATATGTTGTTAGTGGATGCTACTCTTGATGGAGAGACGCCACATGATTTTTAAATATTCAAACTAAATTTGACCCAGTTGTTTAAAATGTGCTTTTATTCGAATCTTCCTTTGCAATTATTATTGGATCTAAGGCATTAATGAGAGTGTATATGTTCATATTTTATGTATGTTATTGTTGATGTTTGGGATGTTTGTAATATAAATTAATGAACATTGATTATAATGGAGGGCCTATAATGGAATGGTCATTATGTTGGTTGTCTTCTTGTAGAGTTTTCCAAAGCGTATTGTTAGATTCTTTTATTTGTATTGCAAAGTTCGTCAATTTTATATGTGACCTAAATTTGTTGGTTTCAATACTTGTTTTACAATATTTTGTTTTTTGTAAGGGTTGTTTAGAACTAAAATATTTTTGGTGATTTGTTTTATGTGTAATTGTTATCATCATCCAGAAATGGATCTAGTTATGTATGATAAATATATGATTTAGTTGGAACACGATACTTCATTTCCATCATGATTGTATATAATATGTACAGGACATGTTTGACCTGAGATGTATACATTATACTATTTGATATCTAGTCTTTTTCATTCAATGATGGTGATAAAATAGTTTTACCACATTTTTCATGCTTTCAAAAATTGCAAGTACATGGATACAAACACCTCCTTAGTTTATCTAAGAAAAAGTAGTCTTTAACAGTGTAGTTCTAATGATATGTGTGATGATGCATTAATGTTCTTTATATTCTTGTTAGTGTATGTTCTTATTTATAATAACCATTGCAAGTTTCTAACTAACTCTAAAAATTCTAAATCAAATGGCATAATCCCTATTTTGATTGTCAACAAAAGAAAGGAAAAAATGGCATTCATATTTATAGACAAATAAGCAAGTTATTTTTTTCTTAAAGGGTAACTTAAAAATAAGAGATTTGGAAAATAAGCTAATTGGGAAATCATATACTATATTAAGTTTATGGGTCTTGATAATACTCGATGTTGTAATAATGGTTCGTGGGTGCCATAATCACTTCATAGTGTAAGTGTCCAATTCTATAAGTTTCTCGGTATGTCAAGATTTGGGTCCCCACGTGTCCATTGGACCATCAAGGGATGACATAAAAATTGGAGTCCCCACTTTTATTGAATCTAGTTAGTGTAGTTTTGTTTCACCAACACTTCTAGTTGTGAGTGACCCAATACTTCTTTTGAAATGTATCAATAAATCCCTCCTCTCCTCATTCATGCATTTGTTCATTTGAGGGTCTAGGAGTTTCAAACATTCGAGCTTTGGTATTGCTCTTCTATTGTGCTACCTTAGTAATCTACATGATCAAATGATGAGTCTTCCTAGAAAAAGATTCACAAAGACATTACAATATTTTATAATTTGATGAAAGATTTGCCAAGTTTTTATAAAATTTTATAATTCCGTAAAATATTCGCCAATATTTTACAATATCTTGTAGTTTAGTGAAATATTCACCAATATTTTTCAAGATTCTATAATAGAATGAAAGATTAGCCAAAAAATTATATTTAAAAAATTAGATTATTGATAAAATATCCTTCAAATTTTACTATATATTAGGGGGATTCACCCATTTATTATACATATAAATTTCAAGGGTGTTCTTAAAATTATCCCTGATGTTGAGAAGAGAAAAAATTTGAATCGGCTTCATGTGCACTCATATCTCCCGGGATCTTTTGTTCCATATTGAGGGACTAAGGACTCTGAAGGAAGATTGGGATAATATTGAATCTTTGTTAACAAGATGAGCTTTGAGAGAATATTTTGGAGAATGAGCTCATTTCTTTACAACCAAGAAGTTTTGAATCTATTCAGCAATTCTTTACAAAATACAAGTCACTAGTATTGCAATGCAAACAATGTGGATTGGAGAGGAAATATGAGCAGCTTGTGATGTCAATGTTGAGAAATCTAGGCTCATAGTACTCAGTCTTTGTCTATACATTCCATTCCAGAAGAGATTCCATCCCTAATTGGAAGATTCCTTTCCTAGATGCTTTTGTTGAGTCCTTAATACAATAGCAAGATAAATTGGTTAAAATGGGAGTGATTCGAACCTCCAGGAATCAAGCACTCTTAGTGATAGACTCAAAAAATGCGCAAGAAAGAGGGAAGAACAAAAGGGAAGGAGACTAAAAGAACTGATTCGAAGCCAAAGGAGAATCAGATATATTCTTGTGGAGCCTCAGGTTCCGAGAAAAAAAATAAATTCAAGAAGACTAGATGTCCCTACTGTATGAGAGGCTTTCATCCAGAGAGTCAGTGCATGAAGAAGACCATGGACCAGTTTTCAATACTCCTTGAACAGAACAATATTGCTCTTCCACAAAGAGTAAATAAGTTTGATGTTGGACAACCGACAGAATATCATGAGACATGTCATGCCTTGAAGGAAAGCCTCATTCATTCGAAGGATTGTTTGATATATTCTGGAGCATCCAGCCACATGGTTGCCTCCAGATAATCCTTCACCACTCTAAATATATCAGGAGGACGTAGCATTCATATGGGGGATAACTCATAGATCCCAGTAGCAGGTAGATGTTCTATTAAAATCCAACATGGATAGTTCAAGAATGTACTCTATGTTCCCTCTCTTACAATAAATCTATTATTTGTTTATCAGATGACACATATTGGCTCACCAAAGAAAGTTGTATTTGGTCCTAACCCAGTGGAGATCTCAAATATCTCATCTGGGAAAATTATAACAAAGGGTGTTGCAAACCATGCCTCCAAGGATTATGAATTCTCACACTTTCTTCCATACTAAGCTCCAACACAATATTAGCAGTCATTCAAAAGGGAAGGTAAAAACTCTCTCTTTGTATCCATTTGCAGATAACTATATGTTGTCTAATATTTCAATTTCAGAAGATGAGGAACATGATCAGCATGATCTTGATATTGAGATTGTACCTCAAGATTATCTAGATCCATATCCATCTCCTATTCTAAATCAGAAGCCTAAATGGGCCCAAAAGCTCATTGAAGCAGCTAGGAATGGTGTTGGGAATCCACATGATAGAAGAAGAACGAGGTCCCAGTATCAGAATCAACATGTTTCACTCTCTCACACAGCTTCGCCACCTATAGAGTGGTGCAACAAACTTCCACAGAGATGCTACTTGATGATAGAGAATGATCCACAATTTGGCCCACTAATGAACAAAATGGATCATTCCATTCCTCCTGCAGAAAGAAGAGACAAAATCAACATTCAACGGATCGAAAGAAGATGGAAAGGTTCACATGCATTTTCCCAGGATGTTGATGCACATAAGAACCATTATTCTACGTCGCTACTCCCAATAGTTGCAAATTGCAACAATTTTTTCACAAGTTTTTTGCTCAAGAGAAAAAATTTATCTTACATAGTATAGCTTGTTTGCTTATTCCTGCTTATTTTGATGGGGGGGGGGGGGGGTCCCATGAGGTTTTCCCCATTTTCCTTATTTTATTAAGCAGTTTAATATTTCATTTAGATTGTATGGGTGACTTTTGGCCTAGTTTCCAGGGCCCAAGTTTTCCATAGTTAGGATTAAGGGGGGGTGTTAGGATTAATAATCCTCCTTTGTCTAATATTAAGTCTATTTGTTATTATTTCCTAAATTAGGAGTTCATTTATCACCTTACTGTATTTTTGGTGCCATTGGTGCCACCGGTGACAATCCCTACATTATGGGATCCACTCTGAGTTCCACCAGCGCCCTCCATTAGTTGGTTGTGGTTAGTAAGCAGTTATGCTAAGTCAACCTCCAATTACAATCAATTATATCACTTTCAGTTAGTCTAGCACCAGTTTTGCATGCATGAAGAGAGAGTGGCACCTTTTCCCACCTACCTCATCAGTTAACTAATTTTAGACTGATTTAGACATGTGGAGTTATACTAGTGAGCCTCCAGCAGTTATTTAGACACACTGAGTTATCTAGTTAGTTAGTTTGAGTTGCTAGATTCGAATCCTATCCATGGCATTCGAATTCTATGTATTGTAACACCATCGTATTACTAATTAATGAACAGAGATTAATATTGTAATAAAATGATCAATTCTTATCATATTTGTCTCAAATTTTTCTTATTGAGTGTACATTGTCTTTGATATTCCACTACACAATTATACTTCTCAATTGCTCTCATTTTCCTGTAGATCAATGGTTCACAAATTTAACAACCCAAGCATACAGTCTATAAACCATCCCCATTAATATTTCAATCATGAAATACTATGAATCTAGAATGAAATGTACACTTAACCCATTCCTTCATAAATAAATTCATTAACATATCTTGGGACATATTGGCTTGGATACCAATGTCCAACTAAGGATTAATTCATTCAAACAAAAAACCAATGACATCCTTTGGAATCGATTGGCTTATCTACCAATGTCCAACTAAGGAATCAATCAATTAACTTCATTCTTAACAAGCACCATGAACAAGTCATATCAATTTCTTATCGAGACTCTTATATTTTGTCCAACCACTTGTCATGCTCCACCCAACCATATGTAGTTTCGCTCATAAATATCTCAGTAGAACACGGCCCCCGAGCTGAGATTCATGCATTCACCGCTAGGCATTTCACTAGTCCCAGGTTTCTCAGGATTTATCACTTGATGATTAGGGTAGTTGGCTTACAACCAATTCGATGTCAATAAATACAATTCATTCCCTTAGCTTCCTTCTGCTAGTACAACAATGAATCCCATCATTATCCTATGTGCTAATAATTCCACTCACAACAGGATTTGAACCCAAAATCCGACGACATACGACATAAAGTACATTTTTAATGGTTTGCAATGATGAAAAGTATTGTACCTTGTGATTTCTTTAAGCATCGTCAAATTTTCGATGTCTTTAGTGTAGGTTTTTTTACGGCACTTTGCAACACTATGTCGTCGGATATGCGATGGAAGTGTGTTGAATTTACGACGGACGTGTGTCAAATTTGTGATGACACTTGGAGGATGAGTCAGATATGCGATGGACGTGTGTCGAATTTGCGACAATGCTTGGAGGATGAGTCATCGGATATCCGACAATAGTGTGTCGAATTTGCAATGACACTTGGAGGATGAGACAGATATGCGATGGACGTGTGTCAAATTTGCGACAATGCTTGGAGGATGAGTCATCGAATATCCGACAATAGTGTGTCAAATTTGTGACGACACTTAGAGGATGAGTCGTCAGATTTTCAACATCCTTAGGCTATTTTTTGAAATAATATAAAGACATATTTCAAATAGTTTAAACCCATATTTCCAACGGTAACTAGGTTCATATCGTCGAATATTCAACGACTGACGAACTATAAATTTAAACATTTTGGCATGTTTTCTATAGAAAAGACGGACGGTTTGCGAAAATTATTTATTCCTCGATGGACGGTTTGAGGAATTGTTTCATTCTTCAACGGGCGGTTGCGGGAAATTTCTTTTTCTTTGATAGACAGTTTGTGGGAATTTTTTTATTCCTCGACAAAATTATGTTTGAGAAAATTGTGATGCGTGGAACTTAATTTTTTAAGATTGTCGATAGTATTCATTCACGATGTTTGTGACAAAATGTCAAATAGAAATATTCTTGATCCAAACAAACACAATCGACAATTTTTTTCTAGACTATGGGATGCAACGAAACAAAGGGGTGATGGAAAATGTTATTGTCCATGTACTCAATGTAGGAGATTTAAGAGCAGAATAATATTGATCTCAATAGCCACAAAACATTGCAGGGAACATGGACACTCTAAGGGGGGGAATGAACATTTTCCATTTGTAGGTTTAGCATTATAAAGTTTTTATATTCTTTGCTTTGGTAAATGTATGTATTATTTTAATATTTCCTATATTAAATTATATCTATTGATTTTTTCATGTATTTATAAAGGAAAGACACCCTACGACATATCGTCTAGAGGAAGTGCTTTTAGAACAAGTTCCGAATCAGGATCATGGAGCGTCTATGTTTAATAGAAAATAAGTGAATGATCATATTGAACAAGATGATCATACGAATAACATAGTTGAATATGATGGTACAAATACATTGATCCATGATTCATTTAATGTTAGAATGGATAATGATGATGGCGATGATAATGAAAATATTGATGACTTTGATGATGTTCACAATATACCTCTTCTCGATAAGGGAAATGAACCCCTTTATGAAGGCTCCAAAACAAATCTTCTCTGTGTTGTATTGTTGATAATGAACTTGAAGGTTGTGAATGGATTTCAAACATATCAATCACACAGATGCTAAGGTATGTAAAATAATCCATCACATATATACGATCGTGATAAATTTTATCTGTATTCCTCTAATAATTGTATTTTTAACTCATTATTGATCATCATACGGATGAAGTGTGTTTCATTAATATTATTTATTCATTACATTAACTATATTTTTATTTTATTTTATGTAGCTTGATAGCTGAATTTTTGTTACCACAATCAAATATTTTACCTCGCACATATCGAGATTTATCTTCCATCATGAAAGAGATTGGAATGCATTATGAAGCAAGTCATGCATGCCCCGATGACCATGTTATATATTATAATCAACATGAATTTGCAACAGAATGTCTGAAATGTCATATAAGTAGATATCAAATAGATCAAGTAACAAAAAATGTGCCTCACAAGGTTCTTCGTTATATTCCCATCATTCCACGTTTGCAATGACTGTTCAGGTGCAATAAAATAGCACAATTTATGGATTACCATACCAGGAACAGAAGTCAAGATGATGTTATTCGATTTCCTGCAGATGGTTCTGCTTTTAGAGATATGGAGGAAAAGTGGCCTCACTTTAAAGAAGAACCACGTAATCTTAGGATTTATTTGGCAGCAGATGGTGTTAATCCTTTTACACTGTGTGTCCTATTTTTGTTATCAACAATAACATTCCTCCATGGTTGTCAATAAAGAGGGAGCACATAATGTTGTTGATGATTATTCCAAGTATTTTGTGTCTATAACTGTTTTATTTCTAATGTAGTTGTGGCATCTCATTTTTCGTATTATTTTTCCTAATTTCATTTGTATATTTTTTGTTTTACTCTTGTGCATGGTTTATATATCTTAATGGTTCTCATAATTATATATTTTATGTGTACTTCAAATCAATCAGGTAAGTTCCAAGTCAAAGATATGAATGTATATATTGAACCTCTTATAGATGAGCTACTGAATTTATGGAATGGCATCACTATGTATGACGTATCTAGACCAATACATAAAAGGAAATTTCAATTCCATGCAATGGTTGTATGGACAATACACGATGCCCCTGGGTTAACCCAATTTTGTGGTTTGTATTTTTAAGTTCCACTTTAATTGCATTTAATTATATGAAGTATTTAATATAGTTTATATACAATTATAATTGACATAAACATGCCATATCTATATATTGTAGGTCTTTAGGCAAAGGATAAATTTGCATGTCCAGTTTGTGGTCCTAAGATAAAATCTCGTCACTTAAAAATATTAAGAAAGGAGGTGTTTGATGAGTATAGGCATTTCCTCTCTAAGAATCACAGGTATAGAACAACCGAAAAAAATCTTTTCAATGGGAAGCAAGAGACTGCATTAAAACCACAAAGAATGACACCTCACCTTTGGAAGATGCAATACAATAGAAATCGTCAAGTTGGTACGTATGGATCATCGTATATGAATTGTTATGTATTTTAATTTTTATTGTGAGTTGTTTACTGTAGTGGCCATATTTGAATTATGATGTAATTTATTTATAAACTAATATTCATGATGTGCATCATGATCATGAAGGAATTAATGGTCTTCCATGAGGAATGAAAAGTTATCCTATACAATTCAGTAGGTTGCCCTACTATGAGCACCTACAAATTGCTCATTTGTTTGATACAATGCATATTGGAAAGAATGTGACTGAAACATTATGGTGACTACTGGAGATAAGGATGGAGAAAGATAAAATTGTGAAATCTTTCAATACATTCAAGAAGGCAACAATGCAATGAAAGACATCATCCAATTTCATAGCAACGGAGACCAAATTAATATAAACTCATTTCCATGGATGTTTACAGAGCAGCAAAGCAAAGTTGTCAAAGAAGTAATGCGGAAAATTAAATTTCCCACTGGATTTTGTGCGAACTTCAAAAATATCATAACAAAAAAAGGTGATTTTGCGGGGGTCAAAATGCATGATTGGCACGTCTTCATCAAGGTAATTATTATTGTTATGCCCATATAATTTTTTTTTTCATTTTATTGCATAGTTTTTTTTCTTGTTTGTATACTGTTTGTTTAAACAATG
>LPNX010659036.1:120209-227709 GCA_001517045.1 Pseudotsuga menziesii | reverse complement strand
TATTAAATATTTATTTTGTGAAATATTTTTTAATAATTTTATAAATAATTATTTTAGATATTCTAAGATCAAGAATAAATATATTAGATGGTGGATGATTATTAACATATAGGGTAAAGTATTGCAAAATCATTGTAACATTTGAATATCAAGAATGTTAAAATATACAACCATCTTACCTTATTAAATGGATAAACTTAGGAAATAGGTTTTTATTGGACATTTTTGTGGAATTTATTTTTCCTTGTTTATATAGGGTTTTTCTTGCAACGTGACCACTAGAGGTTTTTGTGAAAATTAGGTCATGGTGCTCCAATGTGACAAGCACATTAATACTTTGAATATAATAATGTATTAGTGCTCCATGAATTTCTTACATTATATATATATATATATATATGCTTTGAAATCAAGATTAAAGATACTAGATGGGAGGTTTTAGTGAAAATTGGGTCATGGTGCTCCAATGTAATGTAATTGAAATTGAACTTTTAAATTCTAACTACACATTGGATTTCCAGTTGTAATTACATGTTAAATTTGAAAATTTAAATTGAAATTGAATTGCAATGTTAAATTGTAATTGAATTCTAATGTGTAGACTGTAATGTAATTGTAATTTAAATTTTAAATTGTAATGATGTTGACGATGATGATGATGATGGCAATGGTGATGATGATTGTAATGATGTTGACGATGATGAAGATGACGATGATGATGGTAATGGCGATGATGACAGTGATGATGATGATGATGATGATGAAGACGATGATGGCAATGATGATGATGATGATGTTGATGATCATGATGATGAAGATGATGATGAAGATGATGATGATGATGATGATGATGATGATGATGATGATGATGATGATGTGAATGATGATGATGATAACGATGATGATGATGATGATGATAATGAGGGTAATGATGATGAATACGATGATGATGAAGATGACGATGATGATGATGATGATGATCTTCATCATCATCATGATGAAAATGATAATGATGAGGACCATGATGATGAAGACGATGATGATCAACATGATGAAGATGATGGTGATGATGGTTATGATGATCATGATGATCATGATCATGGTCATGATTATCATGATGATGAAGATGATGATGATCAACATGATGATGATGTTGATGAAGATGATGGTGATCATCATCATTTCCATCATCATCATCATCATCATCATCATTATCACTATCATCATCGCCATTACCATCATCATGATGATGAAGACGATGACGACGACAATGATGATGATGATGATGAGGGTCATGATGATGAAGACGACGACGATGACGATGATGATGATGATGATGAGCATGATCATGATCATGGTCATGATGATGAGGATCATGATGATGAATATAATGATGATCAACATGATGAAGATGATGGTGATGATGGTTATGATGATGAAGACGACGATGATCAACATGATGGTGTTGTTGAAGATGATGGTGATGATGGTGATCATCATCATTTCCATCATCATCAGCATCATCGTCATCGTCATCATCACCATTACCATCATCATGATGATGAAGACGACAACGATGACGATGATGATGATGAGGCTCAAGATGATGAAGACGGTGATGATGAAGACGACAATGACGACGATGATGATGATGATGATGATATTCATCATGATGATGATGATGATCATGATGATGAGGATCATGATGATGAAGATGATGATGATCAACATGATGAAGATGATGATGGTGATGGTGATGATGGTAATGATCATGATCATGATCATGATGATGAAGACGATGATGATCAACATGATGATGATGGTGATGATGGTGATCATCATCATTGTCATCATCATCATCATCCTCATCATCATCATCACTATTATCACTGCCATTACCATCATCATGATGATGAAGACAACGACGGCGATGATGATGATGATGAGGGTCATGATGATGAAGACGATGATAACAACGATGACGACGACGACGACGACGATGATGATGATGATGAAAAAAAACAATACAATCAAGATCCAAGTCAACTTTAACATTATTCGACGTAAGTGGAAGGTATTGATGCAATATGACTAGATAATTAGTTATGCAATCTTAAGGCATATTTGTAATTGATGAAGGCATGATTTAAGGATTAAGGAGGATGTATTCACTTATAGACAAACAACATGGCACATTATATGGGGAAGTACACACATTAAATGATGGATAGCAACATAAAGGTAAGACAAGACATTTGTTTTAAATAAGGCATTCAATGATTGAGATTGGTTTTATGGCCCTTGTGAACTTAATAAAACAAATTTAACATTATCGACACCAGCTACATGATTTTATGACCTCTCGTGCCTACGTAACTTTATCTACAGTGTTTTGTCCATCCTTCGGCCCTCCGACGAGTAAGAAAACAGAGGGAGATAGCTGTCGATTTGGAGGGAGATAGGTGATTTGGAGGGAGCCAAGGGTTCAACTTCGATTGCAAAGAGGTTCCCTCATTATCGCACTGTCATGTTTTACTACTTGAGCTCTTATGTACAATGATTTAACCCTTCGTGTTTAATGAATTGTTTTTACATGTGACTCCCAGGTTGGCTATTTGCGTTGAGTTTTTTGAACGAAAGGATGAATATGAAGGGCCAACGACCGGTAATTTGTTACCAACCTTTCATTCACTGCCCTATAATGTTTTAGTCACTTCCCTTTAGTACCTTTCTTAAGGGCACAATAATTAGGGGTTTAATTGAGCCTTCGCCTGGTATAGAGGATGGTTTCCATCTTTTTATTAGCAATCCAATTAAGGTGTAGGTGTTTTCTTAAGTGTTGTTCCATGATTATTGGAGCTAGGACGTGACTATTTGAAGGTTTCTAGATATGTCTTGTGACTGTTTCAAGGCTTATAGGGCTGGGTTGTGACAGTTTGAGCTTGCCTAGGTTGGGTCGTAACCCTTGTTGACATTCTAGTGTTTGGTTGATGACCATGGTTGGACTCTTAAGGTTGGTACTTTCCATTGACCTTGGAGACATATGGATCTTTGTATGATTTAGATTTATAATGGTAGGCATGATTACAGTAGAGTTGGAACTTATGAGGACTTGGAAACTGTAATTGGCGATGGGTATTAATAACAAAAACAATATTGAAGTAGACGATAACTTTGAAAATGGGTATTGACAACAATATTTCTTTAATTATGCAACCTAATTATTGATTGACTGTTGGATAACCTATCCCTGAACCTAAAGGGGGTCCCCCTCCACTAGCCAATATGATTGCATTGAATGAAGACAATTGCTTGCTCGAATGAGAAGACTTTCCAGTCTTTTTATTTCTTGTTGAGACCATATATGAAGATTGAGACCCAAATTCACCAAATTCACTTGTAAATGCATGCATTGACGGTGAAAAACCTTGACTCCTAGGTAGCCCTGTAGAATCAACTGTTGTGCTTGAACTCTTTGATGATATGTCACACTCAGAAGGAATTTCATCCAATTTCTGAATGAGCAAATCCACAACATAAATATTATATATAATGTGCATGCGTTTATGGTTTTCATTCTTTGGTTTGAACTCCAAAGCCTTGTTAATAAATTTGTTTGCAAGAACAGCTTTAACACTAAATGGAGGATTCAGGATTTCAGTGAGATTTTAGCCTAGACATATTCAAATCCAGATTACAAGTTACAACTACTATTATCATAGGTCAACCAGCTAACAAACAGGATACCAACCAGCTTGTAGATGAAGATCAACCACTTGGGTGAAACAGAGGAGCTAAACAACATTAGGTATTCATTACAAATATTAACCAAGAAAAATAAAGATCAATCATGCATCACAGAAGGTTACTCAGACAAGCAACATATCAGACAGAAGTTAAGTCATTCAACCAACCAAGAAAATGTTCAACCAAACAAACATGTTTGTGATTTATTCAAACACACATGAGAAAAGTCAAAGAAGGCTGGTCGGCTCCATGAAAGTGAGGTGTCATTAATGCACCCGCNAATGTTCAACCAAACAAACATGTTTGTGATTTATTCAAACACACATGAGAAAAGTCAAAGAAGGCTGGTCGGCTCCATGAAAGTGAGGTGTCATTAATGCCCCCGCCAAGGTTCAAATCTCCCCAAAGACATTTTCCCCTCATGGGCCACTTGTGATAGTGCTAGTGCTTATGCTTGTGTTTGCAAATGGGGCCTGGTGCAAGTCACAAGCGAATTTGGCAGAATAGATACCCCTCTACGGTGTCTACTTACCCAAAGGATGCTCTCGCATGTGAGACCCTTTTTTCCACATTGTAATATCTCACATCAAATGGTTGCTACTTGTTGGTGTTCATTGAAATCATATCAATCAAAAATCAAAAAGCAAGAAAAAGGTCAACTAAGTACTAACTAGATCAATCAGAATGTCCAAAAATATTAATCGAATGTTCAAAGTCAATTATATAGAACAATGTTTGATAAGAATTCTATAGTTTGGAAAGGGCAGTATTGTATGAGATGCAATCATTAGGGATGCAATACCTAAAGGAACTGTTCAAAATACATGGGAATTGTCAGCACATATACATGATAATACTACTTGGACTTGGAGAATTCATGGCCTGTAGCAACCGACAGATTAGATTAGGAGCTCTATCTTTTGATATATCAACCAACACAACAAATCTTGCAAATAATAGAAACCAACATCATTAAAAATAGATTGTGGATTTATGGGAATGCTCCCTTGGAGAATACGACGCATTTCTCCACCATCAAACCACCTTGTCCCTCCAATATTGGGTCATTTTTTACTATAAATTAGTAGTAACAAGACATAACCTTTAAATATGGGATGGATCTAAGGGTTCAAATATATTTTTGGGCATGTTTCAGTCTTAAAAGGTAATGAATAACAACATAAAACAAGCTTTGGTAAGTTCTAGTCTAGTTTAGATGGTTAAAGCTCCAATTTCGGGCATGAGCAGGCATGGTAAGAGAACTCAATTCTCATTTACAAACTATTTGGAGGGGTTTTGAGTGTATTGTGTGCCCTATAATAACAATATACAAATTTGATATATCCTTTTTCATTAGGGAAGCTGCCAAAAGTATAAACAATAGTCATAAAATCCTTAAAAAATCCAGGTTTGATGTGTGTTAGGGATTCATGTGTATGAAACAAAAGCCCTATAGGGGGTGATTTACCTGTGTGACAATTCATGCCTTATTTGGAGTATTGTTCAACCTGTGTGGGGAACTCATGGCAAGTTTGGATAGGTTTGCATGGTATATTGTGAAGCAATTGTTATAGAAGCATTTGGATCCTTCATTCAGGTTGAATCCTTGAATCATTACAGAAGTGGAATCCAACAAAGAATTTGCTCCATATATATATGAAATTTAACCTAATAAAGATACACAATATGGAAGTTTATGAGAAGTTTTGGAGCTTGGGTCTCCTTTTGTTTAGTATATGTGACTTCAAAAAGATTTGTGTATCTCCTTAAGACTACTGGCAACGTGCCTCTTTGTCAAATTAGGAGCATCAACAGAGAACTCTATGGGGGTGCTACTCTATCTAGATTGAGTTGTAGAAGAAGGTATGTGATCTTAGATTAGCAATTTCCAGCTTCCAACTCCATTTCTAGCAAGATGTTTGTTGTTGTTCCTCAAAAATTTCCCAGTTTTGGAGTTGGGGCTTCTTCATTGTTGTTTGGAAGGCCAAACCAGGCTCAAGCTACCCAGAATTGTTGATGTCTACTACTATTTATTACCTCCGAACTTGTTCAGTTTAAAAAATGGTTGAAGTTTGATGGTAGAAACAATGCCTAGGCTCACCGAGGACTTCTTTATCATGCCTAGAGGTTGTTCATGCCCTTTTTAACTGCCTAGAATGCACTCAGATCTGTCCAGAAATGTTTTTTAGTTCTTTTTACAACTAAGTTTGGGTGAAATTGTGCCTCTTTAACTCTGTTATGTGCCCAGAACTGACCTTACATGTGCCCATGCCTTTCATCTAGGGTTTTTCATGAACCCGAGATTGTCAAAATGTACCCATATCTACTCTCTCCACCACTTCTATCCTCAAAACAAGCTCAGGTCTTCTTCTCTCACTCTGTCTCTGCCCATAGACCTAATATTAATTCAATTTACTCACATTTCGACTACTGGGGTAGGAGGCTGCTTCCTACTACTAGACATGCCCAGAACTGCTGGTACTACTTATTAAAGTCTGTAATGCACCTAGAGGATAGAAATGCTCCCAAAATGTTGTTCAGAGGCTCAGAACAATTCATATAATGTCCAGTTTTGGGATTTATGGTTGTTTTCATGCCCATATATGTTACTCTCATGCTGTCGTTTCCCACAATCAGTCTAGGGCTGCTTGAGGCCACAAATGGACCCAGAATTGCCCGTAGTGCTGTAAAAATGGTATAGACCTGTCTAAAAAGTAATCTTTGTCATAGGACAAGAATTTCTAATCCATTTACCCATTACAAGCAATATTTGTAATAGGACAAAGATTTCTATAATGCCTTTGCTTGTAATTGGTAATAACCCCATTAAGTTAGGATCACTTATAATACTAGGAAATATTTGTTATATTTTTATCATTTAAGCAATATGATATTAGGATATTATCTGAGAGAATAACATGCACAGCAATAATCACAAGAGACAAGAGACACGAAGAATTTTCCTCGGGGAAACCATAAAGGAGAAAACCCCACAACTTCCTCAGAGATAGAATGAGCACCAATGGCAGCAGTAAAACCCATAGATAGAAAAGATGATATCCACAGCTATTCTCTCTCTCTCTCACTTGAGAGAGCTTCTCCTCTTTCACTCATGCGCCCCATTTGAGTGAGTGTGTGTTTTGTAGAAATGAGGAGAGCCTCACTTCTATTTATATTCTTTAGTTCACTTTATTTCCACTCTAACAAGTCAGCCTCACTTAACAATTACTTACTAGGGCCGACTTCTCTAGGAGAGTCTAATAACCCTAGGGCCCCACAACTGCGGAGACTCTAACCCTTGATCAATAAGGAGGGTTACTCTCTATGACTTTACATGACTTGTTTACATTATTGAATCTCCCAATAGGAACATCGGGGCATGACATGACTTAATTACATTACAGATACTTCCCTATAGAAATATTGGGGTAAAATACATAAGATATACAAAAGAATACATTCTGAAGTTACAAATACATCAACGCTCCCTCTTAACTAGGAAGGTATTCTCTCGACACAATTTATCATCACAAGTATTCTTCACTGGATCAAGTCTGGATCATCTGGATCATCATCAAGTCATCTTCATCTTCAATTCATCTTCATCTTCAAGTCATATTTCATCTTCAAGTCATCTTCATCAAGTCTGGATCATCACTGGATCATCATCAAGTATGGATCATCATCAAGTCTGGATCATCACTGGATCTAGATCATCACTAGATCATCATCAAGTCTGTATTATCACTAGATCTGGATCATCATTGGATCATCATCAAGTCTGGATAATCACTTGATCTAGATCATCACTGGATCATCATCAATTCTGGATCATCATCAAGTATGGATCATCACTTGATCTGGATCATCATTGCTGGATCATCACTGGGTCATCATCATTGGTGCTATCTCTCAACTCTACTTGTCACAGGAAGTTCTACACAGCCATCCATTTTTCATGATGGTTGTAGGCCTAGCCTCCATGTAGGTATTCATCGTCTTCAGTACTTATATCTCACCATGGAATGAACCATTTCAGAAAGGCCCACCCAGCACTTACATCTGACCATGGGAGGAACACATACAAGAACCATGTCAGAAAGGCACACCCATCATTCACATCTGACCATGGGAGGAACACATCCAAAACCCATGTCAGAAAGGCCCAGCACTCACATTCGAACTCATCTTGTCAGAAAGGCTTTGCACTTACATCCGACCTCATCTTTTCAGAAAGGCTCTGCACTTACATCCGACCTCATCTTGTCAGAAAGGCTATGCACTTACATATGACCTTATCTTTTCAAAAAGGCTCTGCACTTACATCTGACCTCATCTTGTCAAAAAGGCTCTGCACTTACATCAAACCTCATCTTGTCAAAAAGGCTCTGCACTTACATCCGATCATGTGGGAACACATCCCACAATCACATTAGAATGGCTCTGCACTTATATCTGATCATGTGGGAACACATCTCACAATCACATCATAATGGCTATGCACTGATCATGTGGGAACACATCCCACAATCACATTAGAATGTCTCTACACTGATCATGTGGGAATACATCCCACAATCACATCAGAATATCTTTGCACTTACATCTGACCATGGAAGGAACCAATCCTCTCACCATGTCAAAAGGGCACAACACTTACATCTAACTATGGAAGGAACCAATTCTCTCACCATGACAGAAGGGCTTATGGACTCATCACTTCCCATTGGAAGGAACCTTGATCTAGAGAACACCAAGCTTCTCCCTAAAGTACTCAAACTTCACTCTGGCCATTTCTAGCATAGAATCATATCAGGGTTGATTACGTCCAAGGATAACCTGCGAGCTTCACCAGGACCGATTACATCTAAGGACAACCTACAGGACTGTTTACATCTAAGCCACCTAAGAGCTTCGCTAGGATTTTATGCTCAGACAACCTGTCTCACTGACTATGCTAGAACTCCTTCTTTCTAGAGATCTCGATCTGGATCACATACTGGAGCTTCATTTCTCCTCTTTGCATCATACAAAAATGCAATTCAGATCAATCAAATGAAATAATATTTTTCAAAAGAAACATACTACCTCCCAAATAGCGAGTGGCAACATATTTTGCCTGGTTGTACTCAGCGCCATGCAGGACTTGTTGATGTAATTGTAACTTCGGAATGTATTCACTTGTATTTATTATCTATTGTAACCCGATGTTTATTCCGGGATGTTTCTATAATGTAATTGAGTCATGTCATACCCCGATGTTTATTCCAGGAATTTTCTATAATGTAAACAAGTCATGTCAAGTCATTGTGGGTAACCCTCCTATTGGTCAAGGGTTAAAGTCCCCACAGTTATGGGGCCCTAGGGTTATTAGACTATCCTAGTGAAGTCGACCCTAGGTGAGTCATTGTAAGTTGGGGCAATAGTCCCCACCATTGTGTTAAGGATAAACCTCCTTGTTGGTCGGAGGAGGCAAAGTCCCCACAGGTTGTGGCGCACTAGGGTTATTATACACTCCTAGAGATGTCGGCTCTAGTAAGTAATTGTTAAGTGAGGCCGACATGTTGGAGTGGGTTTCAAGTGAGCGAAAGAATATAAATAGAGAGTGAGTCTCTCTATTTATAACACACACACACTCACTCATTGGGGCGCATGAGTGAGAGGAGAAGTTACTGGGACAAGAGAGATACTACTATTGTCAGGAGATCATCTTTATGTTTTTGGGTTTTACCTTTGGTGCTGATTCTATCTCTGAGGAAGTTGCGGGGTTTTCTCCTTTATGGTTTCCCCGAGGAAAATTTTGTGTGTCTCTTGTCTCTTGTGTTGTGCTTGTGTTTTATTGTTGTGCATGTTATTCTCTCGGTTAAAGATCCTACGATCATAATGGTATCTTGAATGATAAAAATATAATAGGACTCCATCCTGCCAAACCAAGAGATCACACCTGATCCCATACTGAATCAGCACCCCGAAGTGCTCTTCCTATCAATGGCACTACCTGCCCAATCTAAATCCACATAACCTTCCAGGTTAATCTTCTGATTTGCCTCATACTTCATCCCATAATCAATTGTACCCTTCAGGTACCTCAATGCATGCTTTGCAACCATCAGGTGAACATGTCTTAATGTGTTCACAGAAAATCAAATATCTAGTCTCGTATTCGTCAGGTACATCAAGGACCCAATCATTTGACGATACATCATGGAATAAATTATCTCTGATGAAGCATCACTCAATAGCTTCAAGTTTGATGCCATAGGTGTGGTCATGGCCTTGCAGTCCATCATCTTGGACCTCTTCAAGATCTCTACTGCATATTCCCCTTGTCCTAGGGATATTCCATCGCATTCTTCCACACCTCCATGCCTAGAAAGTAGTGCATCATATCCAAGTCCTTCATCTTGAACTCGGCAGCAAGTCTCCTCTTGCAATTTTAATGACTTCCTCTTTTCTTTCAGGGATAAGTCATCAACATATAACAGGAGCATTACTAGTCTTCCACATTCAAACTTGAAGTAAAGGTTGGAATCTGCTTTAATCTAAGTAAATCCTAGAGCCATCAGTAATCTATCCATTCTGTCGTACTATGTCGAACCTAAGGATATTCTACAGTCACTCCCTCAGAAGAGGAGCATCATACTCCCTCTATATTTTGTACTCTATGTATTGAAACATTGTATACTATAGTGACAAGTAGCTTCCTCTGCTACTAATATTCTATGTATCCATCTACGGTCACTGGATACCAAGATCCTCTATTTTGAGCCATTTTCAAAAAGTTATTCTCACACCCATCTGTGAGCTTGTCATCATCTATAGTCTTTTATCTTCAACCTTATAGCGAAGGTTAAGATCTTCATCAAGCTCCTCATGTATGTGTTATCCTATGGGTGTCTTTTGAGCTCGTACAAGGCCTTCTTTCATTTACACACATGATTCTACCTGTCATGTGTCTTAAATTCTAGTGGATGCAAATGTCTCTTCGTAGTCTATGCCTTCTTTCCATGAGAAGCCTCGTGCTACGAATATTACCTTGTATCCCACGATGTTGCCATCTACTACATGCTGGATCTTGTAGATCCATGTGGAAGATACTATGGACTTCCCTTCAGGTCTTCGACATCACATTCTAGTCATTATTCTTCATTTTGGATTATTAGAGTGAATCTTGAACTGTCGTCGCTTGTTCTCCGGAACAAGTCTCGTCCTTCTTTTCTTGTAGACGATTGTATGCGATCTTTCCTACAATTCAAATGCACTAGTTGTATGAATAGAAACATTTCATAATCCATATTCATAATGGTAAATTCTTATGCATGAAGATATAATCATGCAACTATTTTAGCTAATACAACATTCATCCATATCTCACGGAAAATTTTCTAGAGCCTTCCATCTCTACCAAGACATCATTGAGATTGTGCACTAATCCAATATGTCAGCAAAGAGGTTTCATTCTAGATAAGTAGCAATGGAGAGTTGTATAGCACCATGAGATACTTACCCGTCACATCCATATTAGTAGTATACTGTCATTAATGCAAACATTCTATCATGCATAATACGTCATCTGAATATAAACAAATGCATAACAAAACAATATCATGATATGACAATTGAATACTTATCTTTATTTGTTTCGTGGGTAGACTCCTTCTTTCTGCTTCATCATCTTCTTCATTCATAACAGTGTCATTTCTTATCCAAATGCTTAAGATGGATAAGAGGTTCTTCATATTCCTCGTCGCTTGAGGTATCTTCTTTGAATCGTGAAATCTTGATCTTCAGTTGCTCCTATCTTCTTTTCTCTTATTATGAGTCGAGCTTCTTCTTGTGTGTGCTCTTCCCAGAGTCTGTTGAAAGTAATCACTTCCTTCTGGCACACATTCCTTGAATGAATGAATCCCATGATATTGGGAGGTCATTCAAGGTGGTTATCACAATGTCTGCATTCTCTACATCTTCATCCACTGCTTCAAGTTGTTCTTTAATTTGAGAGACCCTTGTAAAGTATGACTGTATGGTCTCTGCATTCTGGATCTTCACATTCTTCAACTGGTTTCTTAAATTCATCTTCTTATTTATGTTCTTCCCTTCAAATAGCTTGGTCAAGGAATAAAACATCTCTTTAGGTGTCTTTAGGGAAGACACTTGTGGTAAAAGGTGATTCGTGATTGAATCAACAATTATCTTCTTGGCCTTGACCAAGTTCTTCTTGTGTAAGTCTTTTAGCCTCATCTCCCTCTGGAACTGGAACCTCTCTACTTATGTAGGTGTCCAATTCATTTCCTTCAAGAACTAGTGAGATCATATACTTCCATGCTTGGAATTTGTCATCCTCACCAATCTTGTCATCAACCTGGTGTGATTAGTCATTTTGAAATGAGAACCTAAACTGTAAATAGCAAAATATTAGGTCTTACCGATTTGAGGTGTCCATGATGGTTCTGGAGCTGGCTAATCTAGGGTTTGTTAGAGAAACCCTAATTTTCAAAACTTGGAATCTTTCAAATATTATTATATAGAAAGATAGACCTCTTCAAGGTGAGCTGTCCAATGTACTCCTTTTCTGAAAACAGTGGAGGGAAGCTCCTGGAACAGGAAGACCTAGTTTTCCAATTTCTTCTACAGAAATGTTTGATACTGTTTTTGCAGTATCTCTGAAATTACTGCTCCTCTATTTCTAAACGTTTTAACTAAGGTAAGCTCATCTGTACTCTTTCCAAAACCATAGGTTTTACCAGAATTGGTTTAAAAAATTGGGACTTGTGATATTTTTCCCAAGGTGACTTATTTCAGGACTGTTCAGCATAGCGAAGTTGTACGGATTTCCACGTTTCCCTGTTTCATTATCAAGGTATGAAACTTTTACCACATAAATTAAAGTTCATGCCCTATTTGGAACATCTTTCTAAATTTCATTTGGACCTTTCTAGCCCGAGATATAGCAATTCTCCCTAGGTGTCTTGTTTAGGGATGAATCCTAGAAGAGGATGGAACCCTGATTTGGAGGAATCATATCTCCCAGAATATAGATAATATGAGGTTGAACATTTTACATGGGGTACATCAGGATTTTATCTTCGTCCTGTGAAATTTTTAGCTCCTGATACTTCTCCAATATCAAGATATAGCGAATGTACCAAAACTACCAATTTCGGTATTTTAGGGTTTTTCAGGCCCGGGGTCAAATTAAGGTTTGACTTTCCCGAAGTTTCACCCAACCAAAAATCTCGATCCAGGTCTCTAAACTTTGATTTTAATGAGGAGAGTAATCCTATTCTAGGCTCACTCAAAAATTTGTCTTCTGTAAAAATCCCTAACTTCCCACAGCAAAAACTGAAAATGCCCGGAATCAAATTCTGCTTCGACAGAAAGATGTGCACTTCAATGGATAGTTAGCCTAGCATCCTTTTGCTGATGGATTGTGAAGAGAAACCCAAAAATTAAGAATCCCTAGCTTCTATAGCTGCACAATATCTTCTTCTTAGGTTAGCTCTGATACCATGTTAGATTTTTATCATTTAAGCAATATGATCTTAGGATCTTATCTGAGAGAATAACATGCATAGCAATAATCACAAGAGACAAGAGACGCAAAGAATTTTCCTCGGGGAAACCATAAAGGATAAAACCCCACAAATTCCTCATAGATAGAATGAGCACCAATCGCAGTAGTAAAACCCAAAGACAGAAAAGATGATCTCCACAGCTATTCTCTCCCTCTCACTTGAGAGAGCTTCTCCTCTCTCACTCATGCGCCCCAGTTGAGTGAGTGTGTGTTGTGTAGAAATGAGGAGAGCCTCACTTCTATTTATATTATTTCATTCACTTTATTTCCACTACAACAATTTGGCCTCACTTAACAATTACTTACCAGGGACGACTTCTCTAGGAGAGTCTAATAACCCTAGGGCCCCACAACTGCGAGGACTTTAACCCTTGATCAATAAGGAGGGTTACACTCTATGACTTTACGTGACTTGTTTACATTATTGAATCTCTCGATAGGAGAATTGGGGCATGACATGACTTAATTACATTACAGATACTTCCCAATATAAACATCAGGGTACAATACATAAGATATACAAGTGAATACATTCTGAAGTTACAAATACATCAACAATATTGGGACACAATATACTACAAAAGATGGACGAGAAAATGGCTCAAATGAAGACTAGACTAAAGGAAGATAAAAATTGTTAAAATAACTATAACAATACAAAAGGGGACTTACTTCCCTATAGTTGATTTATTGGTGTCTCAAGCCCATATTGATGAAGAGATGGTTTCCTAGAATATCAAGTTTAAACTCTTCCTAGATTAACCAGTTTCAAAAAAAAGAACCATAAAGATAACTTGTCAGAACCCCAAATTTTCACAAAAATATAAAATTTTGTGATAACATAAAATGCTGAATATGCGGTTTACTAACAACTAATGGTTAGTGGAAAATAAAACAGTCCAACGATTAGTATTACACATTTTCAAATTATGTTAACTAAAGCAGCTTCTTTTTCGTAACGTAAATAAGATTTACTTGCATACTGTTTTCTTTCAGTGTACTAATGAGTCTACTTTATGGCAAGTACGTAGAATCTAACTTTGAATCATGGGCTTACTTAGCATTTATGCTAATGCAGACAGATTGCTGGTTCTTATAGGTTCATAGGTACGATCAAACAAGTAGACGTTTTAAAATCATAAAGTATCAAGAAGTGATTCTAATTGCAAAATAATATGCTAGTAAAATAAGCTGATAATTTTCAAGCAACTTCAATGAGGTAAAGTAGTTTATTTTTTTTCTAGTTTTTCTTGTAAGCAGAGTTTAGATAAACAGGTTCCTTCCTTTATCAAGCTTAGCAACACCAAATATACTTACTGTGAACTCTAAGCTCGTAATCTTTGTCATATATTCATTTCTATTTTAACATGCTTAACTTGCAAATGTTATACGTATTCTTATTTATTTTTATTCATGGAAGAGCTTCTATCAATACTGATAGTAAAGATTCTCAATCGAATATACGATTCGATTTTTTTTTTTTTAACCTACTAGTTATGGAAAATATCAACCTGTTACTTGTATGTACAATCTAGTTGCTCATTAACAGGTTATCAGTTTCCTTACTTGCATTAACGTCGTACTGTATGTACTATTGTAACCACATACATTATCGTATTATTTACTAAAGTACCAAACTGATCGTTATTTACCTTCTGTAGGGAAAACTTACTGCTTGTAAATCTCCTTGATATTATAGGCTTGATTAATGTAAAAACTGCATCGTTTCACATGGAATATTGTTTGCCCTTACTTCCTAAATCTAAGTCAATCAGTATCGTTCCAATGATTATAGATTTGAGTAAGGTTATTCCATTGTAATTTTATTATTACCATAATGTCTCTCTTACATTCAGTTAATGTCTATAGTAACTATTATGATCAAAATTCTACCGTATGCTAAGTACAGGTTATCTTGATCAATCCTAGACTATCTTGTCCAACATAAACAAATATGGTAAACTTCTAGTATTGACAGGTCGAGAAGCAACTAGTGTCTATGAAATTTTAAACCAACATCAAACTTGGTAAAAGTCATGTTTATACTCTATTATTATGCTATTCAACTCCATACGTTATATCCACCCAAGCTGTTTGTTTATGAGTGATAAGTTTGGTTTACAATACATGCATATTTAACAATGTTTTGCAAGTATATAAATCTACTTATAGATAGAAGGGTTCTAAGCATAAATGACTTCGAGATATCCAAAAGATCAAGTGGTTACCACCTTTCACTAGGTCAATGTTATCATATTATTGTTTTACCCAAATGCCCAAAATCAAGCTATCAAACATTATGATATAAATGATATATGATTAATGATGGGATTATATATGCATACATCATAGTTCATGCAATGTTTGATAAAAATCATTGTTTTAATAATTGGATAAATGATCCGCAGGTGGACTTTGGAATCGACCCATGCATGGTTTGAATTATTTGAGGCAACGTGGTCACCTCCTATCCGTGTATTGGAGATATAAAACTCTTGCAACCCTAGTTGCTTTGTCATTCTCCCTCTGAAGTTCACGCTGGCCTTCGGGCTGCACTGCAAGGTTTCATGGCGGTCGTGAGTGTTCTTCCTGTTCTAGCTTTCCCCAAAACTTGGGTTTAACATTGTTGTAGTCTCCGATATTCGGTCTTGTTGCCAACCTTCTTAGTTGTGGGTTTTACTATGCGAGATTTTGTTGGTTTTGTTTGCACATGGCTTGCAGCCTATCCTTAGCTCCATCCTACCTTCCGTGGCCTGTCACTGTGGAGCTAAGCTTCATTGCTGTTGGTTGTGCTCCATCAACATCGTAGGGTTTGGGATTTTTGTATGAGCAATCTGCAGTTGGTGACAGTCTCTTCGCTAGACTATTCACTACTCTTTATTAAAGGTAAATACTTGGTTTTCATTCTGAAGTGAACAACTCATAGTCACAGGGGCTTCACTTGTTGACCAATATCCTATCACGTTAGTTCATATTGTGGGTTTTAAAATTATAAAAAATCGAACCAATATATTGCAGGTATTGGGGGGATGAGGGGTTTAAGGTGGGGGTGGGTAGGGTGGTTTATAAGTATTGAGGTATAAAAATGGGTGGGGAGGAGGTTTTAAGTATTGGGAGGGGGTTTCAACAAAAAGAGTTTGGGTCAATATATCTCAAAATTAAGGGTATTATTTAATATCTCACAATCGCACGTGCTATGTGTAAGAGGTTCACTAAGTGAAGTCCCCATGCTCATAGTAAGGTTATTTTTATAGTTAGGTTTTTAATAGTGAAAGAGTTTTGAATTTAACGCACAATATTGTGATCTCTTTGCAGTAACTTGAGACTACTCTTGCAACCCGTGACGAAGATGATGCTGGCTGTCTTCGAAGGCTCGTGGCTCCAATCCGATAAGCCCTGGGTTCAACGAATGGGTTCTCACCCTGCTTGTAATAGGGTTGTCGATGGTGAAATCCCAAGCTTGGAATCTTGTTCAGTTTCGCCATTAGATATGTGGGTTTTTTTTTAATGTTGTTGGTTAATGTAATCTATTTACAAACCCTCACTATGTCGTTGGGTAGTCTCAGCCTTGAGCTGGGTGTTGTGATTGGTTTAAATTTCCATCCTTACGGCCTTGAGCTAGGTGTTGTAATTGGTTTAAATTTCCATCCTTATGGCCTTTCAATGCAATACATTGGTTTTTAAAAAGATTTTCTTCGAGCTCAAACTCATTTTGCAGTATTACTGTATTGTGACTTTGGGTATGTTAGGGTTTTCCCCAACCGACTGTTAATAAGGAAAATTACTGTCTATTTTATTTTGTGTATAGACTGTTGTTATTATTTAAGACTGTAACTCAGTCATAGTGTAATTTATAATATTTACTTATTTTCTTGGAAAACACAAGCTAGGGTTTTCCTGAATGAAACCCTCGTCTAAATAATTTTTTCAATTGATTAGCGATAGGATTCTGCTATTTGTTAATTTGGCTAGTTATTATTATTACATGTGTATTGTGATAATTTAACTTGTAACAATACATTTGTCTTTTCATTTGTCCTTAAAAGGGACTGTAAACAGTCTATAGTAGTTTTAATGGCTTATTGATATAATAATCCAAATAAATGGATTGTAGCTTAAATGTTTTTATTTGTAAAGATTAAATAAATTTGAATTAAGGTTTCGACCCTGCAGTTTACCTTTATAGGTATAAGCCTGTCTCATAATTATAAAACAGTTTTTACATAGATAAATATTTGTATTTGTATTAGTTATTAATCACTTTCTCATTGTTTTTTAGTTACTGAACTAACATGTAGAATTTACTCTTAGTTCTTTGAAAAGATAAGCATAGGCTCTGTAACTTAGTTTTCTCTTTATAATTTAAGTACTTTTAATATAACCCTATTTAGTTTTTAGTAATTACTAGTCTTAGATTAGTTGATATTATTAGAAAATAGACTATATGATTAGTAGTTTATTTCTTTACTGATCTGAATGTAAACAATGTAACTTGGCTGTGATTTTTCTGCTGCATTTCAATTAGTTACTAAGTAAACACAGAGAATTATAAACCTATCATAACACAGTTTAACCTCCATAGTATTTTAACTTGAATAAAAATTAATCTATTGTATGTAATTACAACATCTTATCTACTAAATATTTTCTTAACATATTAATCCTTCTACCTGTACTAGATTACTGCTATTTCTTTTCTAATATATTTACATAAATAAGCTTAAAACAATAAACATAGATAACCAGATCATTATTCTTTTTAATAATAACCTACATACTGAAATAAATTACTCTGCTGCTATGAAATGCAGAACCATATCTATTCTATTCAGACTCTTAACATATTATTTCATCTACTGTAAATACTCTATCTGTGCTGGAGTATGGCCTGGTCCTTCCAGGTGTGGAAAAACACATACTAGAATTATTTTCCATTCTAACAATTTACAAACTGAATATCTAACATTCATTTAACAGTCAGATTCATATTTATCTATCTAACATAGTAAAACAAATAATGTAGAACCTTATTAGGATAGACAACAACAGCATTAGGAGGTCGTTCCTACCTACCAAACTCCTGGAGAGTGCTCAAACAACGCTTCCTCAGGACCCCCGAGCCTGTTCCTGGTCTTCTTGGCTGAGAACTGGTGTAGCATGCAAACAGTAGACTAATCCAATAACTTAGTAAAACACCTTGCACTCAGCAATAAGATCTTTCAGCTTAAAAGTTGCACTATATCACTCAACAGTTATCCCCTTAAACTCTTTCCACAATTCCCTTCCATTGAATTTCTCTGAAGTACATTCACCTGAATGGTCACTTCTCTAGAATGAGCAGCCCCAGCTCTCTTCAATGGGAATTTTTATAAAGATTGCCTATGTCTTTTGGGTTAGTTTTCATTAATTGAGCCACCTGCTCTGATTCCACTTTCTTGGGGAATCATGACCCCAAATGTAGGGAGGTTGCCACCTGCAACAGCTGGAAGTGGTTTGAGGATGCTGCCACATGTATGTTTGCTCTCCACCCAGTCTCCTCCACCAATTTAACCAGTAAACACTCTTTTAACAACTCTCCTAAGCTATTGTCTCCTCCTTTATTTATTCATAATAAAAATATTCAGAATTACATTAAATATCCTTGACTTTTCCGAGTCATCAATTACAACTTAGCATAAAATTTAATATATTGTCCTCAAATAAAATCAAATAATATAATATTGTTTTTGCAAAAATTGGGGCATGTGACATAACTAGAGGGTTTTTTGTTCTTCTCATAGAGATGAATATTTTATTTTGGAAATGTATGTGACCTATATGCTCAGTGGGGACGAGTACTGAAACCAATAAATACCTTTTTGTTGTTGCAAAAGGCTTATCCTTGTAAGTTAATATAAAGGACAAAGAGTAGGCCTTTACATCACTAAATTTTCTCTTTCCACCACAGTGAGGAAGGAAATCATATCCAACTAGGTTGTAATAGTAGAGGACATAGTGTAATCTCATAGAAATGCACTTAACATAAATTTTAGTTTCTTAATCTTCCCAAAAACTTTGGAATCCATTCAATTGAAGCCCTTTTTAGGATCCTCAAAGTTGATTTATATCTTTTTTTCTAGGAAAGAATTTGTATAAAATAATAGGTTTCATAATTCCACATGTCTCCATATGATTTTATATATGGAAGGCCTTACATAACCCCTCTAAGTTGGAATCACTTAAAATACCAAGCAATTTTGGGACTCAAGATACTACAAGAGATGGAAGAGAAAATGGCTAAGACAATGATTGTTTAAAGAACTATGATAATGCAAAGCGGAACTGATTTCCCTGTAGCTTATTTAATGGTGTCTCCAACCCATCTTGAAGAAGAAATGGTTTCCTAGCATATCAAGTTGCAATTCTACCTAGATAACCCGATTCAAGAAATAAAATTATAAATATAACCAGAAGGTTTTCCATTTATTCTCATAGAGATTAATATTTCAATTTGGAAAAGTCTATGTCCTATATGCTTGGAGGGGAGGTGTGATGAAACTAGTAAATACTTTTTTGTTGTTGTTTCAAAAGGCCTAGCTTTATAAGTCAATATAATGTAGAAAGAGTAATCCTTTACATCACTAAAATTCCTCTTACCACCACAATGAGGAAGGCAATCATATCCAATTGGGTTGTAATAGTAAATGAAACAATGTATTCTCCTAGAAAGGAACTTAGCATAAATTTGAGCTTCCTATTATTCCAAAAAACTCTGGAAATCCATTCAATTGAAACCCTTTTTAGGATCCTAAAAGTTGCTTTATATCTCTTTTTCCATGAATAGGATAAAGTAGTGATCCAGAGGACATGCCAAATGGACACCAATAAATTTCACACAAAACATAGCATAATTGCTTCTCAGCTCACAGAATTATCCCAGAATTGGCTTTCTGCTCATTCTTTGCTGCTAAAACACGCCCAGAACTACTGTTCAATTACATAAGTCAGCCCAGAATATGGATAGGAGGTTGCTTTCTACTACTAGACATGCCAAGAACTGCTTTAGATCATTTGCATGAGTTCAAGCACCAATAGAAGCCGCTTGAAACTTTTTCTTCCACTCTTTTTTCCAATGAAAGATAGCACCAGAGAATTATTAATATATAGTGGTGTAAGATTTCACAGTTAGGCATACATATTATGTTGAGATCTTGGGATTAAACCACGTGGAAGACTTTAAAATTGTCTGACACTAATGGACATTCACCCATTATAAGTGAGAGAGGTGATATATTTTAAAATCATTAGTGCTTTTCATCCTCAAGGATGGAGATAATCCATCTTTTCAACTCTCCGGTGCATTGACTTTCTACATGCAATGGAAGTCAGGCATTTCTCCACCTATATAGACTCAAGTTTCTTGTACAAAGCATGCTTTTTACTTGTATGAGGATATCCATTTTTCAATTCAATACTTTAAGGGTTCAACAATAAGAGCGACATAATGTTATACAGTCTGCTTCAACCAAAATATTGGTAGCTTCTTCCATATCCATGATTTTATTGTAAGCTCCATGCACGAGTCAGCAAAGCAAGCCCTAGTAAAGTTCATGGTTCTAGCCAGAATATATGCCATCACAGCCTTAAAATTCATATTGCAGAGTATGTTTATAGATCAGATGATGTCCCCACTACCAAGTACATCCAAATTAAGACCAAAGGTGGCTGCTAACTGTCTAATAGAAAAAGGAAAATCTTCACAAGTGGAATGAAGGAAGAAAGTGCAAGAATTAATTAGGTTGTATAGGGTTGGAAATTAAAACATGGACTTAAAAAGATGGATTCACATAAAATTTGTGGGAAATTAATGGATAGTAGTCTAGACATGTATATGCCAAAATGAATAGCACTGGAGGGATGGAATTGTGAGGGATTTATGTCCAGAGAAGGAATGTTTTCTCCTTGTGTTGCATAAGTAAGTATTGTGGTTTTCAAACAATTGATCCAACATAAAATTTCAATAGTGAGATATGGTAGAATAGTAGATTCAATCTAAACTAGTTAACCTATCTAAGCAACCAACAACATATCATAAAAGATAAGAAAAGGAAAAGAAAAGGACAAGAGAACATCGATATACATGGTTCACCCTAATGGGTTACATCCATGGGAAGGTAGCCTTCTATTATCTCCAGAATGTCTTCTCCAATATTACACGAGAGCAACGCACAAATACCCCAAAGAATATAGATGATTTACAACAATGTCACAATAGTGCCACTACTACATCAAGAATACATGATATGTAGAGACTCACTTGACCCTATTATATACTAAGAGATGAGGAGGAATTACTCTCACATATTGCATGTGGGATAATATAATTCTCCAAAATAAAATCTCTTAACACAATACCATGGAAAAATACTCTACTCAAGTAAATACAACACCATATAACTATGGGTTAAATGTATTACTCTTTTACATAAGATTGTAGACAACTTTCGACATAATACAAAGAAATTATTACCTTCCAAGGAATATAATATATTCCAACACTCCCCCTTAATAATGGATGGGAGAAGGGCCCACACTAACACTAAGGAAGGAAGGAGTCATTACTGCTCCCCCTTGCTGACAAATTCCCACATTCCAAGCAAGGAACGAAGATGCACAAACTTCACCTCGGTGAAGGATTTGGTGAAGATATTTGCTGCCTGCTGCTCGATAGGACAATAATGAAGAGAAAGAATACCATCTTCCACAAGTCTGTGAAGGTAATGAACGTCAAGGTCGAAATGCTTTGTCTTGGAGTGATATATTGGATTATAAGCAAGCTGGATTGCACCCTAATTGTCACATTTCAACGCAGTGGACAATTTCGAAGCCAGACCAAGCTCTGTAAGAACATGACGTAACCAAACTACTTCTTTAGTTGCTTCTTTGGTTGCTCTATATTCTGCTTCACATGAAGATAAAGAAAGAGTCTCCACCTTCTTGCTCGACCAAGAAAATGGAGTCCAGACCTGAACCAAGTTGAAATACATAACCTGCAGTGGACCGTCGATCAGAACTGTCACCTGCCCAATTAGAATCTGTGTAACCAGAGAGTGAAACTATAGTACTGCTTGAATAAAAAACACCATAGTGTAATCTCCCCTGTAAATATCTCAAAATCCTCTTGGCTGCATGCCAATGAATCTCATGAGGTTGCTGCATGAACCGAGAAACCAAACTGACGGCAAAAGAGAGATCTAGTTGGTTGTGAGTTAAATATATCAAACTTCCTACAAGATGACGATAAAGAGTAGCATCAACAAGCGGTGTGGTACACTCAATAGTTAACTTTACACCATAATGAAATGGGGTAGGAGAAGATTTACAATCACTCATATGTAAATGAGCCAACAGGTCTGTAGCATACTTTGGCTGAGAGAGAAACATACCATCTGCCATATGCCAGATTTGAAGACCCAAGAAATAATGCAATAAACCAACTTCAGTCATTTCAAACTACTTTTCAAGATCACTTTTTAGATTTTGAATTAATGTAAGTTGGTTGCTTGAGATGATTAGATCATCTACATATAAAACAACAATGAGAATATTAGTACCAAAGTTCTAAACATACATATTTGGATCAGATATACAACTCTTAATATCATTCTTCAAAAAATATGCATCAATTTTATCATACCAAGCCCTAGGTGCTTGTTTGAGACCATATAAAGACTTGTGTAATTTACATACTAAATTTGATGATTCAGCATTAATAAAACCAGGAAGTTGTTGCATATTAATTTCTTCATTAAGATCACCATTTAAAAAAACACTTTTAATATCCATTTGGTGTATTTCCCATTTATAAGATGAAGCAATAGATAAAATGGTTCTTATTGTATTCATTTTAGCAATAGGAGCAAAAGTTTCATTATAATATATACCTTCAAGTTGATTAAAACCTTTGCAACTAGCCTAGATTTATACTTTTCAATGTGTCCTTCTACAGTGAAATTATTTTTATAAACCCATTTACAACTAACTAAATTCTTACCAACAGGAAGAGGAACAAGAGACCAAGTCTTGTTCTTCATAAGAGACTCATACTCAGTAGTAATAGCTTGTTCACATTGAGGTTTACCTTGAGCTTGAGCATAAGAGGTAGGATCATCTATGGCCAAAAACTTTGGCCATAAGGTCAAAGTTAAATATAGTTCCATGACGGTCGAAAGGGTTACCGACCTCACTACCTGCAGATTCGAGAGTTTTCGGGCCCAAACATGAAGGTTAGAGGAAACATAAGTTTCTTCAACTTCAGTACATTCAGGTGGAAAACTTGAAGAAGAGGGTGAACTAGGATCAACAATAGGCACAAAACTGGAAGAAGAAACCGAGATAGGAGTAACAGAAGACAATGGGACATTCAGTGTAACATGAGGTTCGACAGACTCAGGTAGTGAAGATACTTCAGCAAAGTGAACATCCCTTTGGATGATAACACTCTAAGTAGAGGTATCAAATAACCTATAAACCTTAGAATCCTCAGAATAACCAGTGAATATACATTTGTGAGACTTGGGATCTAACTTTTTTCATTTATCGTCAGGAATATGAGCCCAACATTCACAACCAAACACCTTAAAGTTACTAATATTAGGTTTCCAACCATTCCATTCCATTTTTCCGACCATTCCATTGTAGGAACTCGATTTAAAATAAAGTTTGCACAACTTACAGCTTCAGCCCAAAAAAATTTATGTAATCCTTTAGAATAAAGCATACATCTAGCCATTTCAACTAAAGTTTTGTTTTTCTTTTCAGCAACGCCATTTTGTTGAGGTGTGTAAGGTACAGTCTTTTGGTGTTGAATACCATGTTTAGATTATAAAAAAAGCTTCAAATTCATTCTTAATAAATCCCCCCCCCCCCATTATCTAATCTTAAAGTCTTAATCTTCTTACCAGACTCATTTTCAACCAAAGATTTAAAAATTTGAAATATTGAAAAAACTTCACTTTTATTTTTCAAGAAATAATCCCATGATTTTCTACTAAAGTCATCAATAAAAGTAAGAAAATAGACTGTACGAGATAAAGAGGGAACTTCAAGAGGACCACAAATGTCACTATGAATTAATTGCAAAGGTTCTTTAGCACGCCAAGCTTTACCTTTCTCAAACATTTCTTTATGATGTTTACCAAGAACCCAACCTTCACAAACACCATTAGTAGAAGAAATATGAGGCAAGCCATGTACCATTTTAGTTAACAATTGCATTTTACCATAATTCAAATGACCTAATATTTCATGCCATAATTTACTTTGTTCATCAGCGTGGGAAACATAGGAATAAAAATCTTGTCTTTTAGTTGAGTTAAAACCAACAAATTTATATAGACCAGCGGTATGATCAACAAGACTAGAAGAAACTACTTTGAAATTTTGATTTATATCTTTAAGAACATATTTGTCAGGCCATGCTTCAAATTTAAACCCTTTTTTACAAGCACGATAAATAAAAGTTAAGTTAATTGGAATGTTTTCAACATGAAAAACATCTTCCAATTGACCATTAGTAACGTTAACATTACCGGAACCAATTACGGAAAGTTGTTTGCCATCACCTATAGAAACTTTTATGAGATATGTGTTTACGATTGTCATAGGAAGTAAATAAAGAAGCATCACCAGTCATATGTTTAGATTCACCAGAATTCATTATCCATTCCACATTAGAAGAATAATTATTAGGCAAAACAATAGATGTACATAAAGCTACTTGAGAGTCATTAGAGGTTTTCTTTTTAGCTTTAGCCATTAAACATTTTGCTTTAAAACAATTCTTTTGAGGATGGTTGATTTTACCACAATGTTTATAAGCATCATACACTTTCTTCTATTTACTATTTTCATTAGAAGCATGAGAAGCATGTCCATAATTAGTATTAGAAGGATTAGAATCTTTAGCATTATTAAAACTTTTCTTATGATTCTTATTAAGTGCAGTTAGAGATTTATTAGGTGTGAGTTGTCCTGAAACAAGAACCTTTCTTGCTCATTGATCAATCCTTTACAAAAATCATCAAAGTTTTCTTCGTATTACTTTGAGATAATTCTAGAGCTCTATTCCTAGTTTGGATGAACATATCAAAACAAGATAGCATTTTACGTTCTACAAGAATAATAAGAGCAGTGTCAGTTTTCTTGTAATCTTTACCACAACTATTTAATTTATCATTTAAAGTTTTCAATTCAGCAAGATATAAATCAACTCTTTCAAATTCAATAGGTTCGAGGTCAAAGATCTTCTTTTCAAGATAATACACAGAAACATCATCAGATTTATCAAATAAAGAGGAAAGAATTTGCCATACCTGAATCTGGTTGTCTTCTACCTCTATACTTACCTAAAGACTATCTGCAACATTTTAACCAATCAACCACCTTGCTTGATCACTTTTAGCTTCCCATATAGCCAAATCATCAGCAGCAGTAGGTGTCTTGTGTTCACCATTAACTAGCCTCTAAAGATTCTTACTCCTGAGAACATCAATCATCTTTCTCTTCCAGGCAAGATAGTTTGAACCAACTAATTCAGGAACAAAAGCCACTTTAGAAGTCATAATGAGTGAAATTTTGTCAAGAAATAAGAAACCCTAATACTTAAAAATGACAGAAAAATAGTGAAGAACTTGAAAATAGTTACACTTTACTGATCTGAATCTGCAAAAGCATAGTTAGAAACATAGTAAAGAAAAGAGGAGAAACTTTCACTTACAACCCTGTGAAAAAATGTGCCCAGAAAAGCCCAGTATTCTATTCTGACCACGTGGGTGAATCCAGAATGGTTGTTCCAATTCCAAAAACTGGTTGTAATAAACACTCCGGTAAGAAATTACCAACTTACGACCCTTTTTATAACTATTGTTTTTATTACCGAAAGGAAGCCCAAAATGCCTATTTTTCTATTCTGGTCATGTGGGTGGATCCAGAATGGTTGTTCTGATTCCGAAAATAGGTTATAATAAAAAAACCAGTAAAAATGACCAAATTACGGCCCTTTTGTATAACTTCCAACCTGCTCTAGCTATAGAAGGTACTAGATCATAGCAACCTGCTCTGATACCATGTTAGAATAGTAGAGTCAAGCTAAACTAGTTAACATATCTAAGCAACCAACAACATATCATAAAAGATAAGAACAGGAAAAGAAAAGAAAATGATAAGCGAACACCGATATACGTGGTTCACCCTAATGGGTTACATCCACGGGAAGGTAGTCTTATATTATCTCCAGAATGTCTTCTCCATTTTTACACAAGAGCAAATCACAAATACCCCAAAGAATATAGATGATGTACAGCAGTGTCACAATAGTGCCACTACTACATCAAGAATAAATGATATGTAGAGACTCACTTGACCCTATTATATACTAAGAGATGAGGAGGAATTACTTTCATGTATTGCATGTGGGATAATATAATTCTCCAAAATAACATCTCTTAATACAATACAATGGACAAATACTCTTGACACAAGTAAATACAACACCATATAGCTATGGGTTAAATGTTTCTCTTTTACATAAGATTGTAGAAAACTTCCGACATAATACAAAGACATTATTACCTTCCAATGAATATAATATATTCCAATAGTATACTTAGTAAATCCTACCATTTCCTTTCAATTATAGAAATTGTCTTGATTATTCTATACATCCTTATTCACCTTAGTGGTGCCATAGGCTAGCTAGGGTGTGGAATGGAGATTGTAGTATAAACGAAATAGTTATTCCATGACATTTTTAGTTCTACGTTTCCTTTGTCTATCCTCTATGTTTCCTCATTTCTGGCATATTCTTGCACCTTAGATATGCAAACTCAATACCTCATTATTCATTTTTGCCAAAACCTGTAAACCCTAATTTCCCTATTGTTTGTCTATTGTTATCTCTCATATACCTCTCAACGTTTGGTTGTAACCCTAAATGATGGATCCATTCAATCAAACCCTAAACATGAAGAATTCCATTCAATTCAACCCTAAATAATGGATCCGGATGCAATTGATACAACCTCAAAACCATAATGGATATCGGGACAAATCAGTCATTTCCAGCATTGTAACTTGAGGCAAAATTCCATTTCCTTGTTTAAACATTTTTCTTCATGTCAAGCTGAGAATATTGTGATGATGGAGGGGCCTACATCTCTCTCTTGAAGATATTGTAGATACAATATCTAAATCTAAAAGGCCTCCCTGGGTCTCATTTATACAAGTTGTAGATCAACATAAAACCTTAGTTTGTTTTTAAACAAGTGTTCAGCCTTGAAGATCCACATCTAATATGAAGGATTTGTCCAACATTATTAAGTACCCTTATTTGAAAATTGTTCTTCAATGACTGAAAATGATCATGCTTGATGACAAAAAGAGGTATAGTCCAAAGAGTAACATCTGAGACATGTGCATTGAGTTATTGGGTTCATTGGATGCAGGGGTAAACACTAAAGCCAGGAAACGTAAAACCATGCATAAATATATGATCTTCATAGACACTTGTGTAAATATCAAGAAAATAGTTAATGACAAAATTAATAGATAAGGATTGAGTTACTCGGTTCATTGGATACATGGGTAGCATCTATTATTAAACATTTGTTACAATTTTATAACATTTAGTTTAGGAGAGGGTTGTGATGTGTTGGAAGTTTTTCTAAGTTATATGTAAGCCTACAGGTGTAGAGTAAGGAGAGAGGAGTGACCAAGAAAATGAATAATCAAGCCAATGTAGACTGGAGAACTGACCTAGAAGTTGTGTGATCAGGTCGGTGTAGTGATAGAAGCTCTCAGAATGTGAACTCATCTATAGAGGTTGGAGAAAGTAATGCATTTCGTCGGATATCTGACATATATGCTATACTACCGACATCTTCAATTTGTTTATATGACTTTAGCCATGTCTACAGGGAGCACAATATGAGTGCAGACCATTTATCCAAGGAAGCATTCAATATGAAGGTTGTCCTCCTCTCTTTCTCGTAACTTTTAGAAGGAGAAATCATTGAGGAAGGAATGATACAATTAATTTAAGAGATTTTTTATTTGTGTGGCGTAGTCTTTTTTTGTTCTTTCTATTGAGATACATCAATATATTTCATGTTTTAGCTTGGTATATAGAGTTTGTTTTCATCCCCTCAAGGGTGTGCTTTCTCCACCCTCAATGACTCCTTGGATAAGTTGTCTGGGCTGCTTATGTTCTCTGTGTGGTATTGCTACTTCTATTTAATGATGGGATTGTGGGTTTCATCCCTCCCCTTGAGATATTTTTTGATACTTATGATCTCCACTCGTTAATGGACTAACTTATTGCTAGGACTATGTAAAAGTTACCTTTTATTCACTGTTGAATATCAAGGAACACCCCTTTTTTTTCTGGAAAAAAAGTTACAGAATATTTGCAAATGATTTTATCACATATATCGAGATCCGTAAACTAGGTATTTTATATTTTTGGGTGAGGTGACAAACTAAATTAAAATAGGTACACCTAAGAATATTGTAAAAAACACAGTTTGTATTTTGAGATTAATTGGCTGAAGCATTTGATATGGAACGACTTGATATCTATATCATGTTAAAGGACCATGTGATGAATTGGTATACTAGGGAATTTGGGATATTATTCAAGATAATGATATCACCATTATGTCATGCTTATAAGTATTTCCAAGTTTTTTTCTGGTATTTTGCTATTATTTGCCAATTTTTTTCCGACCATGGTGCAAGTGGAACCAAACAGATATTTGTCAGACCTGTCTTCCTACAGCAAGGGGAGTTTGGGAAGGCTAGAGGAAAGTGAGACATCCAGTAGGTCTACAAGGCCTATATCAATTGGATGTCATAAGATCATAAGAAAAATCAATAAACGCATGGAATTTTTTCTCAGATGAGGGGGGTCATGTTCCTATGATGATGAGATAGTAGGAGACATCGAGGTGCCCATAAGGTACAAACACTTAGTGAAACAATGGGTACCTAGGGATCTTCCTCGAGTAAACATTTATTTTTGTGTGAATGAGAGGATATATAGAATTGCACCGTCATCATTACATGAATTGGGGTTGTTTTGCATGGATGGAATAAAGGTTGGATACGGCAGATGTACAGAATCGATGGATTATGTTGGACCCTCTTACAACTACAGTGATTGGATGCGCCTAGTTCAATATACACGAAGTATGCATAGATATGAGTTGTCAGCAAATTATATACAACTGAAATACAAAGATCAAAATAGAGGAGCAACGGTGTACATTGAAGGAAGGCCAAAAATAACTGAGAATATTGTACGGTTTATAAACAGTACATAACCAATGACTACACTTAAGCAACCCAACTGCATATTCAAGTCGCATGAAGGAAACTGTGTCTTTGTAAGTTCCATTAAATCAATAGTTGTTGGGGAAGAACTGCTTATTAATTGCAATTTGAATCATGTAGATACAAACACGGTTAGTATGGTTGTGGTACATCCAACAATTTACCCAACCTTTTATTAATTTTTTTAACATATATAGGATTTTTCGTTAGCATATAATTATAATTGTCTAGTAAATTTCCTATGTTTACTTCACATGGAGGTGATGGGGGGCTCATCACCCCAATAGAAGGTGAGAGGAGTACACGATCCGCAAGGCAACAGGTATACATCAAAATGTTATGTTTTAAAATTGTTTTAGTGAATATTTTGGTTTAGTTAGGTAATTTTTAGTATGTTTTTTATGCAGGGTTCTCTCAGGGGCACCTCCCTCATAGTAGATGTTAGTATACCTGCATCAAGGCGACAGGTATACATCAATATTGCCATTGTAAAAAGTTAGGATGGAAAAACAGATTTATTGTTATGTATTTTCATTGCTATATTCGATCCATTTATATAATCTTATCTATTTTCCATGCAGAGTATTGATTAGGGAATCCAACCGGCTATTGATCATCCCACTGCAACATCGGGGAAACAGTTAAAGATGAATGTAATTCTACATTTTAAATACTTTAAAATTGTACACATGTATATCGTGTAGCACAATGTTTATTTTGTTATGTATTTTTTTCGTTTTTATGTTTGAGATCATGATGATAATGTTATCTACTTTTTTTGCAGGTTGATGATCGAGGAAAGTCCCCAACTGTTGATCACACGACTGGAGCCTCGAGGCAACCTGTAAACCTAAAATGTAATTCCACATTCTAAATACTTCAAAATTGTACACATATAAAACATGTAGCATAATGTTTATTTTTGTTATGTAGTTTTTAGTTTTTACATATTGTGTTCATTGTGATAATGTTCTCTACTTTTTTTGCAGGTGGATGATCGAGGAAAGTTCCCAGCTATTGATCAGACCACACTCTCATCTAGGCATCAGGTAAACCTAGATGTAATCCTAGGAATCTATCATGATAGACAATTTTTGTTAATATATTTTTTTGCGCGGACTATTGCTTCAAAGACTAAGCAATGTTTTATATATTTCTGTTGTGGACACGGAATTCGGTTTATGAAACACCAACTTAGCAGTATTTATAGTTTGATGTCTCCCAATTGATGAAAGATAGTGAACTTAGTAGGTCTGAAGACCCGTTGAGGGTGCTACGGAAGACCATGGAAAAACAAAATGAGGAACTGGTTTTTTGTCATTGAAAGTTCCACAAACAGAAGAGATCAAATCAAAGATTCAATTGTTGCTCCATAGATGTCGGAAATTGCAAGTAAGTTCCGGAATAATCATGTAAATTCATTTAGAACTTTACAATTTTTAATTTTATATGATATTGAACTTATAATACACTCGTTTGTATTTACAGGAAATCATGCAGCTTAACTGTGGTGGTGGAGGCGTTGTTGGTCCCATTGACCAAAACACTCCACGTACACCACATACTGCTCCCTTTTTGTTCACTAAACAATCAGCAACATGCTTTGCGACACCCCCAAGGCCAACTGAGGGTGTCGCCGATGATGACCGACCCACAACAGATGTTGCAGAAGAAGGGGTGGATGCAGGGTTAGATACTAATGTTGATGCTGAAGCAGCATTTCCTGGATCTTCTCATGTCACTAGCACTGGTTCAATAGTGACAACATTTTTGGTGAACGAAGAACTCATTCCAATAAAGATAGAGAATATTCCAAGTGATTATAGATTGTTCAATTTATTTTTTATAATTTATGTCTAATATACCGATAGTATTTTTTAATGTTGACTACTTATGGAATTAATATTTTGTAGGAAATGATGTATCTTATAAAAATCTAAATGATTTTTCCTTGGAGATCTTCGGGCCCACCATCTGCACAAGGTGGGATAGACAGGAAAAATCTTTAAAGGATGATTTGACTAATCGCTTGGTTGGTCTGTTCGAAAAAGATACCTTCGATACATCGAAGGTCCTACAGAAGGTTGGACAACATCCGAATATTGTCCGAGACAAGTATAGGTTTCACTTAGAAAAGAACCCTAGGTATGAGCGCCCTTTGATGATTCCATCAAGGGATTGAAAAGCCCTAGTGGAATATGGAAAAGAGAAGGGTATGAGAAAAGTAGGAAAGATACCACCAGGAACAGGGAGGTATGCAGTACATTCCAAAATGTAATGGTAAGCCTTATTATTATTAGTTTTTATATCAAATTTAGAACATCGACTAACGTAATTCAACACTTGATTAGGCTGTCAGACACATCTAAGGCCACCAAGGCAAGAATAGAAAAAATTCCTCAACACAAGCTTGGGCATGGTGGTTATTTGAATTTGACGACCTGATATGTAAGTATCGAAAACTCGAAACTACATCCAAATAATATATAGAAAATTATTTTTGTTTTATTCTGGAAAAAAATGTAAAATTAATGACATCATGCAAATATGCAGGCCAGCCAGTTCAAATAATTTCCCACTGAGGAAGACATGAAGCTTGGCTTCGAACAGGGATTTGATGTCGTTGTTGAACGTCGGAGAAGCTTGTCTAGGCATACTACACGATCTTCTGTTTATCCATCTGGTGCGCAGGCATATAAAAACTATATAGTTTAATGATAATTCATTAATTCTCATGCAATTTATTCGTTATAAAAAAAGAACATAAATTATTTATTCCTTTTTTAGCAGGAAAGTAATGATCTCGTTCATGTCGAGGATGTACTCCAACTAGACGAAGATCATGCTTCGATTCCTAGTAATGAATTTTTTAATATGCTACTGTTTTGTATAGATAATTGTAGATGATGAACATTAGTTCTTATTCTCCAAAATTCAACTACAGAGCATGTAGATGCAGATAACATTGAACAGGTTGAGCCTGTACAGGATAATGATGAACATGCTGATGTGCCCATGCCAACTAAAAAAACACCTTTGTAATGATTTTTTAAATGAACAACTTGTATTTATAAAAATAAAAATAAATTAATGAAACATTTTGACATTATTGCATAAATTCATAGCCCCTCGCCGCAAGTTCAACGTTGCGAGTAGTCTAGTAGGAAGACCGATGATCATATTTCAAAAGATGCGCTTCTGACTAAATATTTAAAGAGAAGAAAAGGAAAAAGGAAGTGACTAAATAAATTTTGATTAATTATTATTTATAATAAAAAAAATTAGTTGCTTTTTTCCTCTATTTCATGAATGATTGGTGAAATAAATGCTTTAATGAATGGTTTACTGATTTTTTTTATCTGCTATTGACTAAATCAATGGTTTAATGAATTATTTAAGGGATATTTTTTTCAGTTGTTGAATGATTTAATGAAAGCTTCTTTCAGCTATTGAGTGAAATAATTTGCAGTAGATTGTTATTTGCAAGTAGATGCATTGGGTTTAGGGAATTGAGAGTGATGTGAGGGAGGGGGGAGGCGCCATAAGAGCTTCCACCTTCATGTGGTTGGTCTTGTTTAGTAGAGAATATTAAATTATTCTCGAAACAAAGAGGAACTCAATGAATGGTAAGGAAGAATACATTAAAAACAATTATTTCTATAATTGTAGTGTTTAAATTTTACTATTGCTATTTGACTCCTCCATTGGAACTTGTTACAGATAACATTGAGAAACATTTTCATAGTTAAGAGGCAATAAATGGCATTTTGATGTGATTGATGGCCTTATATACATAGTATTTTTGGTTCTCCATGTTTTATCAGGTGATCTATTATTAATAATTAATTTACTTGAATAGTTGAATAGTATTGTAATTTACATTGTAATAGTATTGTATTTATTTAGATTGGTTTTGTTATTTTCATAAACAGACAAATATTTATTTGATGGGTCCTAACATGAAATTATTGCAACAGGAAAAAATTTGAAGTATGTTGAATGACGTTTTGAAAGGTAAAGCAGAAGAAGACAGTGCAAAGCTCCACAAATCAAGGTACAATTATGTTTTCTTTTATTTGATTGAACTATGTATTGGGTGATTATGCATGTGCACACACACACATTTAGTTGATGATGGTGATTACCATACATTCAGACTAACTTTGTTCTATCTAATCTATTAACTTACCTTAATTAGTTTGATTTATCAAGTTGTTTCTATGATTAAATAAATTGGAAAAGAAACTTCTAATTTTTATGTGTTAGTAAGTTGTAGAATCCAGTATTTTCACAAAAAAATTAAAATATATCTAATGTATTTGTGGGCCAAGACGTCCAAGAGAGTACTTTTATAATGTATATATATATCCTTTCCTTTATGTCATTCCAGTAGTAGCATTAGAGTATGGTACTGGTGAGCTATTAGTAAACCCTATTCTTTGCTTGAGTGTATGAGGGTGGGGCCAAGTGTATTTTTGGGTTTACCATCCATAAAATGATGAAACTCTTCTTGTTAGTGCAACATCTCTAGTCCAATGCCTTGCCAATTTCGTGGAGCAATTATACTCCTAAAATGCTCTGAATATTAGGTGAGAAGGACTCGCTTCCACTCCCCTCCCCCCTTATTCATTAGCCATCCTAGCCAGCAATTTATCCTGTGATCCCATCCATCCTATCCACTCGGTCGTCGATCCCAACAAGACTAGCAACACCATCCATCCCAGTGACCCCATCCATCCTATCTAGGAAGATCAACAACCAGTGAAGTGTTATCTTCCCAACTTACCTCACGATGCTATTTTGTTGGTTATCTTCTTCTGAAGCTAGGTTTTTTTATGATGGGCTTACTCACCTACAAGGTGTCCTCGATCATCGTCTTTCCCATTTTTTTTTTAAAGTATATACTATATATACATTATATTCCCCAGCTTCATTATTTATTTCCTTAGTTGAATCTGCATGCTTATAGGCTCCCTAGACACCTTGACCAATTTCTTCTATTTAGAAAAATTCATCTGAAACCTACATTATTGCCTCTTTCATTTGTGAGCCTGAGTCAGCTGATTGCTTCAATTTCTATATCCATCTGACTTTGGCAGTTATTAATTCTGTCAATTTTCTACATGATGGTACTATTTAATCTATGCCATCTTTGTTGATGCGCTTTTCTTATTTGTAGCCTTAAAGTTTTCACATTCACGCTTTTATTTTCTTATTTTGTATTTTTTGAGGGGATTTTGCTCCTTAAACTTGGGTGAGATTTGATTCTTTGTAACCTCCACAGGGATTTTGTGGGCACTGGGCACAAAGCCTCAATATGGTTTTATTCATGGCTTGATCTACATCTGAAAGGTAGGTTTTAATAGTCCACCCAATATGATGAAATTCTTTTGATATCTCATTAATCATGAGTCAACCGTCCACATATCCTGTAAATCGAACGTTGATATGTAGTGCACGAAATCCCTTCTTCTAATAATGATATCGTTAGCTATGAACAAATGAAAGATTAATTTGTGGAACTGAGCAATGAATAGGTAACAGGGTTAGGTATTGTTTATTTTTTCCCAAATAACTTTATCCCACATCCAACATGCAATTAAGTTTTAAAGTTTAAATTGACGAGACTTTGTGAAGTTAGAGATGAGTTGTGCAATTATATTACCCTGCGAGCTCAGTCAACGAGTTTGCTCGGCACATGGACTATGCCTTGTCACAGGACTTGGCTTTGGTGCATGTCGATCAAACTGTGATATTAATATAACGATACCCAACTAAACTATTTCCAAGCTCACCATTTGGACCCATCTTTTTCTCACCAATTGGCCTATTTTCTCAAGCAATTGACCCAATTTTTTGCAAGCTTTCCACTTTGACTCGTAATATTCTTCAAGAGAACTATAGAAAAGAAACATAATTTTAATTATGGAAATTATTTCCAAGCCCACCACTTTGCCTATTTTTTTAGGGTTGTTTATGCCCAAAGAATTTCCCAGAACGTTGGATTCAATGTCCAAATGCATTCAAAATTGTCCAAACATGACTTGGGACTGACTAGAATTCATGTTTTAGGGTTGTTATTATGCCGAGAATTGTTTTCTGAGATGTGAATTTCAAGAATCCACCTTATGCTGCATAATATAAGACTGAGAATGACCCTTAGTAAATGTCAAAAAATTTCCCAATGTTTATGATAACAAGGCTGCCATGTTTATGATAATTCGAAGAAAGTTTAGAACTGATCTTTAGCCATTATCGTGTTTACTTCAATGCTAAAGTTCAACTTTTGGGGTAGGAAGTTGATGCTTATGAGAATGATGGGTGTGGTCACGAAGGTCCTTAACAATCACGAGTATATAATATACTTCTTGCAGACAAAATAAGAGATTATATTTAATCATGCCAAACTACGTCCCCATCTCGAATTCATATATAACAAATGAGTCGAAGCTTCCAAGGTATGCACATTACTTCTCTTCTTTCACTTTATGGGAATTGGTAGCGCTTTTTTAATGAATGACGGGATTTTTTCCCTTGGCTTAGTCATCAAATGGATAATGTGCTTTTAATTTTGTTGTTTTCCCATTGTTTTCTGATTTTTCTGTAATGTTTATTTCTTATTGCTTTTGTTGTCCATGATACCCTGTTCTAGGCTGGCATACTTTTTGGTTTGTCTGTATACTTCTAAGTGGATTTTACTATGTTGGTACCTCCTATTTTCCACTTTATATGTATATCCTATAGGCCTTGCTGAAATCTAGCTAGTATCACTATCTAATCCCTGATTCTCTCCAGGGATGTGAGAAACTGTGAAGAATGTTTTTGAGATTCTTCTAGTTCATTATACATCAGGCTTTATGCCACATTTAGTTCAATATGTAACTCAAAAGTGTAGGCATTGAACTTTTCCATACTAGTCATATATGCTTTATAGTGAGCTACCTCTCCTTCTAGGGTAGTAATCCTCCTCTTACAAATTTCCATTTCTTTGACCATATTCTAAAATGTTGAATTCATTTACTTCAAAGAAAGCAAATCCAGCATAGGTAGCGACTGTAGGGTTGGCCTTTATTTTTGTTACCATCAAATTTTTGTAATTATTTTGAGTTCTAAGACTCTGAGCAACTTGAAACTATTTTGGGTATGTCTTATCAACCACCTCTTCTCCTTATCGAACATGAAAGAGTAAAGGAAGCAACAACATCAGTTTTAGAAGGTGTGAATTTTCCCAAACCTAACTCGTAAAGAGGAAAATTCCCACCGTCGATGAATAACATGGAGGAATCAAAGGATGTGTCCAGGTTAGAAATGTTGACATCCATGCATTATGTGTTAAAAAACTCCTCTTTCCTCTTCTTTTCAACATCCTCCCTTGCCTTTTCCTCACCTTCTTTTATTACTTTCTTCTTTACATCAAGTTTTTATTTTTCTTCAGCTTCTTGTCTTTACGTATCCCTTTGAACTTCAACCTCTTGTATAATTTTTTATGTCATCTTTTATGCTTCTCTTTATGTATTTATCTAAGCTTCTTCTTTTTTGTATCTATTGTTTGTACCTCTATCTAACTTTTCTCTTTTTCTACCCTTTCTTTCTGTAAATTCTCTCTCCTCTTGTCAGCTCCTCCTCTACCCTTGCTTCCCATTCTCAATGTCACCTCTCCTAATGGAATCTACTTCCAATAGACCTCTTCTTCTTTCCATATTTAATTTTGATAAGGCCACTTATATTTGCAAGTATGGAAATGGTGGGCCACCACATCAATTGGATTGTGTCTCCTAAATCTCTCATGCCTTTCACATTTACTATAATGTATGCACATAAGGTTTGTCATTACACTAAAACTTGCAAATGTTGGTAAACTTTCCAAACCAAGCACTCAAGGTTAGTCACATGATCTCAGTGTGTAGGTTAGTCTACTACATATTCCCAAAGGTACATCAATTATTCCAACACTACTTCAACAACCCCCCCCCTCCGACGTAACTCGATGGAATTGAACTTGGAACCTTTCTCTTATACCATGTAGGTTTTGTTGTTACACCAAAACTTGCAAATGTTGGTAAAATTTCTAAACCATTCACACATGGTTAGTCCCATGATCCCAGTGAGGAGGTTAGTCACATGATCCTAGTGTGGTGGTTAGTCCATAATATATTCCTAGAGGTGTGGCGGTTATTCCAACAATACACCTATGAAAAGAGGTAAAAAGGGCCACAATACCTTCTTGTCATGGGAGAGGGTTTCCTACTTCCTAAAGAAAAAGCTTGTCAAGAATGAGTTTGGGTAATAGGTGTGGGAATTTGGTATCCCTTAAAATTCTAATGGATGCCCCTCATTTAGTTACATACACGTCTCCATTCTCACTTATTGCTTGCATTGCCTTTTCCTAACATGTATTGGGTAGGCTCACAAAATATCATGTTATACATGGGCACTATGATATGCTCACAAATATTTATATAATGTATTATAAATGTGTGTTCCTAAAGGATTTGGAAATATACATGGATGGGCACTATGCTTGGTCACCAATGCTTTCACGTCTCCGAAAATATGTTAGAAACATACATCACATATAGCAAGTATGATGACATGTAGAACGTTGGAGCGATTATGGTGGTTGTGTATTTGGCTTTGGAGATGTTCTTATTCATGGAGGTTGACAGTATATATTTCCAGTTGAAAATTTTCTTGACAAAGGTGAATTAATAAATGAGTGGGACCCAAGCCTACTTGAACTCTGAAGAATATTCCTCCCCGTAATATATGATAGTAATCTCGTAAGGAGTTCTCATATGATTTGTAGGATGCATTCCTAATATCCTAGTTCTAAATGTCTTTTTATTGATCCACCAATTATTAATGGGATTGTGATAGTTAATGGTAAATTGTAAGACCATTCTTTAGTAAGGTTAGGGAACTTATAATAGATATCTAGGCGATAAGGTTGGAAAGAGGAAATGATATTCCCTATTACATCTCTTATCAGCTTGTTATTGATGTTTGCATGAATAATAAACCAAGGTATGAATTCATCACATTGGAGCATCGTTGGCCTCACTGGCACTTTATGAATATCTAAATTTATGATCATTTGAGATAATCCTTCATCAAGATTCACTTAACTAGCAAGTGGTAATTATGGATAAGTTTACTCTCTAAAAATTTGCTACACTTCTCCCATTTATAATTGGGCTCATCATCTATACTGCATCATGTATCCCTGCAGGATGTCCCTAGGGTACCCATGTCTACCTATGGCTCAATTGATTCCTCTCTACCTAGTCTCACTTCATCAACTACATCCTTCAAACTTCTTCTATCGTTTAGAGTCCATCTCTTATTCTTGCAAATCATTCATGTTAACAACAAATCACATTAACATGTTTATAAAAAATGAAAGTATAATGAGCATGTCCATGATGGTTTTCCTATTGCTAACAAATATATCGTCTTGGAAGAAAGAATCAGAATTTGCTAAAGGTGAAATTTGCAAGTTTAGTAGTAGCTTTGCAATGATTCAAAGATTTATTTAGTGGGTTTAGAATTGGGTCAAGGAATAACACATGGTAGGTGAGAAACACATCTCATTGGACTCCAATAATGCAATCTATAAACAGAAAATACTAATGTTGATGAATATTTTTCCAATAGATGAACGGCTCTTGAGAACCAAAAACCAATATGAGAAAGGAGTGGCATAGTTTCCAACAACTCATTTGTATAAGGCAATGTGCTTATAAACTGCAATACCCGTTGAATATTTTACCTGGGTTGTAGAATGCACCTTGATGCAAATATAAATGTTTATTATCTTGTTACATTGCATTACATAATACACATATCTCAGTACTCTTGCATCTGGATGGATGTTAGCTATAAAATTAAAGGAAACTTTTTATCTGATTCTATTATGCTTGTTGGAGGATTTTTTTTACGCTATGACGTAAGTTAAGAAGCAATTGACCATGGGTTATGACATTTTCATGTTGATGAACATGTTGATACATGTTAACCATCTTTTAGTAACTGGACTCTACATATATCATATACTAAGAAGCTGATGTTTTCCCAAGATTCTGATTTTTTTTCCTTTTCACTTTAGTACCCCCTTAGACCATTGGCCTATTTAAATATGGAGACAACAATTACTAGTATTAACTGTTAGATCTGTACAACTAATGTCTCTGTAATTGATATTCCTAGTATTTTCATAGCACAGTCATGTGTCTTGAACTTTATGTTTTTGTTTAATGTTTACTTGTTAAAAACATTCTCTAGATAAAGCATGAATCCTATTGCTTTTATTCGTTAATGGTCTTGCTTAGAAGCAATTCATATCCAGACATGAAGGCTTGAAGTATTCCAGATCCAGATATCAAAATTCTAAAGATTGATTGCTTTGAAATCCAAAAGCAACATGAGACACTTCATCTTGTGTGTTTGCACTATGAAACAATGAAAGGATATACTACTGAAGATACTTATGTAGGCATGCTGAGAAAACTAAAAAGGAAAACAATGTTTGTGTCATTCTTATTAACATTTCATCGAAAAAGGCAATTACTATGCTTCTTTGTAGCTCTTTTTCTTATTCCTTAGATTGTGGATTGTCTAGTTAAAGTTACTTTGACGAGCATGGAACCAGCAGGCAAAGACCTGCTTTATTTGGAGAGCAAACAGGGTACTTCTTCACTTGGTAATCTAATAAAAGTTAAAACTTAAACCTATAAACTGTGTTTAAACTTAATATCTTTACATTTTTTGCGCTTAACCCCTGATTTTTCCTTCTGGGATTATTTGCAAAGAAGAGTTTATTTATATGTAAAAATGCCAACATTGATCGAGCTAATTCTTCAAGCAGCTGCCATGGCTCACTCAGAACCACTGTTGTGCTAGAAAGCCAAGGTATGCTCCTTTTTCCTGCAGTATTTCTCTGATGTGTCCATCTCCAGGGTAGCTGTTTTTTATATTTTGTGCTTAATTTGAACATGATATTTAATACAAGAATTAGTATTAGATAATTCTTGGTTGTATGGTTTTAGATAACTCTTCTTTACTATATGCTTTTTTAATGTTTTGGATACATTCTTTAATTATTTGCAGTTTTGGGAAAGATCAAAGATTTTCTGCAAGTTATGGGTGAAGCAAATCACAAGCTCCAAAAAGATATACAGGTCTCTAGCTGATTATGTGATAGAAATTGCATTCCAATAGTCTTTAATGTATCTCTTGTTAGTTCTTGCTTTAGACGTATTGATTCAGTGAATTTTGATGCAGGATAAAGGCATTAAAGACTATGGCATTGAGATGGTTGGTTTGTTATGTATCTCATGTTATGTTTTGTTGTCATATTATCAAGGTTTGAATTTTGTGGTAGTTTTTACATGTGTGTTCATTCCAAATAGTTAGTGAACTTCATTTCTAGGATTTGGCATTAGGGGTTGCTGAACCCCACACAGCTGAAGCTCTAACTTCTACAGAATCAGAGATGGTTGGTCAACATCAGGCTTTTCCTGTATCCGCAACTAGTAATGATAGCGATAGTAGCTCTGAAGGATATGACTACAATGATGGAAGCTTTAAAATAGAAGGTGATGGAAATGATGAAAGTGATGATAATAATGCTAGGACAGTGCAAATAAAAGTCAAAGTCAAAGAAAAGAAGTTTTACTATTAAGAGGAAGGGCCTAAAATGCCCTAAAATTGAAGTCCTACAATGATTTTTTGGTTCCAAAAAGCTAGAGGATTTTATCTTTATTGTTATATCAGGCAAGATAAGTGTAAATATTGGAGGTTTTTGTGAAGCAAAAGATTCTCTGTATTGGCAATCAATCAATCAATTTTCACTTGATATTTAGTAGTTTAAATTATTACATTTTGCTCCTTTGAAATGTCTTTTAAGCTCTATAAAAATACCCAATATATGTAAATCTCAAACCCAAGAAAACCAGAAATGTGGTAGGTTCTTATTTTTTCCTACTATGATCTTTATGTAATCTCAAAATGGCCTATTTTTGCTCATCTATGGTACAATTGCAAATGTGGTTTGCATTCCATTTTAGTTGAGATGTATGAAATTTCCACATTCAAATTTATCATATTGTTACTATTTGGTTGTATTTTTCTCCATTTTATGGTTAGTTTGTGGTTCCATAAAACATTAAATTGTTATTAACGTCCAAGTTTGAGTCTTGTTTATCACAATTGGGTGTGGATCCCGTCGTTGGTTTAGGATCATCCTTTCTCCTACCACTCGATTTGCGGGACTATTTGGAAGATTATGGTATATGTTCTTTGGAAAATGCACGGAATCAAACACCTCATGCTCAGAACTATTGGTTCTCGGCAGAGGACTTGGAACTTCAGGGTGAATGGAAAATTTTATGGGACAACTACATTAGAGGGTTGGAATTTGGAAGGATTCGCCTATCTAATAACTGTGACTCTCTATTATGGACACATAGTTATTATGTGGGTCCAGTTACTGCAGCTATGGGCTATGACTGTATTGTAGCCTTGTTTTGTTCTAAGGAACAGGCCTCTGTTCTTGACTCGATCTAGAAATTAAATATCCCTCTGAAAATTGGTTGTTTCATTTGGCTTTTGGGCAAGGGACAGATTCTAACCTAGGATCATCTACAGCACCGGGGTTTGCAGGGCCCTAGTCGATGTGTCCTCTGTTGTTTGAGTGAAGAGAATATACAGCACCTCTTTTTGGATTGTCCCTTCTCCATTGGTATCCATACCTACTTTGCTGCTCAATTTGGGTTTTCTTCCCCACATTTTGTATCTGTCACTTCCTTTCTAGAATATTGGTTCAACCATATCTTGAACTCGGTACTCTTCAGATATCTTCTGGTGTATATGGAACCTCAGAAACAAATGCTTATTTGATAATAAAGTGCCCACAGTACATGCACTCATCACCCAGATTGATAACTTTATGTTCTTGTATCCAGTACCACAAAAAAAACATAAAATTAGGAATATTGGTCTGAGTCCCATGATGAATTACCCTTGTGGATTATTTAATGGGGCTGCTGCAGGAAATATTGGTGGTGCTGGCTTTGTAATCTATCTCCATGCCAATTATTACATTAGTTTCTCCTTGGGCTATGGAAGCAGCTCAAACACCAGAGCTGAACTACTGGCACTTTGGGCTATTTTGAGAGTGAGTAAGTTGATGGGTTTACCCATGCACACAATATTTGGAGACTCACTTGTTATTATCTCTTGGCTTAACAGACTTGCAACACTAAATGTACCTTCTCTGATTCATTGGTGTGATGATATTCATGCTATGCTGCTATCTGCCCCTCATGTGATCTTCAAACATATATATCGTGAGCATAACTCACGGGATGATGGTCTCTCCAAACAGGCATTGAAGATGGATATGGGTTTTAGATGCTATTCTGAATCTCTAGATGGCATGGTCATTGATCATGGTCAATTTATGCTTTTTTAGCTTATGTAGAGCTATATGCTCTTACTCCTTTGGCACATAGTGAATGATTTGTATTCTTTCTTGTTCTGCTTTGCTGTGACTATCAGCCGGCATGTTTTGCTTAGGACTTGTCTGTTTTTTTATCACTCTTCGATCTTTTCCAGCATATTCTGACCTGTTTATCAGGGATGATGAGAAAATTCTACTATTGTCAGACTTTGGGCTCTTTCCATATGGACTGTTTGTATGTAGGCTTTGATCTTTTTTTATCTTGCTTTGAAGGGGATTCTATATGCTTTTTGTGCCAGGAATGTGAGGCCTAATTGTATAAGATGTCTTTTGATTCATAATGAATAACAAAGACTGGTATTTTTTCCCTCTGAAAAAAAAATGAGTTCTTATAATAGATGCCCCACCATAAGCATGTTATTCTACAGGGTATCTATTTTTCCAAAATCATCGAACACTTAGTCTTGTCCTTTGAGATACACAGACTATAAGGCAGAAAAATATTGCAAGGGATTTTTATGAAACTTATTCTAGTGAACATTTATTATATTTGTGCTTACTACTTTGTACTTTGATCAATTTGAACTTATATATCATGGGTGACTTGTTTTAAGTTGATTGCTCACACACTTTATTATGCCGTAAGGTATTTTCTATATGAAGAGTTATGATTTTTTTTGCCGTAAGGAAGATCGAGAGTTGTTGATGGTTGTCAGACAACCATTGAGAGCTCTTCAACCCTTGATTTTTTGTCCTTCTGCCATCTATTGTTGTCTCCTATTTCTTATATGCCTGATGTTTTTCCTGGGGCGGACTGTTCATCATGTTTTTGTTGATGCATCTAATTTGGTTTCGACGATATTTTTTATTGTGAGAAAATTGTAACTGCGAATTATCTAGTGTAAACACTGTTTTCCTTTCTCATTTCACTTCTCTGATCTAGTCAATCCATCCACACATTTATGTTGTTGCTTCAATCAGAGGGAGTGTGTTTGAACCTCCATATTTTGAAGAAGGTAGGCTGGAAGGAACTCCATTATTTTTTCAAATTTCAATTTCAATGCATTTTTACTGGTTCTAGAGTTGGTTTTGTGCATACTTCCTTTCAAGTATTCTCAATGCAGCCCTTCAATTGCAAAATAGACAGCCTTTCAAATGTCGTCGGACTTGGGTTTTTCCTTGATAATGAGATAGCTAGGTTGAAGGCACAGAGGTTGGAGGTGATAGCTGCTGAAGAAGTAACAATTGGGATAAGGGTTTTATTGTCAAGTTTGATTTTATGGCACTCATAGCCATGCTGACATCTAAACCTCAGAAATTTGACCTAGCAACAGTTGGTTTCTTTTGTGCAGTGGGAGATGACAACTTGGGAAAATTAGTCACATTAGAAATGGGATGCTAGGGGAAAACTTGACATTTTTCCATTGGGACTCACGCTTGTTCTCTTTTCATGTATGTTGCCTACGAGAGGAATATCTTGATTTTTATTATTAACCTTGGGAATAAAGGCAGGGTTGCCCAGAAAGTGTCAACTCCTCCAGCAGAGGTGAGAACTCAAGATAATCACTTTCTGCAATGTGTAGAATTCACGACTGAACAAACATTTTCTATGACATCTGAGAAGAAAGAAAAATAGATGAATACCCAAGTTGGAGGGTTAGGCCTTCTGATATAAGGTATAGCTTATTTTTGCTTGTTAGAATACCAAAAACATTTACAGCCCACCCTTGCTGAAAATATTTTTTTTTTAACTATACAATAGCCCATCGGTTATCGGACGAGTTGTGGCCCTCATCCGATGAGGATGCCATAACTCTGACAAGCGCGATCCAACAAGATGTCATCGGACCTTGGACTAAGCCCATAAGAAAATCGACTTGCACCCGTAGCAAATTTGACACCATCATCGTCGAAAATCTGACAACCTAGGCATCGCACAAACGACAAGGTGAACTCGGACAATGGAGAAATATTCGTCTGAGCAACGACCAAAGAGTCGTCGGAAATTCGATCCGTCACAGTCGAAAATCCGAGAATCAATTCCTCTAACATTCAACGGCATAAGCCCGAAATTTTACAAAGGAACTGTCTCACATTTGACAAGGAGAAGTCGTATTTTTGACAACCTGGGTGTCGAAAATTCGACGACTTAGTGGTGAAATATTTCGGCATAGTACGTCAAAAAGTCAACGGGTTTTGGCATGTGGTCGAATATCCGTCGATATGCCACCGATGACAAAAAAAATTGTTATTGTCAAAAAACCAACAGGCGTCTGTCGAATTTCAAACATGGCAGTCGTTGGATTTTGGGCTCAAATTCTATAGTGACTAAGTTAATTTCATGCACCATTGTCATTTCATTGGAGCTACTAGAGGCAAACCAAGGATAATAATTCAACAATCGAAAGGCTTGCAGGTTCAGTTTTGGCACTCGGGTTTCCCAACCAGCACAACTACCACTGCATATTAGTTAAATTGGAAACATCTCTCAAGTTTTGGACATGGTTTCACAATCCACCAATGATTCCAATTGACATATATCTCAGTGTTCTAGCTTCGCGCCCTAGGCTTCTATGCAATGCATTCTACCTTATGCGCACTATGTGTTCGGCACCCTACATTCAACATACTCTGCTTCTGCACTATGCTTCAACACCCTATGTTCAACATACTATGTTCAACATTGTTTGTTCAACACTCTCCCCACACTGCATACTACCTTCATTCTCCCTCTTCTGGATTCTCCAGTATGCTCCCCCTTCTCTCTCCTTCTAGCCTCTTCCCCAAGTTCGATTCAACTTTTGCATGAACCTTTCTTTTCCATGCAACATTTCTCAAAAATCACTAATCATCCTCTTAAACCACCTTTTAATCTGCCATTAGCTCTTAAGTCATGTTAAATGTTTAATAAAAGAGATTATGGTTTACCAAAAGTCATAAGGTCCTATTTTCGGTTTGTAGGGTTAAACAAGGTTATAAAATTAGCCCCTAGGCTATTTACAACCCCCCTCGTTGTCTTTGGTGAATACATGAGCCCCCAATCTCGCAGCGTTCTGACTCAACCATGACCAGTTGTATATATTTTATTAATATTTAAAAATATGTAATGAGTTCTGCCACATGGGCGCTCATAGTCATTTACATAATTACATTTATCAAACTGGGGGTTTAGTCTAGGGGTGTTACACAACCTAAATTCCCTAGCAGGAACTGACACTCGTCATCACACATCTAGGAAGTGTGTCCACCACTTCCCTCCTACGAATCCAGGTTTCAAAGGATACATGGTGGGAAATACCTCCACCCCTCCAAATAGAACTAGGTTCAACAGCTTAACATCAACTCCCAACCACATTAAGCAACTGTTTTTCAAAAGTCATGTCATACTAACCGCTCTAGGCAAGTCACACACCCTGTCAAAACCACTCTTACTCACAAATCATATTAGTGTTTCAAATGATAACTTCAATCATAATTACAACATATAGTACACAACTATATCTCAAAGTTGATCCATTTGTATGACAACTCAATTTAACCACACATATGTCTCATGTATAAATATATCTAACTATTTCAAGTGATAAGATATTTCACAAACTGAGATTGAAATAACCATGTATGTTTTTTTTCATCACATTACATTTGTTCTATATTCATTATATAGTTTTAAACTAATATCAAGATACCACCTTCCACATCCAATATGCATAATCAAATGAAATACGTAATCATCACCATTACTAAAATAAAATGATAAGAATGCCCATATGTTTTGATAACAACAATATTAATCAATTCAGCTAAGTCCAATAGTTAAATAACAAATAAAGGTGCTAAGTTAATTCTCATTAGAGTTTAATTACATAACGTCAAATATGGGGCATTACATACATCCACCCTTTAGGAAACTTGGTCTCAAAGTTATTGTCACTTACAATTATAATGAAAAAAAGAAAAAGAAAAAAATATGTATTCCACATCATCTCTCTCTTGCTACAAGAATATTTTGTTGAAAATAGTCTCACTAGACCTTCACTTATTAAACATGTCGAAGTCATCCTAAATATTGTTTTCATGTGAGGTGTGTTCTCATATTACATTATACATCTTATATGTGCAACTAGTCTGATCTGCTCAAAGTTTGTTGAATGCATTTTATTCTACACAGGCACAAATGGCATACAACAAATTTATAGTTCTTTTCCATATAAGGGCTTGTAGGAGATCCTTGTCTTCAACAATATATTTCTTTACGTTAAAAACTTATGGTTATGACTCATTTAATGGTAACTAGATTTTTATTTTTATTTTTTCAAATGTTTACCACTTACTCTTTTATCCTCATCATCATGATCATACACTATTCTCGATTGTCAGTCTTGAATTTATATTCTTCAATGATCTTTCATATAACAACTTGAATAGTGCCATATTTATCAACCTAATACTTTATTAATCAATACTTATCAAGTAAAGCTCTTACTCATAAATATCATACTATACTTGAAATACTTATGCTTTGAACTTTTACACAGAGATCACTCCCATTTCTAAACATTGACTAAATTTTCAAACAAGGCAATTAATGCATCTCACTCCATATGCAAACTCACTCATAACTAAATTCATCGTATCTTGACTTGGGACATTATTGTCCATAAGACAATCGTATTGCAGTTGTCATAGTAATTGATTGAGCATCTTGATTATATCATGGGTAGTCATTACTACCTTAGACATATCAATTCATAATCTATTAGTAACATGCCATGTATTTTCTTCATTTTCATTTTCCTAACACTTCTCCTTTAGTCAAAAAAAATTAAAAAAAATATATCATAAAAAAATTAATGATTACTCTTGATAAGTTCCATAAGACATTTATTTATTTGTTTGTACAATCTATTTGTGTGACTCTAGCTAGAGTCTTACCTCCCGATTTCAAACCTTATATGATCATAACCAATTATACATGGATTTTAATTATGGCTCTAACTTGATAAGTATTACACATACATACGCATTGACGCATTGTAGATGACTCACTAGTGCACTAGTAAGATGAGGTAGTTGCCTAAATAGGTTAATAGGTCAATAATTGTTAAGTTGGGAATTAAGACTTTGTTTAGTTTGTTGTAATTTATATTGATGTGTGATATAAATTCATTGTAGAAAAATGTAATATATTAATATTTAGCTGGTTTTTAATTATGGGTAGGTACATGTATATTATGGTTAGATAACACATATATGAATAGTGTAATAAAGTAAGTATATTAACATTTAAAAATATAAATTTGTTGAGATATAGTTGTTATATCTAAAAATAGATTTTTCATTTGTGGATTATTATTCTATTATGATTTAAATTTTACTATTTTGTTTTAAATTGAGTTGGATTGATAGATTTATTTTCGCTTGTTGTTTTGTTTATTATTTGTTGTGAAAATATTTATTATAATAATAATAATCTATTTTTAAGGTTACCAAGGGAGACACCAAATTGATGTATGAGACCTCTTGTTTGTGGGACAAGGGACCCTTTCTAGGCACCTGGATTTAAACCTTTACTCCTCTTTTGGATTTGAACCTGTGACCTCCTAAGAGGAAACACATACGCTTCCATACTCTTAAATAAGTTAATTAAAATATTGTTATTTAATATTATTTAGGTTAAATGTATTATTAGTAATATTTATTCTAACAAATATTTATCATAAATGAAATGTATTAACTATTGCGTTTTTTTTTAATTATTTTCTTAAAGCATGTATAATGTCTTTGAAAAGTAAAAATAGATTCGATGAAAGGAAAATACAGAAAATGCCATTTTTTCTTCCGATTACAAAATTAAATTCAACCCTTTTAATTATCCTATTAAATATACAATTACAACACTTACTCCAAAAAAAATATTATTTCTAAAATAAATAATTGAAGAGATTCCAAAAATAAATAAATTCTACTCTTTACTAAAGAGACAGTCGTCTTATTGGAAAATTAAAGACCTCGGCTTACATTTTTTCATTTGTTTATTAAGAAAATTAGAAAAAAAAACTAGGAAGCAATTTATTAAGAAACTATATGCAATAGCAATTAAGATTCACTTCATTTATTTAATCACGGATATATATATATATATATAAACATAATAATAACGTATCATCTAATCTTCTTTCTGACTAATGCCAGTGACTCACTTGAATGCAAGTAAAAAACATTCACATTTGAACCAAAACAGTCTGTTTATTATGATAAACTCTAGTAAAGATTTCATTGATTAGCTAAAATTACCAGGTCGCGCATTTGGATCTAGATCCGGAACACTGCATGTCCGTAGCTGCAATTCAACAGAATGTTGGCGATCTTGATGATGATCAGTGGCCCGGTATTGCTTTTGTGTATGCAACAATTTTCTTTGAACTTGACAATTCTGTGCATCCTGCTTGAAATAATCGATGAATCCAACTGGCTCCAATGTTTCGCCGTCTGATCGGCCGACGCTGCTAAGCCGTTTAAGATCTTGTATCTTGAATTTGTTTTTCCTCTTTTTGGCCTGCTGGTCTTTGCAATGCCGTTTTCCTCCGAGAGTGAAGAAACATTTGCAGGCGAGGCACTTATACCTGGCTTGCAAGGCCTTGGAGGAGATGTTATTAAAATATCTGAACTTGGTATTCTCTGAATGGCAGGTCGAGCAGATGGGCTTCGCCGGAGAGTCTTTGAGAGCTCTTGTCAGCTCTCGATAACGAGGAATCTCACTGACGCAACAGGGTAGACGAATCTTATAGCCGCCATTTTCTTCTTCTGGTTCTATCATCTTTGCTTCCGGTACATGCTTCAGAATAATCTCAAAGACGCTCTTATCGATCATCATCTACGATTCTGCCCGCCCTTGATTGACCTTCTGGATCGATCGTTGAATTGAAATGTGGAATGTGTTGGTGATTTTATCATTTGCTGTTTCTCATTATTCCCACATTTGAAGTCTTTCTCTGATACGCTCAAATTAACAAAAAGCACAACTCCGTTTAAAGAGTTTATGAAGAGTGAAACATCCCTTTAAATATGTCCAAAAAGTATTAGCTGGATTAAAAAAACTAATAAAAACTTCATTAATATACATATTACATTTTTAAATAAATTGCATATTTAATATATTAATAACATTTTTTTAAAGTAATATTCATAATGCCATTGTTATTATTAATTAATAACACGTTAATTTGCACATAAGTATATATCAAAATAATAAACATTATATCATTATTACATTTTTAAATAAATTGCATATTTAATATATTAATAACATTATTTTAAAGTAATATTCATAAAGTCATTGTTATTATTAATTAATAACATGTTGATTTACACATAAGTATATATCAAAATAATAAACATTGATATCATTATTAACGTCCAGCAAACTAGATATTAAATTAAAAACTTTCTCATTTTCATTTTTTTTTTCAAATTTTAATTCTTTTCCTGTCACAAAAATAAAATAACAGCTATTTAAAAAATTATCAAAAATTATTTAATTATATTATAACATATTATTATTTAAATTAATTAATATTATTACAATGTAAATGTTGATGATGCAACTATATAATATTATTAACGTATGGCTCGGGGACCAATTTTTTTATGAAAAAAATTTAAAAATTATATTATTTACTTCAAAACTTGTATTTATTTACTCAAAAACTTTTAATATAAGCATTTCAAACTGAGTATAATTATGTATGGTTTACTATAGAGGTCATAACAATTAGCTTTCATATACTTTTTGATGTTTTAGATTAAGATTAAAGTTTTTGTTTTTATTAAAATAATATTTTAATAAAAGCTCTTTATTCAAATACATATTATGTATTTTGTAAGGTTATTTAAATACATATTAATATTTATGTTGTACATATTTTAATGAAATCATTCTATATAATAAGTTTTGATGTATATATGAATAAATAAACATTTAATTGTAATGTGTTGTAATTATGTTTAAATTTTTATGGAGAGGGAAGGTTGGGTCTCGACGCACTAAAGAACTCGGTGGGTGGGGTATAAAGGAACTATATAGATTTGGAACTTTTGTGGTTGTAAAATTAGTTTGGAACTCTATTTTTAAGGAAGGTATGTGGTAATCGATTTTTAAAAGAAAATATTTTGAGAATGCAGAGATGCTAGATTGGATTACAAGCCCAATTAAAAATTCCAAAGGTGACTCAATGTATTGGACAGCAATTACATTGGTTTTTTTTTTTNAATATTTTGAGAATGCAGAGATGCTAGATTGGATTACAAGCCCAATTAAAAATTCCAAAGGTGACTCAATGTATTGGACAGCAATTACATTGGTTTTTTTTTTTTATTGTAGGAGATTTGTTAGCATGGAGACTAGGAGATGGTTCTAAGGCTCTTATTGGGTAGATGGAATTATGGGTTGTGGTCCTTCGGTGAAGGAATTGATTAACCATTTAAATGATAGGGGTATTGTTAATGTTGAACAAGTGGCAATGATTCAAAAGATACTTGTTTTATGCAACAAGGATGGAAATCCGTTAATTATACTTTAGGCTTAAATCTGAGATGATTTATCAAATGGAATCTGAGTAGACATGAGGAGAACTCATATCAAACTCAATGGAGAGGCAGATGAACTAATTTGGATAGGTAATAAAGAGGGTGGTAGGGACACTGTTCATCAAGCTTATCAACTTTATTGGAGGGAATGAATGATCAAAAACTTTGGTCGTAGTCGGTTCTATGGAAGTCTAAGGCCCCATAGAAATGCAAAATTTTCATGTGGCTACTTCTTAATGGAAAAGTATTAACTTGGGATAATTTGTGTTAAAGAAATTATCATGGCCAAAGTTATCGCAGACTTTGCAATATATCAGAAGAATCAATGGAGCACCTTTTTATTCATTGCCTTTTCTCTTCTTAAATTTGGAAAGACATTGGAGTTATTATTCGGTGTGGAAATCTATGAATAGAATAGTATATTGAGGAGTGTCTCAAACAATGGTATGTGAGAGCATATTTAAAACATATGAAGTATTTTCCTTTTGTAATGGTATGGGGCATTTCGATAGCAAGAAATGAAAGGATTGAAAAACGCCAAAAACCATCATTCCAGGTTTCAACACATGCATTGGCAATGCATTGTCAAAGTTCTTCAAAGAAGAGGTTTTGATACCTATGATGAGGATTTTTAAAGATTCAAGTATCGATAACAAGAAAAGTTGGTGTTTTTTTTACGAGGCATGTCAAGGGGGTGAAAGATTATGTGGTTTGGGAGGTGTGTTGTTTATATTGGAAACCATTTCATAGAATTCGAAGCTAATAGTGGCATTGGTTCTAATAACAAGGATGAGTGTCTAGCTATGAGAACATTGCTAAAGTTAGCCATTGTGGAAAAAGTGCATGATCTATAGTGTTTTTGGAGGTTTAGAATTGGTGGTAAATTGGTTAAATGATTTAAAGCAACTCATGAAATGGATGATTTATTATCTGAGATTTATTATATGAGGAAAGACTTTTATTAACAACAGGTATGGTTATATATATAAGAAATAAAAATGGAAAGATAAGTGAAAATGAAGAAATTTTGAACTATATGTGAAGTTGGATTACTTCTAAACAAGTGATAGATTACTATGAACCATAAAAGACACTTTTGACTGAAATGATTGTTTGTGTTTAGTAGACAATCAATTATGAAATTTATTGGTTGTAACGGTAGTAACAACTGCATAAAGCACTTTAGCTTAAAATGATTAATACATAAAGCACCTTGGTTTATAATTATGGTAAATAATTTTTTTTATGAAAAAAAATGTATAATCAAAGTTCTTTAATAAAAACTAAATATATATAATTAATGTGATATAACTCTTTCTTTTTTTCCAAGGAAAAAATTCGTAAATATCTTTATTTACATTCAGCAGATGGCACAAAAGTCCATTAACACAAAGAGACCCAACCTTAAAAGTTGGTACTTACAGTCAAGATACAGCTCTATAAAGAGCTCAAAAAAAGCAAATATTATGTTCAAAGGCATAAAAGCCAAAACAAATAAAACATAATTACATACTGCTCATAGAAATGACCAAAAAAACTTAAACTCGATCAACAGAACTGCTCAAAACAGCTCAAATTACAGTTGTCTCTGTTAATGCCATAACATGGAATTGATCCATATCCATAAACCCTTTTAGAAAGGTATCCTTCAGATAATACCTCATTCTAGCCCAGATATTATGTTCAAAGGCCTAAACCTTATCCAAAAATAAAACTGTTTCTCAAAAACACATATATATGTCCCAAAACATTATCACCATCACATATAAACTGCTCAACCAGTTTCAGAACTAAACTGTGCAACGTTATCCAAGAGAAGAAGAACAGACTATCTCCAATAGTACCAAAGTCAAGTATAATTGAAACTGTTCAACCCTATGTCCCAAAGAACCTTAAAAGTTGTGTTTTTAGAAAACCTGAAAGGTTTCCACAACTTCATCTGCTCGATTTTCTGTAATTGACCAGGATTGTTCCAATATCCTTCCTCCAGCTTTTTCCAAAACATCTGCAGAAGAATTTATTTCCCGATATTTATGTTTGAACACAACATATTCGAAAGAATCAGTAAGCATGTTTACTTCCTAAAGAATCATGGCTAACTCTAAATTCATTAATCGATATTGACCAGATGCCCAGTTAATGACTAACTGGGAATCACCAAAAATCTGAATTTTATCCAATGAATTCTTCCTAGCCAGATAGAGCAGTAGCTTGAGGGAACATAATTCTACAAAATTATTAGTACCCAATCCTAAACCAACCTTAAAAGAGAAAAAATGAACATCAAATATAAACATCATACCTCCATCTCCACAAATGTTTGGTTCCCCTGCTGCAGATCCGTCAAAAAAACCCATGCATAGGTTTTATCAATAACTTCCATAGAGATAGTTCTAATAGAAGCCACGTAACTTTTATGTGGTAGAGCCTTCATCATACCCAAACTATAGCTGGAAACCTGTGCAGGAGTTAGTGAAAGATCCTCAAAACAAGACAAGTTTCTGGCCCTCCAAATAAACCATAAGACTATGATAGGTAAAGGTTTAAGTTCTGCAACCTCCATATTTAAACACCAATTTCTGAAACAATCAAACACAGATACACCACTCGAAAGGTTATTGAGTTTTAAATTATCTACAATAAGTAACCAAACACTCTAAGTAAATGGGCACTCCACTCCAATATGAAAATCGGATTCACAGTCCACTTTACACAAGTAACACCTTCCCAGTCCTACTCTACCTTTCATGCTAAGAACATCCCAAGTCAATGCTTTACCAAAAAAGATAAACCAACAAAAAAAAATTGTTTTAAGTGGCCATTTCAATTTCCATAAAACTTCCCACCACCAGATATGTACCACTTCCCTGTGCATAAGTTGTGCATAACCTTCCTTAGGTGTATACTTACCAGATTTGGATAAATTCCAAACCAGACCATCATCCTCGTTTGAAAGCCTAGCATGACTAGCTTTAAGAATGGATAAATAACCATTCCACACAGCAATCTCCAGAGGATCAGTAAAACCTATAAAATCTGCATTAAACCATTGCTGAGCCATCAATGCTGTCGAACCATGTAGACCAATGTCAGATAAAAAATAGAAACCTGCCAAATGTAATTTTTCAATCATGGAAGAAGGCAAAGCATGTCTCCATTTGCATCCTATCCAAGGAACTACTCCAATACGGACAGCATTTCCATTTCCAATTTTCCATACCAAGAAATTACCAACAATATCAAAAGCCCAAAGAACAGCTTTCCACCATATTGATATGCATTTTTTCTTTTTAACAGGAGATCTAATCCAAACCAAAATATTCAATGGATGAATATTTCTGCACAGCTATGTTGACCCATAGGCCTGTTCCATGAATTATATTCCAGACATTTTTAGCTGCAAGGGCTTTAGCAAAAACAACACCTGTACTTTCAGTCCCCATCCACCCAAAGAATTTGGGTTTGCCAAAATCTTCCAAGAGGTCCAAGGTAAACCATAGGACTTCTGATTTCCAAACCAAAGGAATTTAAAAGAAAGCTTTCTAATATTCTCGATAATCCCCATTGGTAACCAAAAGTGCATCCAATAGACCTGAATGGCCTCTAAGACTGCTTTAATCAGTATCAACTTACCCCCCTTAGATAACCAATGGAAGCTCCAATTGTTAATCCTCTTTTCCACCTTAATAATCAGCCAATCCCAATCCTTAAAAAGGTATCTGCAAGGTTTGAGATAAAAACCAAGTTACTTCATACCATTTTCAATTCTGTTAACAGGAAATGAAAATATATTCTGTAAAGTAATAACCTCTGCTTCTTCCAAACAAGAAAAATATAAAGAAGATTTATCATTATTAATCTTCATCCCAGATGCCTTACAGAAGATCATTAAAATCTCATATAAAGTAGAAAGAGATTGTTCGGATCCATCATTGATCATTACAACATCATCCATAAAAAGTACATGTGTTAAAACAATATTATTATGAAAAGATCATCCATGATAGCTCCCACAATCTTTGGCATAAAGAAGATCCCTTCCTAACCCTTCAACCACAATAAGAAATAGTAAAGGTGCCAAAGGGCAGCCTTGTCTGAGTCCCCTGCCAGATTTAAAGAAAGCAGTAGCTACTCCATTAATGAGCAAGGAAAAGGATACAGAAGGAAGGCTACTCATGACCCAAGTAATGAAATTCCTAGCAAAGCCCAATTTGGAAAGAATGACCCTGAGATAGGTCCAACTTACACGATCATAGGCTTTAGATAAATAAATTTTTAACATTACAGCCTTAATACTTTTACTATGCATAGAATGCATGTACCTTCCTGTATGACCCCAACTGCATCATGAATCTCCCTGCCTAGCAAAAACCCAAACTGTTCACCAGAAATACACCGACCCAACACAATTTTGATCTGAATAGATATAATCTTACCAATAATTTTGTAAACAAAATTACACAAAGAGATAGGCCAGAAATCCTCAAAGGATAAAGGATGATCAATCTTTGGGATGAGAGCAAGAAAGGTTGAATTGAAAACTGTAGGGATTTTTCCACTTACCCGGGATAGCTCAATAAATCTCAGCAAATCCTCACCCATAACATCAAAAAGACATCTGTAAACTTCAACAGGGATCCCATCAGGTCCCGAACTCTTATCATTTTTACTAATAGAAAGGATATGTTGAATATCTTGCAAAGTAACAGGCTTCATGAGATCATAATTATCCTCCAAAGAAATAGATGTGGGAAAATAACCTGCACTATGAACAATTTCAGGTAGATGAAGATCAACTTCATCCTAAAACAGAGACTCAAAATGCTGAATCCCAGCCTCAGCAATTGCCTCAGAACCTTCCACAAGGTTACCAGAATCATCATTGATTTTCCAAATGGAATTAAGATTTTTCCTATGAGCAGCATATTTATGGAAAAAAGGGGTATTGTCATCTCCACATAATAGCCATAAGACTCTACTCTTCTGTCTTGCCTCTTTTTCCCAATCACATAGAATAGTTCTCTTATGAGATTCAAGCTCAATCAAAGTCATTTTATCCATCTCCGAATTAAATCCAATACCCAGACTATATATATGTCTCTTCATTTCTCTTTCAATATCAACAAGATCCTTGATATCCTGGGCTTTTTTCTTCACCGACCAGACAATGGAGACATCTTTTAATTTTTTAAGGTTGGCAGCAAATTGGGATGCAGGGGATACCTCAGACAAAGCATCAAAAACCTTCCAAGAAGCTTTCAATGAATCAACCAACTCAGTGTTTTCTAAATAGAAAGCATTGAACTTAAAGGGACAATGAGCCTTAGGAGAACTAGGTAATATTTGTAAGAAAACAGGTTGATGGTCTAAATCTCCTCCACACCCAATCCATTGTTTGAGAAGAAAATCATTGTCCAGAAAATCAGCCGATAAGAGTAATCTATCTAATCTTTTGCAAATACTCTCCAAACCTATTCAGTGATTAGACCAAGTTGGTCTTGAATCCAAAGGAGTAATATCAATGAGACCCAGTCCCTCCAAAAGGTGAGTAAAGAAATCAGTTAAAACATCCACTCTTGCTTTAACTCCCCATATTTCAGAATGACCCAGAGAGAAGTTCAGATCCCCTCCTACTACCAAATTAGGATATTTGAAAAAATCCATAACTGATAGATTATTCCATAAACCTTCCATGTCAGTATAAGGCCCATAGAGATTTATAAAACATAAATCCAACTACAACTCGATAGAATGCAATACAGCACAGAGACCCGAATTCATAGCCCAAGCATTAAGTAAAATAAATTTACGAGACCTCCACCCCAAAAGAAGTCCCCCAAATCTACCTTTAGCACCTACAGAAATAAACTTCCAATCTTTTAACAATGATTCCATTTCCTTCACCAAAACACATCCATCAAACAAAGTTTCTTGCAGAAAAATAACATCCAAAGACTGTTCATCAATCAATTCTTTCATCGCTAGTTTTTTGGGTAGACTAGCCAAACCCCTACAATTTAGGGTCATAAGGATCATGAAGGAAACACTATAGAGGCATACACAGCTCTAAGTGCCTCAGAACCAACCTTCGCAGCAGTAAAAGCAGTCACCAAATCACCAGTACTACCCTTAACAAAAAGATGTAACCGAGTCAGGATCACGATCTGATCCAAAACCTCCATCAATAATTTTCGAACAAGAACGCAAAAAATAACCCTTGTTCACAATGGGAAAATCTTTAGGAGGACAAACAAACCCAAGATCCCTTAGCACTTCAGACTGAACAAAATCTTGAACAGACATAGCATATCCCTTATCAATCTGATTTTGCCCCAAACCCTCAAATTCAGATAAAGAAACAATACTTAAAGGTTTGAGAGATAATAAGGGAGAATGAGAACATATAACATTCTCTTCTAATGTCTCGGGAGTAAGATTCAAATCCTCTGATTCATCAACTAATGACAATCCCACATAAACATTACTTAAAGGTTTGAGAGATAATAAGGGAGAATGAGAACCTAAAACATTCTCTTCTAATGTCTTGGGAGTAAGATTCATCAATTAATGACAATCCCTCCTTATCATCCACATTTAACCCACTATTTTTAACCCACCAGATCTTATGAGAAGAACCAGAAGATTTCTTGTTAAAAGGTAGGGGGCACTCATTCATCAAGTGGCCAAAAACATGTCTAAATGGGACACCCAGATAATCCAAAGGCTGACTGAATTCAGATCTGCCCTTTTTAATGATTAAATCAGTAGGCAAGCCATTCCTAAAATTAATCAACACCAATACCCGCCCCAAGCAACAAACCCCTGTCTTCAGATATGAGAAATCAGTTTCCAAATGAGAACCTAAAGTGTTGCCCACCAATTTAAAAAAATCAGTGGACCAATATTCAAATGGTAAATTGGGTAGTTTAACCCAAATCAGGATTTGATCATACCTTTCAATGCGTGGATCGAATAATGGTGTCCATCTTTTGATCAAAATACCAGCATTATCCCACCGCCAAACACCAGCGAGGACCAGATCCACATCTTCCTTGGAAAAGAATTTAAATGCTATCCAACCTCGCGGTAGAAGGTAAATCGCGGGTGGACAATTGATAACATTTTTCCAAACCAAAGTTTCCCAAACATTCAAGCTATCAGAATTAAATTTGCGGCTTTCAAAACGCCCAACCAGTGTCATGGCATTCGTTAGAATGATTTCATTCAACTCCACGTCTTCTCCCACAGTCAACAAAACCGGTTTATCAGATTTCTTAATAGTCCTCTGAGGACACTTTATCTTCTCCCCACTCTCCGGTAGAATAGATGCAGACTTACAGGTAGAAGCAGAATGATTATCATTCGGATAGCCCACAATGTCAACAGGTTCATTAACAGCACCTATATGCCGAAGAAAATTCCCCGAAGCATCAAGCTCCTCAGAGGAGACCTTTAGAGCACTAAATCCCAAGTCTCCAAACTCACCACCCAAACCCACATCCACCCCAGATGTCGCTTGTGATTCCTTAGTGGAAGGTATCCCCAGTCCATTATCTCCAGGTGCACCAGAGATATCAGGGCACAAATTGTTTATAACAGAAACCCCATCTACAAAAGAAACATCACTCTCCTTCTCACCGCCCGACAACCTGTTAAAAACAACATCCTCATGAATGGCCTTTCTACCATCATTCAGATTGATGCCAGAACAAACATTACAATCTCCTAGCTTACAAGTAATACCAGTGCACTGACAATGTGCCCGCGATACAACCCTTTGTCCCACCACAGAGCAACCATATAATTCATGGCCCGAACCCAGCAAGCTACTACTAGTTTCCAAAGGATTATAAACATAGTCCATAGATTTCAACGGCACACCACCACCTCCCTCATCTTCAGACGCAGTAATATCCAAAAAATCCAAAACATCAAATGCAGTTAACCCATCACCCAAGCCTATACAAATCCTCCTTCGAGCTAATAACACACCATTCAAGCCCGGATGCACAGGAAAATTCACACAGTCTGCAGTCGATCGCATCAAAGGGACACCCATGACATCCCTCTCTATAGACTCGCTAGAATGACCACGAGAAACCGCAAAAACATTTTGATCGTCGCCCAGGCAATCAATATGCACCTACTTAACCCCTAGCAGCGTATGTGCAAGCTTCTTCATGGAATGAAGCGTCATAACGTGTCAAGAATCTGCAGAGGATGAATACTACGTGTCCCAAGGTAATCAAAACAAAAGGTACATGTAATCACAATGATAATTCAAAGGAAAATGCACTTTAAGAGACCCACCTAATCACATTAAGGAGGTTATTCATCCAAGAAACAGTACAAAAAATCGTTCTGATAATCAAGATAAAGTACAGGTTAATCCAGCTTACGTTCTGGATCAAGTCCCTAAGATAGACCTAATCAGGATTACGCACAAACAAAACCCGCCAACATTAATACCAAGATTACGACAAGATTTAGATCTAGCTAATCTCGCCACCCAAGACAATCCGGTTAATGCATGGACTATGGTATCCACGCCCTTGATCCAAATAATCTCGCCTTCAATAAATCAAGATATCCTCATAAAAATGATCAGATTAATCCACCTCCCAAGTATAACTTCTAGATCATAGAATACCCAAAAATTACGTTCTGGATCACTTTTCAGAAACCCCCATCGCCCGGTCCTTCCTAGTCTTGAATTTTGATATCTCTCCCTCTTAATCTAATATGTGAGCTCCAGCGTCATGATATAACTCTTTCTACGAGCTCTATGTAGAGAGAATGTAATGTAACTTTTTCAACGACGCTCCATTTTCTTTTGTGATCCAAGCTCTTAAATGCAATGTTAAGAAACCAATATTAAAATAATGATAAAGAGTAATCATTCAAACAATGTTTTCAAGGATTTCTTTTGTATTTAAAATTAAAATTAAATTTATAATTATAATAATTGTGTATAAAAAGGTGTCACATACCTAAAACTCAAAAATAAATAATTATTATTTATTTTAGCAAAATAAATATGTTAATTTTTATTGTAAAGTTTATGATCAAGTGGGTCAAGGATGACTGTAATTGAAGAATTATTTACTTTAATAATTAATTAAAGGAGACGTGATGATTGTTCACTGGCCCACTAGGAGGAAGGAGCAGCTGTAGAATGTTGATTGATAAGTGGCAGCACTAGCATTCACTTTCTTGCTGTTGCAGGAGCATAATCCCTAAAAAAATGGTCATGTTCCTTAAGAGGGGGAACTAAGCTGGCGGCTTATTAAATTCCAAAACTCACCCAAAGACCTAGGCAATTTTATATAAACTATCAAATTGAGCAGGAGGCTCACCACTCATTCTGATTTCTAAGAGAATGAACTTTGTGACTGCTGCAAACTGAAAAGCCAGGCACACAGAGAATTTGATGAGGGGATAGCTAAAGTGTTTTGTTGAGTTAAGTCTGCTATTGATTGTTAAGTTGCAAAAGTCTGATTTGTGGCAAATATCTTTGTCCTAGTGGTTCAATGAATAAGCTCGGGGGTCCTAAGCAAGTGATTTGGTTGCTTCAGGAAAAGGTTGGGTGGAACAGTCTCCCTTGGGTGTTAGTCCCTTTTTCTGCAACACATCCAGGTTCCAACTCTAATTTGTATTATCAAATTGTTTTGCTTATGTTAAAAGAAAGTTGTAATTTGTTTAAAACGAGTTTATAGTTCATGGATAATTATTAAGTGATTGTAGGATTTAGTATTTATATAGAAACTGGTTGATAGAGAAATAAATTTAAATTATCTCATGTATTTTTCCTCTCACCGAAGTGACGTACTCTAGGACAGGAAGATATGAAATTAGGTTTGAGTAATAAGTAGCAGAATGATTGAATCATTATTGTATGTTCGTTATTACAGCAAATAGATGTGATAAATTTATATAATGTTTACAATCCACTGATTTTAGAAGACTGGTATGTAGTTAATTATACAAGCTACAGTTCTTATCTCAAAAAGATAAACAGTTACAGTTACTGAAACTGAATTTTTCATTCATAATACAAGTGTTCAAATCTAATACCTTTCTTAAATACTATATTACAGTAATTCTCCGGGATAAGTGTCATGTGTCTTAAAAACAAATTAATCTAGAATATTTATAGTCATTGAGGAAATAAGCAGAGCTAAATATTCAAAGCTTTACAATTTAAAAATAACACAACGAAAACCTAGGATCTTTAACAAAACTGAATAATAGTATTAAGGTTATCATAACAAAATCATTATTTCTTCCTGTAAATGGTTCCAACCCCCACGGACTGTCAAAGAAGGATTAATGACAGGATAATCATTCTTTTAAAACTTTATCTAAAAATCCTACAGAATTAATTATCAGTCAAAATCCATTTGACAGAGGCCTTATGGTCCTACTTGCAAAACCTACTTTGGATTGACAGAGAATCCATGACCAAATCCTTTTTGTATTTAGGTCTTTAACAAGAAACATCTATAAACAGAAAAAACTATTACAATTACACCATGACAGTGTAGCCAGAAACTTACAAACAATTGGGGAACTCACTAAAATAAAGTGTTGTATATTTTGAAACGCAGTTTTATTAAGTCAAGCAGGGGATGTACACAAAGAATCCTCGTGAGCATTACCCCATTTATAAAAGTAAATCGATAATAATCTTTGATAGAGGCTCCTTAACCGAACTTAAGAATCAACAGCAAGATATACGGCCTTCATGTTTTAAACAATAGATGATATAAGAAGTAAGCAAATGCTTAATAACAGTCACTGCAGAGAAAACCTTACGAGTTTGTCCAATAGTTAACCATCATAATATCAAGAAAATAATAAAGTTGCGACATTGGATTATAACCACAACATTACTGTTAGTGAAGGTGTTAAAATATTCATTTCCAGTTGAACACTAAAAATGTCTAAGAAACATGTGAAGCCCTCATGGGTTCAGTTTTACAAATTATCTTTTAACCAAGATCGAAAACCAAGTCCTCTCTGTTATCAAGTAAGGTTATCACACGATGAATGGTTGGGAAAACAAACCCCAACACTGTCGATTTGTTTACCTATCCAAGGAACAAACTGTGTTTTACAGTGGTCTTTCAAAATATAAACCAACAAAGTAAGGCTCATGGCCATAATGCATAAGGATATAAAGTCGTCACGGGTCAACAAGAAACCAAAAGTCACATGTAGATACAACTAACAGAAAACTACAGAAATATATATAACATATTATCATCCAAAATTATGTGGCATAGTCGCAAGACTCCACAGATAACAACTCTTTATCAGTTATGGAATTTTACATAGTGACCAAAAAGAGCAAAATGAATAGAGATATAATATCGATACCCTCACATGTGCTTATAGTTTTAACAAGTTCTAGAACAAAACAAAATTACACAAAGTGGCTTAGTCCTCTGCAACTCCACAGATGGTAATAGCACCCTTACTTTGTCAAATATACGATACCAAAGTGGAATATCACTTCCATCACACCACAACTAGCATAGTGGGAAAACCCCAACGCTGTGAAATACATCCTAAGAACCAAACTGAATCCATGGAGTTGCAAGTATGGATATGGGTATTACCGTTCAAAAAGAGTCTTCTCAGTCGAGGACTAACTACGTTCCAGTCACAAATTTGTTCTACATACAAACCAAAAGAAGTTAAAACTTATATATATATATATAATGTTGCAAAGAATAACTATTGGTGATGTTACGGTTACCTTTATATATTTTTATCGACACGCAGTCAAAACCAGAGCAAAGGTTACATACCCCATTAACTTTGGAGCTAAGCTTTGAATGGTTGAAACAGTGACAAGAGTGGAGTATGGTGGTTTTTTCACCTGTGGTTATAGACGGAGGAGTAATGAGAACAAGCAGTCGATGGCCCCTGGAGCAAATTGAAGGAGCTTCTAACATTTCCCAAAACTTTAACAAAATGACCACGCAGAAATCGAAACTCATTAAAACCCTTAGGGTTTTACAACTCATGCTTGCCGACAGCTCGAGGACATATTAAATTCACAGGGTTTGTATTAATAAACAAAAAGTGGATATCGAAGTTATGGTTGACTGTCGACATATCACATCAAGTCAAACCCTTATCCTTGGCAATACTTTGCCACTTTGGAGAATGGTGAAGTTTTATAGTTTACTTTCCAAATGGTTTTTGCTTGTATGGTACCTGCAATATTAAAGTTCAGCCCTTAGCATTCTTAGGATAAAACTTTGTCTTTTGATGATATAGTTACCTTGTAGTATGGCTTTGAACCTTGTAGATAAAAAAAATAGGTTTAGGATTAGAACTTTGTCCAAACATTAGTTTCGTTTTGACATTGCTCCGAATGGCATGTTAGCTTAGATGTTTAAACTGAAATGTCGAGGTACCCACTGCCTGCACATAATAGACAAAAAAATTCATGCATTAGTCGCGTCGAATAAGTAAGACCATGATCCATTCCTCATGCAACTCAAGGGTAGTTCAAGCAATCGACAACGACAAACTATTTTATGACAAGAAGATAGACTTAGACAGTTTTCCTATGTCACAAAGTGATGACATGTCAGCAAATCACCAACTAAGCAAGCTAATAATAACTTAGATGCATGACGACAACAATGCGTGACAAAAAGAAGTATGTTCAATAACATCTATCGAAATGATTTTTAGGAAAATGTAATATTAAATACAGTAAATAATTATTATTATTATTTTATGAAATTTAAAGATGTTACAAAAGGAATATTTATTTGACGGTTAAAATTTAGAGTAATTATTTTACCCTTTTTTCTATTTTATTATTTATTTCACTATTTCATAATTTTAAAATAACATTATTATTAATAATTTATTTAATATTAAGTAAACGCTTTTTGAATTATTGTATTTTTTTAAAAGAAAAGTTAACAATAATATAATAGTTTTGTTGCATTATTCATCTCATGATGATGATCCTAATTACATTTGAAAGGAAAACAAAAGAGTGCCAATGCCTTACAAATAAAACTGTAATGGTTTACAATGTTTGTTGCTCACCATCCAAAAAGTAATAAACATGATCCTTATTGAGCAGCAAGAAAATTTTTACATAATAGTTTTAAGCAAAAAGTAACCCGATAGTAAGAATAAGGACACTGGTTGTGACAAAACACAGAACAAGAAGACACAATTAGTAGAGTTTCATTGATCCTGAGTTGATCAATGAGAAGCCTTTTTGTTCCTCAAAATAAAGCAGACCTTCAGTATCACCCACAACTTTCTTTGAAAGATCATATGCCAAAACATTTAGCTCCCGATAGATATGCTTAATGGAAAAAGAATTGAACATGTTCATTAGTAGCATTGTCCTATCACATCAATTATCTAATAAATAAACCTGTAGAGAAGAGAACCCATTGGACCTGTCCACTTTCACTTTTGAATCGCCAAAAACATTGATTTCTAGGATGTTTTTTAGCATGGCAAAAGATAAAAAGACCCATAGTGCTAATAGTTCGGCACGAGTAATGGTCCCATACCCATAGGACATTCTCAGAAGAAAGAAATGGTATGAATCCTTCGTAGTGACCATACCCCCACCACAAAGCTTATATTTTGATGCTTCATCAAAATACCCATAAGGAAACCCAGAAGAGATCTCTGGATCATGAATCAGTCTACGCCTTTTGAATGATGGAGTTCTAAGAAATTATTTAATGTAGCTCAAACTTTCACACTGGCTCTAATTAGGGACTGAATATTATCTTCAAATATCGACCTATTGTGTGCTCTCCAGATGCCCCACATAACAAACAAGGGTAGCAATTTAAAACTAGGGAAGGATTTAAACCAATGTAGCAACAACTCCTCTAGCAATAAAGAATGCCAATTGTAAGAAACATGTATCTTGAAGAGAATTTCAATCCAAACCTTTTGAAAAAAACACAATTGACAAACAGATGTTGGATACTTTCTTCATTTCATTTACAAAGGATGCTAACATTTGGTTATGAGAATCTGTTCTTCAACAAATTATCATAAATCATAATCTTTTTCTCCAAGCACAACCGAACAAAACATTTAATTTTAAAAGGATAATGCCCCTTCCACAATTTGTTATGCCAACAGAATAGCGTTGTTTCAATTGAGGAGGTTGAGATTGCTTCATAAGCTTCTTTAGCACTAATTTGGCTAGATTTAGAATTCCAAGACTGTACAAGAGAATATACCTCCCTATTAAGTCTTATTCCCAAGTGATTTAATCATATAGTGAAGTGAGACCATTACAAGGCCATATCACCAATCAATCTCAAATCCTGAGCAGAATACCAATATGAAACATTGTTATGGACATAATTAGAAGATCTAACATGAGCTAATATGGTGAGTCCCAAGTTGAATAAAAATGAGACCAAATAATTAGAAATCTTATAGAAAGTATCACCCCCAACAAAAGAGTCAATACCTAGGACCACCTTTTCACCATTGCCAATCTTCCAAGAAATCTAGGATTCAAGCCAATGAAAGGTTCTAGTAAAACCATGTCATATGTTTAAGGCTTGAGTAATTGACTTATCACCCTTTCTAATCTAGCCTTCCACCTAATACTTCTTGAAATTTAGATATGAACACCTCACTCGACAATCTTGATCCAAACAACCCTCACCAAATACTTTAAGGCAAGGAGCATGATTGAACCATTGAAGGCTCTTGATTCCCCAACCTCCCAACACTTTAGGTAAGAAAATATATTCCCACTTAACCAAATGAAATTCGCCTTTATCCCCCTAACCAGACCAAAGCAAGTTCATCATTTTTTTTCTAATGGGTTGTGGGATAGGCAGAAGGATCCTAGCCATAGACATCCAATTAATAGGGATGCTTTCAAGAACATATTTAACTAATATTAATCTACCCCCCAAGGTTAACCATTTAAAACACCATTAATTGATCCTATTCTCCACCAATCTTTGGTATAGTAGAAGTTTGGCTTCAGGAAGTAGCCCAAGTGCTTCAAACCTTTGTCAATGTTATCAATTTGCAAGGGGAAGAAGCCTAGGATTTTTTCAAGCTCTTCTTGCTTGACTTCATTAAAAAGGAAACAATATTTTAAAACACCAACCTCCATCCTAGAATCCAAGAAAAAAATATTAATGGTATCACTGTAACAATGCCATTTTTCTTCAGAACCATAACCAAACAAAAGAACATCGTCAACGAACAATAAATGAGTAATGGAATAAGACTTAAAAAACTTAATATGTTTTAGATTGTTATTGTGCCTCACTTTCGATATGAGTCTGTTGAGACCTTATATCACCAATAAAAATAGTAGAGGGGAAATGGGGTAACCATGCCTTAACCCTCTAGAGATGTTGAAGAAATTTTTGGGAGAGTCGTTGATAAGGAAAATAAATTGAGCAGAGCAAACACAAGACATTATCCATTTTGATACCTACAAACAAAGACCGATCTACAAGAGAATCAACCTCAAAAGCACCCAGTCCACGTTGTCATGGGCCTTAATTAATTCAATCTTCAATGTCAAATATTTTAGACTTAATCAATCATGTTTGCTATAAGCTCAGTGATGATTTTGTAGACCAGATTTCATAGTTAAATGGGTCTATAGCCTTTGTAGGAATATGGCTTGAAGCATTTACGGATCAGGGTTAAAAAAGTGGAATTCAGGGCCCTTGAGACATACCCTTTAATATTAGATTCCTCAACCATTTCTAGGATCTATTTCCCAATGATGTCAAAGAAGTGTGAGTATAAATCCATTGTACAACCATCATGACTTGGAATTTTGTCCTTAGCTAGGCACTTTAAAACATACTTAGCCTCACCAAAGGTAACTACACTACCCACCTTGAATCGTTATTCAACTAAAAATATTCTGGGGAACTGTTTAATGACTTCAAGATGGGTTTCAATATTAGCTTCTCCAGGATTCTTGAAAATATTGCTAAAATGTAGAACCGCTTCTGCCTCTAAGTCCAACTGTGAACTTATTACATCTCCCTTAGAATCTTTCATCTCCCAAATGGCATTCATTTATCTTCGATGACTAGCATATTTATAGAGGAATTTTGTATTGCATCCCCCCTATTTTTAACCAAGTGACTCTACTCTTTTGTCTCCAAGTTTCATCTTCGATAGAGAGAATTTTTTTTTTCCTAGATCCCAATAGAACCAATGAGTCCTTCTCCTCCCTACAAAAACAACTAGAGGAATTTTCAGAGAATAAATTTCTAATATGATCTTCCAATGAAATCAGTTCTTCCCTAAGGCTAGTTTTCTTTACTTTTTCCAAGATTTTAACTACCTTCTTGAGTAATTGCATCTTCATAACCAAACTATGCATGGTAGAAACAACTGGTTCAAATTCAATAAACAACCAAAATTCCCTTACCACTTTATCAAAGTTGTCATCTTACAACCATATCTGATTGAATTTAAAACGGTAGTCAACCCTTAAGGGATCCAACTCAAGCTGAATGCATATCAAAACATGATCAGAGATTCTTGTGTAATGAGTCTAGGATCTAACTCCAGGGAAGAGATCATTCATAGCATCTGCAATGAAAAAAAACCTATCAAGTCTCTTGGAGATTGCAGAATCTCCCACTCTACCATTCCTCTAAGTGGGGACCGGGGGAGAAGGGGTTACATCAATGAGATCAAAATCCTAGAAAAATAGGCCAACGAAGTCCGAAAGAGTATTCAGTCTAGCGAAAGGGCCCCAAATTTCATTGCAATTTAAAGTCAAATTTAAATATTCTCCCAAAAGAATATAGGGGGAATTCAAAACACCACTTCTTGCCACAGCCTCCCAAAAAACATGTGTACTCATGTATAGGCCATAGCAATTGAGAAAAACACATTCCTCCTCCACATCGTTGATTTTTCCTTCACATAATATGCATGCACATGTAAAAAAAGGTTTTAGGTCCAACATTAATGGGTTCCAAGTGACCAAAATCCCTCCAGAATGACCAGCTGCATTAAATGCACAACACTCCTACTCAGGAAAAATCTTCAAGAAAAGGTCACAGGCTTTAACCACCTGACACATGGTTTCTTGAATCATAACCATATCTAGATTAAGTTGTTCAAAAATATTTGTTGAGGACTTGAAACTTGGATGGGCCTCTGGCACCCTTGATATTATAGGAAACAACTAACATTAGTCACCCTTAGTATAGGTCTATTGGACTATAAGGGGACATAAAGTATTGGAATTAGGAGAGATATTAGTTGTTTCTTGAATATGAACAAATATAGGAACATGGGAAAGGTCATCTAACTTGCCCTTGACAACATTTCCAAACAGCATGCCTCTCTTATATTTATTCTTAGAAACAGTGACATTTTGAAAATGGATGTGGTTGATGGGAATGGCCCCCTCCTTGACAGATTTGTCCAAATATGTGGGCAAAGGATTTTTAATTAAAGGATTGTCAAAAGAAGGTAGATGCTACAATGAAAGGTTATCCACATTTACTAGTTTATCCACCTCGCCATATCCTTCATTGAGAACATGGTTCTCATCAAAAATCACCGATGAATAGTGGGGAGGCACAATCCTTTGCCCCTCCTTTGAAAGCTCAATATATTCAAACAAAGGTTTATGTATCAAAGGAATTTGAACCAGACTTCCCTCTTTCAACATTCATTATTTTCATGCCCCAAAGGAGTCATATAGAGACTACATGTGGGAATTAGTTACCACCTACGGTCGAATATTTTCTTAAAATATAATGTTTACTGAATGTTTTGGAGGCATTAATTCTTCCTTACGGGTCAAATTATTTTTCAATTTTTCAAATCTCCTAAGTTTTTCTTATAGTTTAATGTTGATTTGATGGAGGCTGAGGGTTCCAATTAACACATGCCCTGGGATGACATCGCTTGTAGTTGATACGCTTGCATTGTGGAGGTATGCTTGGAGCTGGCACATTTATGGTGGTGGTATGCTTGGAGCTATCGCATTTACGCCTCGGTACAATACACATTTCCTCTTAAATATTGTGTTGACACTCTTGAAGCTTTTATTTTATAAATAGCTTCGACAGAGGTTAGGAAGATATCACATCTCTTTGGTTTCAAAATGGAGGAACTCTGTTAACATAATGGAATTCTCACATAGCATACAGGTTGAAACTGTGTTTATTATCTGAGTTTACTCTCTATGCCTGGATCTATACTATACTGACTTTCGGTTTAACCCAGGTGATATATTTTCTTTTGTTAATATTTATTTGTCCTTACTTTTATTTCATGAATATTGTTTCTCTAGATAATACTCATAGTGATAACCCCTATCATGTGCAGGGTTTGTTGCTTCAGGCAAAACCACTTCTCGAGAAGGAGGATCTTATCAATCTCAATGGGTTGGTTGTTCATGGTGATTCTCAATCACTCACCAACCCTGATATTATTAATATAATTGCACATGAGGGTATAGTTAACCATCGGCCTTTATTAACTATTGAACCAAATCTCTAAACATGGAATTTGTCCCTCACACAACTTCATATGAACACAAAAGTAAAGAGTGACCTTTAGCTTTGAAATGGGACAATACTTTGGATAGCAGTTTCCATCAAAATTCCAAACAGATGTTGGACATATTTTTGGTCCCATTCTTTCGGCAATGTTTCACCCTCCTATCTCCTCACGAACTCACTAATAATGGATGTTGTATTGTACAAACTAAATAAGAAAACCATTAGATTCATGTGTCTTTTACCCTGCACCAACTCAAACCTTTCGATGTCTCTTCATTATTGAAATATCTTGTTTTATAAATATCATGGGTCGATCCATGGATGTTTAGTTACTTCGCTCATAGTTTTGGCAAGAATATTGTATTATAGGGACCTTCTTTGGAAAAAGGCTAGGTCAAAGTTTGTTGAAGCGAGGTTGTGTTTTTTCATAATTGTTGCCCTAATTTTATTAAATGTTGAGGAAAAAATGAGGCATTGCAAATTTGACATGGGTTGGCTCTATGTGGGCTGGTATGCCATTGTTTTGTGACATGTTCAAGTCTTCATGTGGTTACTAAAGTCTTCGAGGTGTGAAAGAATCCTCCTATGGATTCCATAGACGTGTGAAATGAAAACTCAAATGTTCAAAAAACAAATAAAAGAGGAGAATACAAATATTGAATCTCTGTTTTTTTCCAACTCCTGGCGTCGTGTGTAATTTTCAATAGCCAAGTTTGTGCGTAGTTTTCAAGTAGTTGTTATGAAAAATATTATTGGTCTCACCATTGAATATCAATTATGGAATTTTTGGAGAAATCAATGAAAACTAAAAGCTAAAGGAACAATATACCTGGAATAGTTCTAAGGCATCCAAAGGTGTCAATAGTTGAGAACAAACCTACCTTTTCTAGTGTACCTCTCCCAAATGATAGTGTGATCTCTATGGAATGATATAAAGTACAAGATTTTAATTAGTATTCATGGTTATAGATTTTAAAAATACAAATCTTCTACTTACATTAAAAGTAATGGCATGTGTAGCTCTTCAAAACATAGATATCTAGTGAATGGATTTTTAATTAATATCAGGTAAATCTTGGCTTATTGTAATAAGCCAAGATTTATCGTAACAAGTTTTCCAATAAGCCAAGAATTATTGTAACATGCTTTTGGAAACTAAAGATCCCAGAAGTATTACAATATGCCCAATTAAATGGACAAAATAACCTTGGAGGGGTCGGGCAATCCAATGAAGGCATGCAATTCCATGTTATGCACATAATGGAGCTTCAAGAAGTGCCTTTTTTCACATTCTTATTCGTTCATTTTCTTATCATTTATGTAGAGAGATTTTTGTGGATTCATAACCATAGCGATATTCCAACAACCACCAAGAAATATGTTCCCTAAATCAATTCAATGAAACAAATGGTTTGTGTTGCCTCGCTTCAATTAACCTAGGTTCAACTTTCATCCTAACCAACAAAACCCAAGGCACCGGCCCGGCAAAGCATAACCTTGTCGGCAACACCTACGACGCAAGTGAAGTCTCAGCCAAGATGCTTATGGGGACAACAGGAACCAGGCTTCCGCAATGACAGAAGTGGATGTCTCCATGGAATAAATCGACAAACTACTTAAGGATGCAGATCAGGGAATAATCATCGATGGATAACAACAATATATAAAAACATACATATCTAAACCATATCTACCATATTTTCAACACTATTATTCCATTTTATCATAAGAATTATCAATCACATTAAAATCACAAATATCCAGACATAAAATATACATACACCATTGACACAAAGGTTGTAACATGGAAACCCATACAGGAAAAAACCACAAAAGCGATCTTCATCTTGCATATGTCATGTCTTGAGTGGTTTTGGTCTGTGCACACAACCTGCAAACTTGTTCATCAAAACTCCATTACATTATGTTCGTGCACACAACCTCTGAATCAACATTACATACCCTTCATGACTCTTATTCTTCATTCACACTACAACATACAAAATTACAGATGCTTTCAAAACTTACTCTTGACCTGCTCTTACCCAAAATCCGACCAACCAAAACAACTTACTACTATGATTCACTAAGATAAACCTCCTCAAGAATCCCCTTTACATTTTTATAGGCTCTAACGTCTGAGTTTACATCCCATGCCCACAACCCATAAGTGGACACATTTTCTAACTAAATCACCCCTTATATTAAATATTTCCCCAAAAACTGGCCAAAATTTTGGATTTGACCCATTCTCTCTTTGCTTCATTGTAGCCCTTTTCACACCGCGACCAGATTCCTCAAAACCTTCGAACCATACTCTACACACTTTCCTAGGGCCAACAATTCGAAAGAGACTAGTTAGAAGATATATTATTATTACCTCTAGAATAAGATGAATGCTTTTCAACAAATTTATTTGTTGTGGTGAGAACCAAGGATTGTAAAACTTGTCTCTCCCAAAACAGATTCAACAAATCCTGCTCAAAACTTCTCCTCCCCTCTTTTTGAAAGAAATTTTGGGTGTTCTAGAGATCGAAAACAACGATAATATTGAAGCTTCTAGGTTGCAAGATAGTTTCCAAGGTGAAACTGTTAATAAATTCCAATCCTGGTGTGGTGTGAGACATAGTGTGTTGTGGCTTTCCTGTGAGCCAATGTTGGGAGTAATAGGAAAAAATATTTCTACTATGAGAAGAAGAAGATAAGTATAAATGTGTACAAGGCGGGTTCCAGAGACCCATATGAATCATATGACTGTAATAGTCTTTTAAGGACCTAGAATTGTGTGCAGAATTAAATAATCCAACTCTCAAGAGATTGCGCTCCGAGCATCTTGACGATGAAACTTTTGTGGCCAATTTTATAGCAAGGTGAAGTGAAGCATTACAATTCTAGTTCTTTAACAATGATAAGGATGGAATTCTTGGTTTGGGTTTTGCTGGTGTTTTTGTGGGTCAGTTGGGTGTAAGGACTAGGAGTGAACTCAGGTACAATGTCCATGCATCCATTTCCACTTGACATAGTGGTACAGATGCTCAAGGACAATGATATCACGAAGGTGAAGCTATTTGATGCAGAGGAGAACACCATGAAATCCTTGGCCAATACGAAGATGGAGTTCATGGTAGGAATTACTGATCATCGGCTGTAGATAATGGCCACTAGTAAAAACATTTGTTGCACAAGTAAATTGGAACCCAAAATCCGACGACATATTTGTCTGAATTTCAACAAGACTCTGTCTAACATCCGACAAGGTGTACTATTTTTAAATTTCGGTTGTATTGATTTGGATAATGATAACTTGAACAATACATCAGATATATGACCACCATTAGTCGCATGCCCGAAAGGTAAATCTAATTGTAATCTATCACATCTCTGACACATATTTCGCTGATTAACCGAAACATATATCGTTGATTAACCAATTTACATATCCAAGACCATCGTTGAAAATGGGACGAAATACTGGTCGATTAACCGACAATATAATCCCACCATTTTGTTGGTCAATTGACATCAGTTTCCACCAATGGCGTTGAATAACAGATGCATAGTAGTCAGAACTGCGATGAACATGCCGACACAAAACTCGAAAAGATCCGACATCTTTGTCATCGGTTGTATGGAAACCTCGCCGGATGTATTAATTTGTCCCTCGAAAATGCGATGACTATATGTAATTTAAAAAAAACTATGCCCATCTTGAAATGCAGACCCATGTGTGTTAAGATCTCATGAAAACTGATACTTTGTAGCAAGCATGCATGAGTGTATATTTCATTATGGGCATGGACTTAACCATTATAAATTGTTGGAAATAAATACATATGTCTCCATTCTAACACACATGTTGTTCAATCTCATTTCAGCGTATCCTTAAACAACAACACTAATAGAAACTAGTTGATACTATAAGCTAGGAACTACAATAAAGAAATAGAGATCACTAGCCCACTCTACAGTTCTTTTAATAAAAACATCAGGATGACATGATGACTTAGATAATTGCAATCTAAAATTACTAGAGATACTATCTACAATTACCATAAGTAAACATAATTGGTCATGTTTTGAAACCAAACAAAATATAACTTTTGGACATTCCAAAAAAATAATGTGTACTTACTACCAATTATATAATGAAATTTTCCACAAGAGAGAGCCACCATCTGCAATGTCAAAAAGGTCTACATTTCCCTTCTTATAGATAATGGAAATTATTTATTGTTCTGGCCCTACTGCAACACATACAACATCATATAGACCTCACCATCTTTTATCTCTAATGCCATCCATTTGCCTCAAACCCTTATTATTTGTTGAACATAACAGAATATGTCCATCACCAAAAACCACCACTAGATGTCTAAGTGATAGAGAAAGTTCAAGGTATGAGATAATAGGGAAGCTAGCCACGTTCTTTTCAATATGGTATCTTGAATTTTTTGAAGTTAATATAGAGTGAACTAAAGAGCCATTATCCGAGGAGTAAACATCACCTTGTGCAGAGACAAGATCTTGAAGAAGATAAGAATCCCCTATAAACTAGATACAAATAGTCAAAATTAAAAGGAAACATATGGACAAAAAATTCATAACATCGAACCTATAGATTATATCTGGCAATAAAAGACAAATATGTGGTCAATGACAAATCAAAAGTATGAACAAGAAATAGGTTATATCAATATATAAAAATACCTAGGATATCTTTTACTAGAAACTATATATGATATACCTTGTCATTCCATGTTAAGAGATGAAATCCATTTGAAAGGCCCAAATGAATATGCTTGTTGTCACCAACAAAATTGCTTCTGCAACATCCAAAAAGAACAAATAATCGTTTATCACCAAGTTCTACATGAATATTGCAAACAAGAAAAATGTGTATAAATGAGGGTGTTGCAAATAACTTACACCTCAAAAAGATGGGAAGAGAGATTTATACAGTGTGACATTATCGCCACGAAAAGGTTCCTTATTACTTGAAATGTACGTGATATTTGCAAGGGATAACCCATAAACCTCTTTCCCTTCAAGGAATAGTAGATTTCCATAATACAAAACTTTGTAAATGTGGAAGAAATAGGATGAATTTTGTAGATAATGAAGTTAAACTAATAGCAATGTACAGGAACTAAAACAGCACTAGTAGTACTAAGAAAATAGTTAACAAAGAATTGTAAAAATGTTGGTGTATGATTGTTTTGAATCACCCTTATACTCAGATACTTTTAGGTTTAGATCTTGTCACTGTAATGACAAGTCACCTATGGAACAGATGACATACCTTGAGAGAGAAAGAGTTGGGAATAAGGTTAGGCACACACAGTAGCAGTCAATATGACTTAGCACGTTCTTCCCTAAATATTGTATGTATTTTGGATCTCCATCATTTTCTTTTTCTAGAAAGAAATCATTATATTCTATATTTCAAAGTTTTAAATAAAATAATACATTCATATAGTCCTAGGTGGACTCACAAGCAAGGAGTCTATAGTTTATCCTTAACATGGTGCAAAAATATGCAGTCCTGTGTATCTAAAAACTGAAAGGAAGCACCCTTCAAAGGACAAGACGCATGAGTTTGGTTGTTCTAACAACACCATGTAATAATTCATATGAAGAAGCTCTTTTTTTTAACAGAAACAAAAAGGGGGAATATATTAACAGGCTGTGCACAGCCATTCATTACAACAGAAGAAGGAAATATAATGCCGGCAGGTCAAAGTTGCTGCACATCTGGCTTGTCCTGAAAGTTTCCCATAAGGCAGAGCATATGATCGTTCCAAAATTACAAAAGATGCGGGTAGTATATAACCTCACAAACTGGCTACAAAGCAAAATGCAAAGAAACATAACCCAAACAAAATTGAAACAGAATAAACAAGAGACATAAATTAATTGCCTCGCAGAGTCCTGGGCTGCAGAACTAACTCTTCTTCCATGGGTTGTTCAGCTGTTTCATTTACTCCATTAACCCTGCTCTCCTTGTTCATAGAGATGAGCTTCTCGAAGTCTTCCTCTATTCGTTCCACTCTGCCCAGCAGCTCACGCAGGTTGCTCTCAAGATCTTCTATTCAGGCGCCATTATTACTGACCTCAAGCGATGTGTGACTCACAGTTTCACTCATACTTTTAACTTCCTTGGCCATTTCTTTGTTGTCCATTACCCCTATAGCAGTCATCTCGTACAGCCTGCGCAGATTCTTTTTTATGTCCAGCAGTCCAGCATTATCACCAAAGTGAGCCATTCCTCCAGAATCAGGCATTATTGCTATTCGAGAAAATTGAATGTGCAGAGGGAAAACAAAAATGTCCTGGTTCTCACCCCAGCGCACTGAGTAAACACTCCAAAGGTCGGCAATTTCTTGTTGCAGAGCAGAAACACTAAGATTGTCTGAGCAAGACAATGTTCCCAGAGCGTCGTTCTTCCAACCAAAGCAGAGGCATCCCAAGACCTTATCCTGTCTATCTGCTCGAGAAGGAGATGAATCACCGTGGCTATCGATGCCCCAGGCTGCTGAGGGATAATTACATTGGCATGAGGAGAAGGCAGACAGAGCAAGGCGCTCCTTTACAAAGGCACGAATGAGGGGGAGCCCATGCCAAGGGATTCCCAGCAGTCTCCCACCCCCTACACCAGCTACCACATTCAGTAAGAAATTCACAGAGCCGGGAGAGCCGTGACCAAAATCCAGAACATTACAATGGAGCGAGGCGAAGCAAGGAGGCGGCATAGAGATAGGGATGAAGGGCCACCGATCATGCGAGAAGGAATGGCAATAAATTGAAGGCCTGAAGTGTTTTAATTCAGCTGCTGCCGAGGAGGGAGGAACAAGCCACGCGGCCTTCGAAGGAGGGAAAACAGGACTTGTCATTGAATGCAGGGAGCCGCCAAGAGGAGGGGGGAGGTGAGGGCCAGCTGGAGGGGGGGTGGAGTGAGAGGAAAGGCGGTCGAAGGAGGGGATAAGGAGAAAGAAAAGGGGGGGGAGGAGAAAGAAGCAAGGGAGAAGGGAGAAGATGAGAAGGGGAAAAGGATAAAGGCCTAAAATATACCTAATGTGTTCTCTGAGAGATAAGGGCTTCACTTTAGAAAATTGCATGATGAGAGTGCGAGAAAGAATACTAAAGCTTCTCGTCATGGAATATACTTGAGGTAGGAAGGCTCGCCATCCTGGCTGAAGTGGCCTTGAGGGAGACTGGCTCCGACGTTGGCCACGATATCTGCTTCCTTATTATTATGACGAAGAATGTGAAAAACCTCGAAAGAATGAGGCAGAAGAAGCTTAGATTTTTTATATAATCGACGGCATTTAATATCTCCTGATGGATACCCATTGATCATGTTATAAATGACATGCCTTGAGTCTCCAAATATCAGGACCTTCCAGAGTTTTTTGTCTCGAATGAGATGGAGACCCTGGAGTAGAGCCATCCATTCAGCTTCATTGTTGGTTCTAGAGCCGAGACCCCAGGCGAATCTTTGTTCCACTTGTCCTCTACGATCCAACAAGATCCCACCCGCTCCTGCCACCCCTGAATTCATATGAAGAAGCTCTTACAAAAGTCCTAAGATAATAATTCCTCTTTGAAATCACTAAAGCACTCACAAACATCTCATGCACTCATTTTCAATACATTAGTCAATTTCCTGACACCTTGTTTTGGCATAGTAATAACTTCACCCTTAGAGATTGTTTGGTCAAACTAATCATATGGTTAGATGCACATATCAACATTCTAGAGTCCTATATCCTCATAATAAATTAATCCTTCAAATAGAGAGGATGGCATGCATTTTCCTGAGGCCACTTAGGCAGTTTTAGCAGCAGATTTTATACTTAGTCAAATTGTTCCATCTCCAAGGTGGATTTTTTGCTTCACCAAAATAATCAACCAATGATATCATATTATTTAATACATCTAACTGACCACAACACAATTGGTCTCACCTTCAGATTCAACATCCTCTTACCTAGGTGTGCATTTTATTGAAATGAGCAAAATAACCTAAAACCCCATCTTGGAAGACCTATAACTTTGTATTCAAGCACTCTTTAGGAAAACTGAGACCATGGTAGAATAAACACTTCAACAATATATAGCCTAATACTCACATATATTTTTTATCATTAACCTATGAGATATGGCGGTCATTTTATTAGGGAAACTTAGACTAATTTTCCAATACTTTAGTCAGTTTCCTGAAACCCCATTTTGGCATACATATAACATCACCCTTCAAGATTGTTTGTACAAGCTAATCATATGTTTAGATGCTCAACATTGTTGATCATGGTTGTCATTGATGACAAGACATTAATGGCAAATAAGTAATTATGGATGATGACATGGGAAGAAGGACATGGCAGTTCGGGCATTGGAGCCTTTGAAGTGGGAATGATGTTCTTGAGAAAACCCTATATCGGTTGTAATATCATATATTCATTATTATCTTGTGAACACACACTCCAAAATGAAATTCATGACTTGAATTTATAATCTTAACAAGCCTTCTAGAAGGGTCAATCCACTAACCCCTAGCTTTTACAGTTGTTACCAAACAACATAAAATCATGCTAGGTTGAGTTAGGATAGGGTAATAAAGTTAATATGGTCCATAACAATAAAAGAATAAAATAAAATTCATCATACCAAAGCTACACACAATAAGGACGCTAGGACCAAGTAAAAGATAAAGGACCATAAGTCAACCAAAGGGGTCACAAAAAGAAGTTAAGACAACCCTCATACCCACAAGACCAAGGTGTACCATAAAGGTGGACAAACAACCCCTTTTACCCATAGGACCAACAAGACCAAGGACTTTAACCTTTTCTCTGTCAAGGTATATTGTCACATGTGTTCCATATATATTTTTATCATTACATTATAAGGAAGAAGATCGAAACAGTCTATGCATGCTACATACTTGATTTTGGTTAAAAGAACTTATACTTTCATGGGCGTAGAATTGTACATGAGTTGTGATATTCAGAGTAACATGAACATAATTTGGAATGAAACACATAATATGGCATGAAATACATAACATGAACATAATCTGGAATGAAATTGAAAATAACATACCTCCCCTCATCGCATCTCGACCATTGTTAAATTTGTGTAGTACATGTAGTTCCAAATCATTCAACCTCCATAAATATATAGAAAATCAATATAAGCCATATTTGTACCATTATTTAATAGTCTAAGATGCATTTTAATGAGAATTCCAACAAACCTTTACAGTGCTTCCCATCACCTTCTGAACCTTCTTTTTGGACTAGCCCCTCATCATCCTGGATTCAAACATGGATTTACTCAGTGAGAACAAACTATAAACTTGATAGAACAAATTAACACTCATGAATAAGCTCCTCTTTTTTTCGAGAATAATTTATTGGAGACGTATAATATTGGAGCAAACCTCCCTCGATCCGGATTAGCAACGAAGTCAAAATTGACTTTGATGTTGATCTGTTTAATCGAAGGAGGTTTGCTCCAAGATTAAACAACTCCAATAAATTATTATGTATTGAACAAGGATAGCCACATGAAGGCAGAAGCTCTTATGCCCCCTCCCCCCTCACATCACTCTTAATTCCCCATACCCAATGCATGTCCTAGAAAAAAATATTAAATTTATATGCAAAAATGTGGATTTAATTTATTATCAAAAATAAGTATAGATAGTGTTTATTGAGTCAGTTATTTCTAGGTTTTTTTTCATTTTATAAAATCAGCAAGCAAACCATATACTACAACTTGTCGTTCAGTTCTTGTCGCATCTACAACTTGTCGCCTAATAAATTACTCGCGACATGGATGCTGCTGCAATGGGTCAGGATTTGCTGCAATAAAGAAAAAATGTTAAATTGATATCTTAAGAATTTATAATGACAATACATGTGATGCAGGTGAATACGTATGTTCATGTGACTACTCTCCACGAGCATCACTAATACCAACACTGCCAACCACTTATACTATGAAACGAGAACTCGACACAGTTCTCGTTTTTCTCTCTCCTAATTTTAGTAGCTATTTTTACCTCCGTTTCAAAAAGGGTTGATACCAGTATCACACATTTTCATTTTGATGCATTTTTGGGGGCCTTTGAATCATCTTTGTCATAAAATATTTTTAATTCCTATTTTCAAGTGTGTCTTTTAGAAATTTAACAAAATAACATACATTTAGAAGCAAGTTATAATGAAAAAACATATACATTTTGCAATCTTTTCTTTAAATAAGACATTTTTATGGACAAAACAAGACATTTTTATTGACAAAATTGTAAACATATCCAAAAAATAAAGACATTTAAAACCATTTTCAATGGATTTTCATTTTTTTTTTTAAATGATATCATTTCATATTATTTTCCAAAAAGTGACTATTCACATAAATTCAAGAAAAACTATACCATATATTTGTAAATAACATATTAAAAATATTATATATAGAAATTTTATTCTAAAATAAAGTGTTAAAGTCAAAATATTACTAATATATCTTATCAAAATTTGTCAAATTTAACATTTTCTTCAAGACATGAAACTAATCAACAATGTCATGTAGGACAAACTCTTCATCTAAATTGGAATTTTATGGAGCTTGGATTTCTTCAAGGACATCAATGTTGTCTTCCATTGGGTCTTCTATGTCACTCCTTTCAAATCTCTTTCTTCATATGTTAATTTTTTAACCACTACATTATAAGTTGACATCTAACTATATTTGTCTTCACTGTTTTTATTTATTAAAACAGATTCATAAGTCTCACTGCTAAAGCTACAAATACTAAACTTTTGCCTATAGTAAAAATATATAAAAGATATTAAAAAAACAAAACAAATAAACAAAAATAATGTTAAAAAACTAATGTTTTTAACAAAATTAAAAGCAAAAGTATAAAAATGATTTCTTAAAAAATATTTTAAAAAACAAAAATAAACAAAACAAAATACAACTAAAGTAAACAAAACAAATAACAAATATCATATAAAATAAAATAAACTAAACTAAACTAAAAACAAACAACAAATACTTAAAATAAACAACAACAAAAAAATCAAAATATGGCAAAACATAACAGGCAATGTGTAAAAGGGAGTAGGGAGGGGTGGCGCGATTCTCAAGAATCACGCCAACCTTCCCTACCCCTTTTACACACCACCTCTACCATCCCACCACCGCTCCACCATCGACACACCTTACCTTGCCTCCCTACCTACTCCCCACTACCCTCTCCTACTCAACCCCCCCCCCCACGATTACGTGGAGTGGAGGGGAGGGAGAAGGGTTGAGTGGGAGGGGGTAGTGAGGAGTAGGTAAGGATATGTAGGGAGGTAAGGTAGATGTGTTTTATTATTGTTGTTGTTATTGTTTAGTTTGCTTTTTTTTTTTCTTTTTTTTGGTTTCAATTTAGTTTTTTTTACTTTGTTTTCTTATGATATTTGTTTTAAAAAAAATTATTTTTACATTTAAAAAAAAAATATTTTTAAATTTTTTTATGAAGTTTGAAAACATAAGTTTTTTACATAATTATTTTTTACTTACTTTGTAAAATATTTTTTCATTTAAAAAAAAAATGTTATCTTTAATTTTGTCTCTTTTTTTTCACTAAAAAAATAAAAATTTGTTATATCTTTTTATTTAATTTTTAAAATTGTTTGGGGTAAAATTATATATTTTTTGGGTTAAAATTATATTAATCATTTGTTCTTTTAGGGTCTAATATATGATTTCATTACGAATCACATCATAATTTCTTTGATTTTCTATGGTTATAGTAGTGAAATTATTTATGAAATGTTTTTTTTTGTTTAATATGCAAGTTTCAAAAAAGTTGTAATTTATCTCTTGAAGAAAAAAATATTTTTTCGATTTAGGGGTTGATTTTGAAGTTTTTGTAAACAACACTATGATATGTTTAGGCCATGGCTCTATTTTTTAGCCCGAAAAAAAAAACATGTATACTGGCATCAACACTTTTCTATTTGAGGGGTGTTTTTGTGTTTTTTATACAAAGATCATCATTTTTATGGCTAGAGTTCTTGTTCTTAGTATAAAGTTTGTGTTTCATAGTAGAAGTGGTTCACAATAGAAACAAATTGTTAGTTCATGATCATAGACAAGTACAAATTATAAAATCATAAATGAATTTATATTATAATTCAATATACTAGAACTTACTTTCAAAGCCTTAGATCTCTTTACCAAAACATCAACCTTTGCTTTAATCTCGTTTGTATGTGGTTGAATGAATAGCAGACAAAGGATATCCTCATTAAAATCATGTAGATAGAAACAAATTGTTAGTTCACGATCATATACAAGTACAAATTATAAAATCATAAATGAATTTATATTATAATTCAATATACTAGAACTTACTTTCAAAGCCTTAGATCTCTTCACCAAAACATCAACCCTTGCTTTAATCTCGTTTGTCTGTGGTTGAATGAATAGCAGACGAAGGATATCTTCATTAATTTTTTTAAGGTATTTTCTATCATTTTAATTGGGTCTAATGAATATCCAATGTCAACATTGGACATGATCTCATCCATATCAATATCAATTGATTTATCTAATTCTAGATCAAATGTTGAATCAGTAGCCTGCAACAAAAATATATAAAACATTACTAAAATGAAAGCAATATACTGAGGAAAACAACATAATAAAATAGCATATTTCTCTTGTTCAATTTCAAAAATTACAATTACGTATACCTGCTGCCTTGAGGATGGCATCATCTAATCCATAGTTGGGGCCTTGCCCCGATCATCACCTTGCAACAAAAATGTAGAAAACATTATCATAATGAACGCAGTATACACAAGAAAAATACCTAACATAAAAAAACATATTGGTCATATTATATTTGTGCAATTAGAAATAGGTATCCCTGCTGACTCGAGTAGAGTGTACTCATCTAATCAACAGTTGGGGACTTGCCCCGATCACTTCCCTGCAACAATTAATTGTATAAAAAGTTATCGAAAAGAAACTAGTGTACTCGCGAAAAAACCCAAATCACTTGCTTGTGATGAAAAACACATAATTCAATATCAAAATCAACCCAATATACTCATGAACAATAAATAATAATAAAACATACTACGCATATTATAGTAGTAAAATTACAACGAGGATTACCTGTTGCCTCGAGAATGTTCTACTCCTCTAATGAACTGTCGAGGAGATGCCCTGATCACTTGTCTGTGATAAAAAATACATAATTGATTATATAAATGAAACCAATATACTGATGAAAAGAAACAATAAAAATACCTATTGTGCATATTATAGATGTAGACGTGGGGTAACAATAAAGTAAAAATTGCATACATAGAAAAAACAAAGGACAAGATGGACAAAATGACAAGACATTTAAAATGTAAACCAAACCATACACACTCTTAATTATTATATATTTCATCTATTCTTATAGGGAATAATCCTTTAACATGAATATATGCTACGCATATCACAACACTAATAATCCTTTAACATGAATATATGCTAGGCATATCACAACATTAAGTACTTAGAAACAACAACAAAACACCGAAAAAACTTATTATGATGTTTCTATGCCATTAATTTTAATTAATACTAAATCAACTCAAATTGATGCAAAAATTATGCAATACAGAAACTTAACACGCTGGGGGCAAAAATATGAGCAAATAAAATGAAGAAATGTTGCATTGTAACACAAACATGATGCAAACCAAACCTAAAGTTATTTAATCTTTAGCTTTATAAATAATAATGCAATCGCAATGCAAAGACAACACATAAAGACATGTTGTGAAAACACGACACCCACTGACACTATATATTATTAAGTATTAAAAAATAAAAATTCAACAAGGGGTTTGAGGGCTACAACCCCATATTATAATAGGAAACTTTGATTGGTTATAATGTTTTGTAAAATAACGAAGGTATTTTATTATATTCTTTTGTGCTTGTATATTATCTTTAATGTTGAATGTTGTTATCTCAATGTTTTACTACATTCATATTTTGAGAGCACTTAGGAATTATATGGAGATCAGCTCACATAAGAAAGATCTAGACAATAAAGAGGGGGAGAGAGGGGGAGAAGAAAGAAGGCAATGTTGATGGGGATAAGAAATATGGTGGTGGATAGAAGGATATTGTCTTGAAAACAAAAAGGGAGGGGATGATAATAAGAAGGGCGGTGATGAATTCAGAGGTGATGGTGAAGACAATAAGGGTGAATCTAAGAAAAATGAGGTCCATATTCCTTGATATGTCATGGAGTATGTCTTATCAAGTCCAACAAAATCAAATAAACCGATAAGAAATAATTAGTTAACTTGAAATTGGACTAAGTTGTAGATAACAACACTAGGTACTTAGAAAAAGCCTGCACTGGTGTGGCTCGTTGGCGATTCGCTTGATATGAAGTCACATGTTGTAAAGGAGGTCATGATTTCTCCCCCCGTATCACGTGAGTACCAGCCCAGTCTCCAGTTATCGATTCCCCTAATCACAAAAAAAAAACTAGGTACTTAGTAACAATTTGAATGATGGTTTTTCTTCTTCAATATAGTCTATTATCTTAAACTTTGAAGATAAGAGCTAGGTTTTAGATTAGGGAGGATGTATGCTTTCCTAAAGAAATAAATATATGTTTGCAACCTCTTGTTCTATACCATTCCCTTCACAATTTCCTTTCGGTTCTTCAAATTAAATTCTAGCATTTGTTTCATCATGACCTTAAGATTCCTCACATTAGATTCTAAAGATCGCATTCTTATCAATTATCTGTTGGAACTACAAAGAAGAATGGTGTAGGAATTGTGTGCAAATACAACTACAATCCAAAACATGTAGTTTTTATTATTGAATGTACTGTTATGATGTTAATATGACACTGATTCAAGGTTATGTACTTTTATATATACGTCTACTTTGACACAAGCATGATGCCAATGTTGTGAAAAAAAATTAGTGACATGGGAATGATATGAGAATGATGAAATTTTGATGCTAATCAATGTAGGAATGACACAAAACAAAACAAAAAACAATTTTTTAAATGTTTTTGGCAAGATAGATTCAATGGAAATTAAAATCGCAAAATCTCAAAGTGCATTAGGAAAATAAGAGAAAAGAGGAAAATTGGTTGTAACAATACAAAAAAATGATGCTACAACCCAATATTGTAGTAGTGTGGGATATTTGGAAGTAATTATAGGATATAAGGCTTTTTTTTCTAAAGTTCTTCTAGTTAATTTTGGGGTAATTACAAAGCAGAGTCTCTAGGATCTGGATGACAAAGAAATTTTCTATGTGCATGAATCCCAAGTATTTATACTTGGAGTAAAAATTAAGTTATATAGCCAAGAGTATTAAAGGGTACAAATAATCCTGAGGATTACATATCCTACATAATGAATCCTTCATGAAAGAAAGGAAACTTATTTAATAAACAAGGATATTCCATTGAGAGTATCAGAGATATTCGTATAAATGGGCGATCTAGTTATCATCAATGAAAAGGATGACTGGTAAGTGTGGCTTAAAGATTGATGAAGGATTGTATGTAAGGAGTTAAATACTATCAATGACTGTAATATAAGTTATAGGGAAGAGTATTGATTTTATTGGTTTGTATAGTTGTCACTAGGTAAAACAAGGGAATGGTTTCCAAAGGTATGAGAAATACCATCTCACAAAGGTTATAATAATGTACATAAAAGAAGGATACCAATCCTTAATTCCTTGGGATATGTAGAGGAAACCAAGCAATGAAGGCTACATAACATTATATACCACATTATTACATACATAAGGGACATAAATATCTTAAATGATAGAGGAAATTGCCAATAGATAAATAGGGCATGTATCTATTGTATGAGATGGGTGAACCATTTGATTCAATAAGATATGTGCATACTTAAAGAAGAGTTATAGGATATGAGCCAAAAAATTATGTATAAAGCATCAAAAACACTAATGGAAATCACTTGCATAGGGTGTAGTTGATGATATATGACCAAGTTATACAATGAGTATGGGTTGCATAATAATATTGACTCAAATAGCTATGTTGTATCACTCTATGTCTAGAACATATCATGACCATTGGATTACATTTGTACAAATGCATACTCCAACCAAGTAGTAGGTTTTTTCATCGTGACTTGTGCTCCAATATCCTCCTTGAAGCCACTAATGAAGCATTCTTTATTAAAATAATCATTTAATCCCTCTGTACGAAATAATAATTTCTCAAAGGTTGTGGTAAATTCTAATATTAATTTTTTTTGCACGAGTAGATCAACCATTTCAAATAATGAGTATCTCACTCAAAACGAGTAGATATATCTTTAACAAATTGACTCCATGTTATGTATCCAACATATGATCTTTTATCCCGGATGCGAGTGTGAGTCACGCCAATTGGACTTGGGGGAGGCTGACGTGGCCCCTCCAGCCCAAGGTCAACCTACCGCTAATGCTCAACCCACTACCAGTGTTGGCCTTTAATGCCATGGGAGACGTCGCCGCTCCTCGGTTAAACGACGAGACGAAGCAGTCTCATCACATATTGGGTGCCATTACTACTCCTCCTGGCAGCCTCACTCCGAACAAGCACCATTCAATAAGGACGATGGTGACTGTTGGATTCTTCTTGCTCTCCATTGCCGCTCTTCTCTTGTCGGGTTTTATGTGCTCTCCAGGTTCTTGATGCTCTCCATTGTCGCTCTGCGTACCAGGGTCACCCCCCCTTGCTCCATGCTCCCTTGATTTGTCCCTCTACTGCTTTGTGCCCACGTATCATTCTCCATTATCTGGGTTCGTCATCCCAGTGCCTAGCTCAGGTCAGTCTTCTCATTGCTCTACTCATTGCCACCCCCCAGCCATGCCTAGACGACAGAGAGGCACTTCCCGCAGAGGATGTGGTCGTCATGCTCGGGAAAAAGGCCAAATACCTCTCTCTTCTCAGGCCAGCAACAACGGATTTGACCTGGAAATTCCGGAGGAAGTGCAGCGAATTGTTTCGGATTGGGAGGACGAATTGTCTGGGGCACTCGATGCAGCTGGAAGAACGATGGATCACAGACAGAACTATTGGGTCTTCAAAAACTTGCTCATGCTCCTGGTCCTTAGATTCAACCCACTGGTTTCGCCTCCCCCAACACCTCCTATTCAGCCCCCTTCGGCTCCTCAAGAGACTATACCACCTGGTCCTCACGTAGAAGAGCCACAAGCCCCTCCTTGTCCCTCTGATGCCCCAGCCCCCTCCATTGTTCCACCACCATGCTCCATCCCCCCTCCACATTACAGACCCTCCACCAACCCTACGCATAAGTTTACATCCAACCCAATCGTCTTGAAGAATACCTCTCCATTGCCCATCAAAAACCCACCTGCAGGTTCCAGGATGGAATACAACAGCTCCAGCGACGAATAAATGGCGACATCTAGTGGCAGTTCGACGACATCATCAGACGAGCCCGCACAACCAGCATCTCCAGGCTACACCTGTCCAATCAAGGAGGAACTATGGGCTGGGCAGAAACCATGACCCGTGGTCATTAGGGCTACATGTCCACCTATCTACTTGCATGGTTTACATTTAGGTTCCTTCCTGGCCACGTGCCGCACATTTTGAAAATGTCAGGTTTTTCTTTGTTTATGCACTGTTAACTGGATGGATTTTGCCTTATCCTCCAAGAACTATGGAGGTCTTTTGTCTTTGCTTAATTGGAAGAAATGTTTTCCCTCCGAGAGGGAGGGTTATTTTGGACCTGTTTTCCTTCCCAGAGGGAGGGCCCAGCTATACTCTGATACTCTATATCTGCTCCACCTGAGAAGGTCGGTCTGTAACTATGCATGTATTACTATTTTCTTCTTTTTTAATAGAATAGATCTCAACTTACAAAAAACATATGATCTTTTATGCCATTCCCACCATTGCCAGAATTTTGAATCCAAGTACAATACCCCAACTCTAAGTTTCATAATGTTATTAGTAATGCCATGGAGGGAAAGTAGTTATCCATATGGGTGACCCAACCAAAGGGGTCAGAACCATCAAAAATTTTCATATCCACTTCAAGAATATAGTTCCACATGGTGTTATCTGTGAAGGGTGATTTATGGATGTGAGGACCTGAAAGGAGTTGTTTAGTGTCCAACCTTTGAATATTCCTCTCTAGGTATTCTTTGTGTGGTTCATTTCATGCTTTATCAGTTGGTATGAGGTGAGTTACTTGAAAAATGAGTTTCTCTTGCATACTCTCCATAGGAGCCACCACAGTTTACTAGTTTTTGACTAATTCCTTGAGTGTGACAATCTCATAATCGTGTTCATCGGTAGTGGAGCACTGAGTACTGACATTTGAAGGTGTCAAGTCTCTTGTCCAACATGGTGTTAGAATGGGTCATCATAATGTCTCTGGATGACTCAAAGAATATTACCAGGAAGTGAGGCCATGGTGATTAGTGTCTTACAAGGAGTTTGATGAGGTTGATCATCCATAATGGTATGGTTGGGTCCACATAAAAAAAATGTTATTAGAGAGTGGTACCATTGTGATCAACACAAAATAAGGAGTCTCTTGAGATAAGTCTCCTATAAGGATGCAATGGAAGTCTTTTTTATATTTTTTGGTTTCGAGTGCTACTCATAGCGAATTATTCCTCCCATTTGATTAATAATGCAATGAAAAAATTCCTAAATTCTTGATATCCCAAATTATATAAGAATTTTGGGCCTCTGCAATAGTGATAAGGGTATACAGGGTCCTAAGGAAAATGGAATGTTAGGTGTTATATCTCTTGGATGTACTTGAGGGTTCCAATAATAGGCCCAATATAGCAAGGAACTAACTAAGGAGGATCGACCATGCCCTTAGTTGTACTACTCAACTACCTAGGTACTGGAGAGTAATATTCTCAAGTGTTATGCTAGATCCCACTATAGAAACAAGACGATCAACCAAATTATATAAAGTTGGTTTCATGTATCTTAGGGACTTTTGATATACCCAAGGATACATGGAAGTGAAATTCCATATACATGTATTGTTTGATGCAATAGAGCAACTGTCTAGCACAAGAAGCATCAACGGGAAAAATAATTTGGAGCAAATGGTGGAGAGGTTGAGCTTTAAATAGACATTGCTTACTCACAAGTCAAGGATGTAGGAATTGTCAAAATTAATGCACATAGTTCATGGGGCTCAACGATAAATTTATAAATTTTGACTATAGATGCATAATTGTAATTGAATCAACAAAATCTCAATGAGTTGGTACTGACATCCAATGATTGTTTGGAGACTAGCCATATTAATAAAAATATGTTGTAGTTTTGATTAAACATTGTGATCAAAGTATACCATATAAATGCGTTAATGAATGAAGGATTGAACAAGGTCAAAGTCCTAATGGATTTTCCAACACGAGTCCAAACTCTATTCACACTAAGCACCATATTCAAAACACATAAAAGCTTACAAAATATTGCTAAAATTTTTATTTCAATGAACAATTACAGTCAAAGTAGCATGGACATGAATATTTAAAAAAATTTGAAATTCCAACTGAACAAGAATCATGTAGTAAGGACAATCTATTCACATTTACCAAATGAATTTTTAAAATGTTAAACTTGAATCAAATTGAATGTTGTCTGAATTGTATCTCTACAAAGTGAACTAATCATGAGACCCATTCACATATTTAGTTTTCACTTTTGAGCAACACCCACAAATTAAGTGTTTTTAATTGATTTTCACAAGTAGTTGTTAAGAACCATGGGTTCTAGAAACACTATAAACCATCTTATATTGTTTATTATAACTTATGATGTATTTTGGACAAATTTGTGATCAATATATCCTTTTTGAGTGTAGGTTTTCAATGCATCTAAAGTAGTGAGGTACTTTGCAATCTAGTATGGGGGAGATGTTGTGTAGCATTATGTAACATGACTTTCAATTAAAAAAAATAAAAATGCAAATGATGTGGGCTTAAATGAAAAAATTTACTCTTTATGCTATATAACCTAGTATGAGGGAGATGTTGTAACACATAACGTTGTGCAATGTTATGAAACATGAATTTCCCATAAAAAAATAAAAAAGCAAATGATCTCGAATTAAATGAAAAACAACAAAGTTTATATTGATTTCATTTAGATATATAAAAAAAAATGAATGTGAAAAAAATTTAAGATAAAAAAATGTATACCTCAAGAAATTGGATCCCTCTCAGTGTTTGATAGATTGGGGTTTTAAATGGATCTATGCTCGTTGTTAATCAAATTCATGATGAGTTTATGACCTTTTGAGTGGACACTCCATCAATCATTAGGGAAAGTGGATAGTTATTGAATAACAATGCAAAGTAGAGACCAAAGGCATCATTTAGGAATTTGTAGGGTAAGAAGTGATAAGATATTCGTTAGAATCTTAGAGAAAATTAGTTTAAAAATATAATTAAAAAAATAATATTAAAAGTAAATAAATAAAACTAATCAACAACAAAAAAACATGTAGACGCCAAAAAAACCTAATAAATACTAGTGTACCCTCTAAGCATGGGAAATGAAATGCTGAATAGAACTTTGAAAATTTGTAAAATGAGAGAAAGTTGTGTGTATGTACATAATATAATTTTTTTTGTTGAAAGCAAGTCTAGTGAATCTATGATATGAACAATAGTCAATGAAATTGAAAGGAACACTCTGTCACAAGTACTAATAAGCAATAAACGTCATTGATTTGTAGTGTTCCTATGAGATTACTATCATTGTTTCCTTTGGTCCACTTGATTGCTTCATGTTCTTCTTAAGCAATGGAATTATTGTCTATAAAACATCATTCGACTTATAATGGGGTATCACAACTCTTCATGAAACTACTAGTGCAATGTCAATGACATGTTTTTTTAATAATGAAGAAACTAACCCTAAGTTTTGGAATGATGTGATTATTTCATATAGACATTGCACTACAAAAGCGATTGTCTTTGGTGTAGTTTCAATGGCAACAGACAACAACTACACAATTAAATCTGCGACCTGCTTTGTGGTAAATTCAAACTTGCCAACAATATATTTTTCTGTTGCGTCATCTTTTAGTACAAATGATAATAGGTCGTCATATGAATTGTTGGATGCCATGTTTTTTCCCTCTTGTCGATAATGCTTTTGATCTAATTAGACAACTTTTGCCTTGTCAATCCCATTCAATGGTCAAAGGCTTCATGTGGAGACCTATAATGTATTGAGTCAATACACCAATATGTATTTATAATTTACAATTTGATTTGAGTTTACATGTGATAACTATTAGTTGAGGCATGCTAATAACCATCGTGGCACTTAACTTGTGGCAACCAGCCACAAGTTATATAGCTCTGTAAATTGAATATGTTTGCAACTGTAATGAAAACATTGTTGCATAAAGTTACAATAAGTGTAATACAAGAGATTCTCTATAAAAAAATCATATCATACTATGTGTATTATAAGTGTATAAAACGGTTGAGAGCTGCTTAGTAATATTGAAATAGTTGTGAATAAAAAACATAGATTTTTATATCTAGATTGTTATGGTTTTTTTATACTTCAATGAAAAACTAAAAAAAAATTCAATCGAAAATAAATGTTTCAAATATATTAAATTAATAATAACCCATATTTAAATATTAAAATCATTTTTTTTTTCAGAGGAAAAAATACCAGTCTTTGATATTCATTAGAATCAAAAGACATATTATACATATATCAACTATCTTGTCAGATAGAAACAAGGAGAGACCACTCTGCATATAGACATACAATGATCATGCCTGCTAAATCCAGCCAAACAAAAGAACATAAAAAGTCTGATCATAGCAGACTTTTGTCATCATCCCTGATATATCAGGTCAGAAATATTGAGAATATCGGAGGTGATCTCAAACAGACATTCCTGAGCAAAACTTGCTGCCTAAAAGTCTCATACATAACAGACAAGTAAGAACAAATCAAATGCTGAAATACAATTGGGAATCAGCAGCTAAAAAAGCACAAATTGGCCCTGTTCTATGACCATTCCATCCAATGATTCAGAGAATGTTCCATATCCCATATCCAAATTCAGAGCCTGTTTAGAGAGGCCATCTGCCAGCGAGTTATGCTCTCGGAATATATGCTTGAAGATCACCAGAGGGACAAGATGGAGCATATTTCTTATATCGTCGCACCAATGCCTAAGAGAAGGAATATCAAGGGCAAAAATTCTGTTGAGCCATGAAATAATAACCATAGAGTCTCCAAATATCAAGTGAATGGGAAGACCCATTATCAAACTTACTCTTAGAACAGCCCAGAGAGCCAATAATTCCACTCTTGTATTCGTGCTGCATCCACAGCCCAATGAGAAACTAAAATAATGGTTATCATTCAAATAGATCACAAATCCTGCACCTCCTAAATGTTTTGCAGCAGCCCCATCAAAAAATCCACATGGAAATACCTTCAGAGGCTTAGGACCGATAATCCAGTTTTTATGAATTTTTTGAGGAACAGGATAAAGATTTAGAAAACTCTCAACCATGGAGATAAGAGAAAGAAACAAAGGCTTCCAATTTTCAAAAAGACATTTATTCCGGATAATCCAAATACACCATAATATAAAAAGGGGCAAATGTCTGAAAGTAGCAGAACGCGCAGTAGTGCTGTACCAATGAACCAGAAAGGATGGGACAGAGTTGAATATGGTAGAAGAGAACCCATACCGAGCTGCAAAATAAGAGAAAATATTCACTGTAAAGGGGCAAACCAAAAATAAATGCTGGATATCCTCGATATTCTTCTCACACAGAACACAACGGCTCGGACCATGAAACCCACGGGATTGAAGCTGCTCCCAAGTAAGAATTCTTCCTTTTTCTAATAGCCAGATGAAATAGGCTATTTTCGTAGGAATATTAAGAGTCCAAAGAATATCAATTACAGGGTTTCGATCCTCTGAATTACAGATCGAAGAGATACAATCATATCCTTTAGCTACACTTATAGTGCCCACATAATTGTTATGTGACCAGAGAAGCGTATCACAGAGATCTTTAAGGCGAATTCTGTTGTATTCCAGCCCTCTGATATAGTTTTCCCAAAGATATTTCCAATCTCCACATAGATCAAGTTCCTAATATATATTTATTAAAATCATATATATTTAAAATTTCCATGTAAGTTAAAATCACATATATTTAAAAGTCCTATGTAAGTTAAAATAATAGTAATCCATATTTAAATATAGAAATCATATATTTAAAAGTTTATGGGAAGAATATTTACTTCCACTTAGTGTTGTCCTCCCATATAGGGATCCGGATACACCGTATGCAAATGCTCCATAAATAGTATGATTAGGTTTTTAGTCTTTATTTATTATTATTATTGTTATTATTAAGGGAGATAAGTTTTTAGTTAAGAAGTAGTTATTTAAAAATTAATGTAAATAAATAACCTTCTAGGTATATGGTGTTAGTTTGGGTTTTTAGTTTGTAGCTTCCAAATTTGTCATAGATATGGCCTTTTAGGTTTGGATTTAAGTTTATTATGATAACCTTGTGCTTTAGAATGTGTGCATATTTTTATAACATAAACACATTTCCCGGTAAGATTGATAATTATAAACTACATGTTTACTACCTTGTTTTTTCTTAAAATTTAAGTTCATTATGACAACCTTAATGAATGGATTACAAAACAACAACAACAAAAATCTTTTGTTAATACTTACCAATATCTCCATTTTCACATTATTTTCAAATAGGCTATAAAAATCCATCATTGATGAAGCTATAGGCTCATATAGATGTCACATTGTTTCAAAGTTTGAAATTAGGAAGAAAAATGGCAGAGAAATCATTTCAAGTTTTATGGATAATATCTCAATATATGTGTTTTTCTAAAGTTATATTTGGGGGGCTATCGTAGGCAAACATGGTATAGTAAGGCCAACCACAATGGGTATCATCCTTAGATAGAGTTTGTAGTTAACCATAAATCCAAAAATAAGATTAGAACCTTGTATGGATGACCAAAGCCCTCCTTAAACACCAGCTAGCCAAACATGATATATAAATTTTGAAGGGTTGCGCAAAGTATTTGTGATCAAATAATGTCAATTTCCTTGGACGTCATCCATAGCCATGCTTCACATCTAATCATAATCCTTAAATATAATTGGAGCCTTGGACGGAAAGTCCTAGTAAACACCAATGAACAAAAACACTTAAGTTTTTAGTGAGGTAAGAGAAATCCAAATTGTTGACCTTGAGATTCCTCAATGTAAACTATGAAACATATGTACTTAATAGGTTTACAACCAACCCATTTCTAAGATGAGACATTTAATGTGGTTAATAAAAATGTTATGTGTACAAAGCATACGTAGTGTCCCAAATCTTATAGAAAATGTGATAACCATCCAAGAAGACATTTGAGGTTAGTGTGAAAATTAAAAGGAAAAAAAATAATTTCAATGCAAATCCATGTAATTCTCAAAGAAAATTGAAGACATGCAGTAGTAACATTGCCAATCTTATTGGCAACATCAAGATGCTTTCAAACTCCCTGCTTATTAACTAACAGCCTAACTAACCTCATCTGATAGTGCAAACACCTATGTGTTAGTAGAACCTCATCATCGTGCCCTCTCGGTTGGTTTGTAGTGGAACTTCAATTGGAAATCTCCATGTTAATGGGACAATTGTGTAAAGTAGTTTTCTTTCTCCTTAAAAATTCATGATTTGGAAAGATAAAGTGCATTAAGTTCAAGAAATTGAAAACATAAATAGTTACATACATAATACACAATTTCCTATCTCTATCTTCAATCCTCAAACGCCAAGTACAACCTCAGAGTTTTGGTCAAGAATTTCCATTTTTGAAACTTGTATCTCAATTGAAGATAGAAACTGACAGTGTCCAATCTCAACAAAGTATGGGTTCTCAAAGCTGACCCAATCTTTGTTGGCAAGTTTATAGAAAAACCATCTCAATCTTTGTTGGCAAGTTTCTAGCAAATCCATCTGTCTGCGGACACAATTCCTACAAATTCCTCACAAAACCGTTGAAGCTAAGATCCAGTATCGACTCATGCGGGAATTTCCATATTCCCCTGGGAATTCTCCCTCTTAGTTTATACGTATTCCCACCAAGCCGCAACATATTGTTACAACATCCATATGACTCGGGGACTTGGCTTGTAAACTCATTGTCAAGGACAAGAATGTATAATACTGCGGCTTGGCTTGGCTTGCCTCCTCTAGCAAAATTTATCGAAAACAGTCCACTGAGCTTGTTCAGTGAGACATCAACCATGTTGAATTCAAACATAGATCGCAGGTTTGGAGGCAAGGGACATGTGACAAAATTTTGGTACATAGAAATACCAATTAAATTCTATAATTTACCAAATCCTTCCAGAGATTACTGTAGGACATGTACGCGTTTTAGGTTCCCAAATTCTTTTCGAATTCTCTCATTAAGCAAATTTCCAGAAGCATTAAAGTACTCTTTTAACGATGCCAACTTTGCAAACTCCATACGGGTCTCTTGCTAAATATTTGCTATGGAGTTCCCGTTGATATAACTTCTCAAGGATCCCAATCTCTTTCTAACTTCTCCCCATCGTGATTCATCGAGAGCTCCAAATTGCATAGCTCTGCAAGATTCACCAGAAAACCTGGAATCAACGTAGTAAAGAGAATCAATGCATTGAAGACACAAGAGCCCAACACAGGCTCTGTGCGCTGCCAACTCAAGTTATGTGTAGTGCAGACTCTTCACAACATTAATTAATTCTCCTTAGCTGCCATCATACTTCAGTCTAAGACATTAGTATTTATTCCTCTTATTTTTGTCCTTGAGTTTTTTATTCACTAGGAAAATGACAACCTTATATTATATAAAGTTGTGTCAAAAATACAGCGGATACATACTCCAAAAAGCATTTGTATAGTAATGCATCAAATACATCAATAACCAGTATGGTCAAGTCTGTCAATAATACAGATACATGAGGATGACAGAGATCTGATTCAAAACAAAGTCTGTAAAAACATAGCACGACCATAAACTTGTCACTAAAAAGAAATATCACAGCTATCAAACAGAGCATAGATAGACCACAAAAATAATTCTTCAAACAAAGACCAAAGATAGACCACAAAAATCATTTTTCCAAAGTGCAGGAGAATCCTAGTAACAACGCAGAGTATCTTCCGCAATGATCCCACCAAAAGATAGCTCCTTCTAGAAGATCAAACTCGAAGCCAAGCCAATCCCCTGCTTGGATAATGAGTCCACCTGAGAGTTGTATTCACGAATGTCACGTCCCCTCCCCTCTACTTCACCGAGGAGAGGACGCGACCTACACTACTACTGCTATCAAAACGAGCAATCTAGCCCCATGAACATAAAATTAAAATGCATTGAAGTAAAATACATGTACAGAGGCATTATACATGAAATATACAATGGAAGCAATTCATTCATTCAAGCATTCATCATGTTCATAAACATTCATTACAAGTACATTGCATAGGTTAAACACACAAGAAAATACTTATCGTGAGAAGAAGCTTCCCCACAACTAGCTTGTCGCTGCAACGTTCCACCCAACCATAGGCCAGTGTGCTCGTCAATCTCTCAGCACCACTGCCACCCCCAAGCTGGGCATGATTTCCACAAGAAACTAGGGAACAATAGACTTACACACAGCAAGACCATACACCCACAGTCAAGCCAACACACGGTTGGGTTTTACAGACTATCCAGCCAAGCCAATAAACAATTGGGTTTCACAGGCTGCTAAAGAAACAAGCCAATAACATATGGGTTCCTTGGACTTACTCAACCAAGCCAACAATCACATTCAAGCATAGTCAAACCCTCTAGTAGAAGGGTTCCTTGGGCTTATTCATCCAAGCCAACACAAGGCAATCACATCTAAACACAGTCAACCATCTAACAGATGGGTTCCTTGGACTTACTCAGCCAAGCCAACACAAGGATGCACTTCACAACAAATACTAGTGTTGGGCATAAAGGGAAAACGTTTTTCAACCAAAAACGGATTGGTAAAATGGGGAAAAATATCCTGGGAACCAAAAATGATTTCAACAAATGTTCTTGGGCATTACAGGGGCAAAAACTACCTCTCCAAACACCCAAAATGTGAATCTATGCTAGCCATTTCCTTAGCAACACAAAAATGGGTTTTCCCAACCATGGCAAGATGAGGAAATGCAGAAAACGTGAGGGAGAATGCACAACAAGCTCTAGCTGCATGAGGAAGACAAAAACGACCTCTTAAAACCCCCAAATCGTGAACCTTTGCTGCCCATTCCCTCAGCAAAACAAAAATGAATTTTTGGGCATGTAAAAATGGAGAAAAATGCAGAAAACGGGATGGGAATGCCCTATCTATCTCCAGCTGCGTGAGGAAGCAAAACACATGGGTGAATAATGGCTTGGGCATGCATCTCTAAGCATTTGCTTGCCCCATAAGTCAAAAACACGATTTCCAAAAATGGGTGGCTTCCCCAATTCGAAATTAACTACCATACTCTTCCCATCCCAAGGCATTAACTACCTCAACCAATTTCTAAATTCTGGGCACAAAAGACAAAATGGGTAGTTGATAGCTTTATGGGTTTTCCCTTTGACATTTGGCTTTACTCTATCGGCTCAAGGGTTTGAATACCCCCCCCATTCCTTGTAAATTCATGCCCCCATCTCTTTAATGTTTCATTGACATAGCTAGTTGTGGGTATTTTTTATTAATTGCATATTTACATGATTTCCAAAATTATATTGTGCCATCGGCTAGCACGATAACCATCGGCATCGATTTTAATTGTCGAAACATAAAACACTAAATCCATGGTGGGGCCTTTGCTTTGAGCTCCACACCATGATTTATTAACGCTATTTACATCATATATAATGTAATGCAATTGAGGTCAAAACCAGGGTATTACAATGATAGATATGTCGAATAGACAAGGATGGAAAATGTTCCAGCAGTTTTCTGGTTCTCCCAAGCCAATGTGAAAGACAAAGAGACTGTAATTTGTGAAAGTGCAGCGCCCAATCTGTAATAAATTTTGAATCTCCCAAGACCATATGCAGCCCAATACCACAGACTTTGGCGAAAAATAGAAGACCCCAAAGTGCCAATAACTCAACACGGGTGTTAGTCCCCGTGCTTGCGTTCATACAGAGCCAGAAAGAATGATTCACCTCCAATTGAATGACCATGCCTCCACCACACAAGCCATGTTGTTCGACCCCATCGAAGAAACCGATCCTATTGCCATCAAGTTGCTCTGGGTAACAAATGTTACGTATTCTAGTGCAAGGGCCTTTACCAAAGACAAGATCAAAGCAAGACAAGATCTTATGAACAGTTCAACCCAAGTCGATAGGAATAATCTGAAAAATATAACAATTTCTCACACACCAGAACTCCCAAATACTCAGTAAATCCAACTCAAGTGGGATAGAGGAGTGTTCTTCAATTTTTAAAAGAAAATCAGATAAACTACCAGCACACCAAGTCCAATGACATCTCAGCACACCACACAGTTGCAACCACAACCTACGAAAGCAAGGACAAAAGGAAAATAAGTGCTCAACAGAATCTGAATCTTTCAAGCAGAAGATACATATGTTTGGTCCCTGATAACCTCGTCGCTGTAACATATCCCAAGTAAGAATCTTATGCTTCAAAGCAAGCCAGGGAAAACACTTCAGTTTTGACGGAACTCTCCTCTTCCAAAGAATGGAATACCACCAAGCCGACTGAAAAGACTTATGCTTTTTAAATAAATAGGAATAAGCCAAGTTAGTCGTAACAGAACTAGCTTCATTGTTACCAGTCCAGACCAAGGTATCTGGTTCCTTAGAAAATAAAATACCCGCCTCTCGCAAATTAGAAGTGAAATCTTCCCATTCCAAGGCGTTCACACCAGACAGTCCCAAGAAATGCGTTGACAACCAACCAGAGGAAGGGTCCTCACAATCAACAGAAGCTTGCTTGAGAACAGTTATATTTTTTGCATGAAGAAAAGACAAAAGCTTTCTGGAGAGCTTCCAATGTCCAATCCTGACAATCGGGTCCACGCCAAGAGTAATATTATTACCTCTACCCACCTTCCAACATATTCCTATAAGATACAAGGAAGAGCAGAGCATAAACTACACTAGACAGTCAAAACTTGAGAAGTAGGAAACTTCGCAATACGCAACCACGAAGAAGGTGGTAATCTCTTCATATATTTGGAGTTGAGGATTTTGCACCAAAGGTTGGACATCATCATCCCTCTCCAAAGACTCTTAGTACAAAGGGAAATGTTGAATAATCCCATATGTTTAATGCCCCAACCTCCCCAAGACTTAGGCATAGACAAAGACTCTCAATCCACCAAATGGAACTTTGCAAAGTCTTGAGTGCCCCTCCACAGGAAACAAAAGAACAATCTACGAAGTAAAACCAAAATACTGGCAGGAACCCAAAAAATGTCAAACCAATAGACATGCAACGATTGTAAAATTGAAATGATTAAAGTCTTGCATCCACCCAAAGAGAGCCATTTCGATGACCACCTGCCCATAGGAAAATGGACTTTCTTTACGAGGCAATCCTTGTCAGAGCGCTTGTAAGAGTTAGATCTGAGAAAAAAACCCCAAGTAAGTAATACTTGCATCTAGATGTTCACTTTGACCATAGAAGAGATTCAAAATATCATGTAAAGTGTTTTCATCAACCTCACTGTGCCTGGAGCAAGATTTCAAAGTACTAAAGGTCATTCCTGAAGCTCGACAGAAGAGGTCAGTCAAACCCTTGATGAAAATCCATTCAACAAAAACCCCTTTCCCAAAGATCATGACATCGTCAACGAATAGAGTATGGGTTAAAAAAATGGTCCTAGAGACCTTCACACCTTTAATCATATTATCCTCCTTTGCATGTCTAAGAAGCAGACTCAGACCCTCAATAATCAAAAGGAAGAGGTACAGTGAGAAAGGGAAACTTTGTCTTATGCCATGGGTCCCTTTGAAGAAATCCGAGGGAGATCCATTTGTAAGAACAACAAAATATGCATTGTTCACACAAGACATAATCCACTGTATGATGTTCAATGGAATACCAATATGAAGAAGAATCAGATATAAAAGGGAGTGATCGACTTTATCGTATGATTTTTCCAAGTCTAGATTAAGAACCAACAGTGAGAGCTTCTTTTGCTTGATCGAATGAAGAGATTCTTGAACAATCCTTGCCACATAAAGAATTTGACGCTCTGGAAGAAATCCAAACTGTTCCGCAGAAATGGCCTTACCCAGAACCCTTTTCATCCTACCCGCAATAATCTTAGTGATAAGTTTGTACATAAGATTACATAATGCAATTGGTCTATACTCAACAAAAGTAGATGGTCTGTTAACCTTTGGGATCGGAGTTAGATAGGTAGTATTTAAACTATCTGGAATGTGACTGGTGACTGTGGATTCTTCAATGGCCGCCACAAGCTCAGAGCCAAGCAGCTCAAAGAAATGAAGATAAAACTCCATAGTCCACCTGTCAGGCCCAGGACTCTTATCTCTAGTAAAATATTTCAAAGTAAGTTCCACCTCTCTCAAGCCTATAGGACCCCCAATTTGACCATAATCCTCCTCATTGAACATAGTCGAAAAGAGATTTAGAACCACAAGTTGGTCTAAAATGTTAGTGGTCTTTGGATCCTTGTATAAATTAGAGAAGTATGAGATGGCCCTCTCTTTAATAGAGTCTTGATCAGTAACTAAGTTACCAGAATCGTCCAAAGTTTCCCAAATTGAGTTTGAAATCATTCTTCGATTCACAAAATGATGGAAATAATTTGTATTTTCATCCCCTGCTTGAAGCTAGATAGCCCGACTCTTCTAGCGAAGAGTCTCTTCTTTATGAGCAAGGATTATCTGTTTCTGATAAAAAATATCTTTGATAAGTACAGAACACTCAGTACTAAACCATTCCACTCCCAGATCTTCCTCAGATCTACCAATATCTTCTTCAATAGCACAGAGGGATATGTCATCCTTCTTTTTTTTCCGCTCTTTTCCATGCTCTGACCAAGGGACGCAGCTTAGATAATTTGAAAAGTAGATCCTGAATCGAAGAGTAGCAGGAGGGAACCTGTTAAATTTTCATATGCTAAGCTAGATCAATAGTATTTCACTTCGAATTCATAACAAAAGCATATAAACAGGATCACTGAAAGATAGACAAGCACAACCATACAAAAGGAACACAAAGATTTATCCTGGGAAAACCCTAAAGGGAAAAACCCAGCAAAAGCTTCCTCAATATAGATGCCCCAAAAATATAAAAGGTAAAACCAACAAGGAGATCAAAGCCTGATCCTCCTCCTTCTCCAGCTACTCTTCTTTTCTCCACTAATGCGCTACACAAGTGAGAGTGTGTGTGTCCCAAATGAGGAGCACTACACCTCTATTTATATTCATCCGTTCACTTAACTCATTTGACATGTAAGCTCGAGTTAAATCATGTAGGCTCAAGTTACACATGTAGGCTCAAGTAACCACACTGGGGTGCTGATGACCCACCTTTACAATTAGAGGGGACAGACCTCATGACTCTTATTAGTTCTTCCGATTATGAGCATCGGGGTACAATGTAATACAAGTGGTTCTCCCGGTAGGACCATCGGAGACCACAAAAAGATACATATAGAATATTCTTTGAAGTTACAATATTTCAACACTCCCCCTTAACGAGAAGGGTATTCTACAGCAACATCAACAACAACAAGAGTAGAGATAGGGGACATCATCAACATCAGCAGGGTAACACATCTATAAATCATTGGAAGCTTTTCAACATCATGTAGTCTTCATCTTCAATCTTCAGTCTTCATCATCATTAATTCTTTGACTGCTTCAATCAGCAACATCTTCAGCATTTTGATATTTCAATCAGCAACGACATCTTCGGTACTTGGACCTTTCGATCAGCAATATCTTCAGCATTTTGACTGTTCGATCAGCAACAACATCTTCATAACTTTGACCTTTCGATTAGCAACATTTTCAGCACTTTGACTTTTCGATCAGCAACAACATCTTCAGCATTTTGACCTTTCGATCACCAACATCTTCAGCACTTTGACTTTTCGATCAGCAACAACATCTTCAGCACCTTGGCCTTTCGATCAGCAGCAACATCTTCAGCACTTTGACCTCTCGATCAGCAATATCATCATCAACACTCAGACCTTTCGATCAGCAGCAACATCATCATCATCATATTCTTATCTGTCGATCATAATCATCATCACATTCTGATCTTTCGATCAGAAACATCATCATCATACTTTGATCTTTCGATCAGAAACATCATCATCATACTCTGATCTTTAGATTAGTACATCATCATCATCATACTCTGATCTTTCGATCAATATGTCATCATCATCATACTCTGATCTTTCAATTAGTACGTCATCATCATACTCTGATATTTCGATCAGTACGTCATCATACTCGGATCTTTCGATCAGTACGTCATCATCATCATACTCTGATCTTTCGATCAGTACGTCATCATACTCTGATCTTTCGATCAATACAGCGTCGTCATCATCAACAACAACTTGCAATCAACAACTCAAAGACAAAAAAGTCTTTGGATCACTTTTAGACTTAAAGTCCAGGGATGATACAATCCCACCACATTCTCGACAACCGAAGTTACCGGATTGATTACGGGAGAATCAGTCCCTATCACTTTAGGACTAAGTCCAAGGACGATGCAATCCTACCACATTCTCGAGGACCAAAGCCATCAGATTGATTACGGGAGAATCAGTCCCTATCACTTTAGGACTATGTCCAAGGATGATGCAATCCTACCACATTCTCGAGGACCAAAGCCACCGGATTGATTACGGGAGAATCAGTCCCTATCACTTTAGGACGATGTCCAAGGATGATGCAACCCTACCCCATTCTCGAGGACCGAAGCCATCAGATTGATTACGGGAGAATCAGTCCCTATCTCTTTAGGACTATGTCCAAGGATGATGCAATCCTACCACATTCTCGAGGACCAAAGCCATCGGATTGATTACGGGAGAATCAGTCCCTATCACTTTAGGACGATGTCCAAGGATGATGCAATCCTACTGCATTCTCGAGGACCGAGGTCACCGGATCTATTATGGACAGATGTCCCGAGATGATACAATCCCTCTTCATTCTCGAAGAGCGAGGTCTCTGGATCACTTTAGGGCAAGTGCCCAGGGATGATACAATCCCACCACGTTCTTGAGGATCGAGGTCACCGGATCTATTATGGACAGATGTCCCGGGATGATACAATCCCTCTTCATTCTCGAAGACCGAGGTCTCTGGATCACTTTAGGGCAAGTGCCCAGGGATGATACAATCCCACTGCAACATCACTACTCCCCCTTTCGGGGAAGGTCTTTTCGAACCACACCAAGCTTGTCTCGAAAGTGTTCGAAATTCACTCGGGAAAGAAGCTTCATCAGTACATCATCATCCAAACCATCATCATCTACATCTTCAGTATGTGAATACTGAACTATCACCATCTGTATCTTCAGTATGTGAATACTTAAAGCATCATCATCTATATCTTTAGTATAGAAATACTGAAAGCATCATCATCTCTATATTCAGTATAGAAATACAGAATCACCATCATCTGCATCTACAGTATGTAAATACTGAAACATCATCTATATCTTTAGTATGGGAATATTGAAACATCATCATCTGCATCTTATCTCGTATGTAGAAATATCGGATTTCTATGTGTTACGACGGAACACAGGGTTCTCTGTCATCACCACTCTAGTTATCACATAAAATCATGGTAGTGTCCAACTCTAGGTTGAATAATCCTGACATCAGCTTCTGAAGCCATATGGCTTCACAACTAGCAGAGCAAGCTACTATATATTCTGCTTCAACTGTGCTTAGAGCAACACTAGACTGCTTTCTGCTAAACCATGAAATCATAGCAGATCCCAGACTGTAACATCCACCTGATGTGCTTTTTCTATCTGAGATACTTCCAGCCCAATCTGCATCTGTGTAGCCATACAATCTATACTCATGGATACCATCATAGTATAGACCAAGGTCTATGGTCCCTTTCAGACATCTCATCACATGTTTTGCAGCTACTAGGTGAACCTGTCTTGGTTGAACAAGATATTGACTTAAGGTGTTTACAGCAAAACAAATGTCTAGTCTGGTATTTGTTAAGTACATCAATGACCCAATGATCTGTCTGTAATGAGTCGCATCCACTAACTCTGATGAGTCATCAGCTAACAACTTCAGGTTGGAGTCCATGGGTGTGGCCATGGCCTTGCATTCCAACATATTGAATCTCTTCAATATCTCTACCTCATACTTTCCCTGGTTGAGAAAGATTCCTTCTAAACTTTGCCATACTTCCAGACCTAGGAAATAATGCATTAACCCAAGGTCTTTCATCTCAAATTCTTCTGCTAGTTTCTTCTTGCTTTCCATGATCTGTTTCTCATTCCTTGTCAAGAATAAGTCATCCACATATAATAACAGGATGACAGGTTCATATTCTATAACCTTGATATAAAGGCTAGGATCAGCTGTACTCTTGGTAAAGCCCATAATTTATAGGAAACTGTCTATCCTTCCATACCAAGCTCTGGGAGCTTTCTTCATGCCATAGAGGGCCTTCTTCAACTTACATATATGAGTCCATCTATCTTCAACTTTAAATTCTTGTGACTATTCGATGTAAAACTCTTCCCCAATCATACCATTAAGGAAGGCTTGTCTTTACTTCATCATGGAAGCAACTACCATCATAGTTCTGAAGGAATTGTACCTTGCTTCCTGGAGTAAGTGTCTCTTCAGAATTAATTCCCTATTTCTTATAGAAACCTCTAGCCACAAGTCTTTACTTCTATCAGCAACATATTTTATCTTGTAAATCCATTTGTAAGATGCCACATTCTTGCTTTCTGGTTTGAGTACTATATCCCAAACATCATTCTAGTATTCTTTCATCATAACATCTTCCATGAGTTCGTCTTGTCAGATCATCAACATATCCTAGTCTTCTACATTCAACTTTGAAGGTTGGAACCCACTTTACTCTTAGTAAAGTCTCGATCCATCAGGAAGTTGTCCATCATGTCGTACTGTGTTGAACTCAGATATCTTCTGTAGTCACTCCCCTTGAAGTGGAGTATTATCTTCCTTCTTCATTCTGTACAAGTGGTTCAATGCTTGATATATACTGGTCAATAGAGTATGTCATGTCATAGTCTATTATTTCTAAGGCAAATCACGAACCTTGCTTTATATACTTGTTCTTGTAGATCCATATGGAGGATACTACGTACTTCCCTTTATGTCTCGAAATCATATTGTATACATCATTCCCCATGATCAACTATTATTCTTTGATCATAGCTTCTTTCGTAGCATTCTTTTCTTCATCTTGAGTTATCTCTCATACCCATGGTGGTCTTCATCCTTCGAGGTGGATCTACCACTCTCTGAAGCTCTTTCTTTCGTCATGGTGTCTCTAACCCTGGGAGCCTTAGATTCATGTTTATTGAATTGTCATCACTTGTTCTTCAGAACAAGTCTCATCCTTCTTGTAGGAGGTTGTACATGACCTTTCCTACAATTCAAATGCACCAGCTGCATGGTTAGAACTATTTCATAAAACATATGCATAATGACAAATTCTTATGTATCATGCAACTATTTAGTCAATACAGCATTCATCCATATCTCACAGAAACTTTCTAGATGCCTTCCATCTCTATCATGACATTATTGAGATTGTGCACCAATCCAATATGTCAGCAAGGAGGCTTCATTCTAGATAAGTAGCAATGGAGAGTTGTATAGCACCATGAGCTACTTACCCATCATGTTAGCAAAACAAGACCGTGGAGCAATAACAATTATACAGTTAAATCAATAAACAAGATGCAAAAACACATTAAACATTATAGAGAGACATAGATATAACGTGGTTCACCCAAACGATGGGCTACGTCCACAAAGAAATTTGCTAGTCCTTTTATTTCAGTCCAGAAAGATGAAGGGATACACCCTGCAGCAAAACCGATACACTTCCTCTTCACGCTCTCACAGTATCTCTTCTAGTACAATATAGTACTCACATCCAGTACCATACAGTACTCACATCCAGTACAATACAGTACTTAGTACAATTACCATGGAGCCTCCTCAAGCCTTATAAAGGCTTCATCACATGCAATACCATGGGCTACAACAAACCATGTGCTAGACCTAACCACCTTTGACTCAATCCCTTGTCAAGGTTAACACATGCAATACCATGGGACAATACCATGGGCTACAACAAAACATGTGCCCAAACCATGTGCTAGACCTAACCACCTTTGACTCGATCTCAAGTCAAGGTTAACCCTAACAATCCCCCCTTTAAACTTGACTTGGAGTAATCACCAACTCCCCTCAAGTATTTACCGAGGAATCTTACATACACCCCCCTATCACCTAGGTCTATCTCCTGACTTTACCGGTGAGTTACCAGGGGTATGCATGCCTTACCAGGTCTTACAACCATATGCCCATTTACATGCAAACCGCTCCATTACATTTTTATGTGCCTTCATGGTGACTAATCACAGCAACTCTACCGCTGCTGCACTTGCTGGACCTTGGACTTGGCAAATTTCTTCTTTTCACCTTCATCCTTTAAGGCCAACAGAAACCGAGCAGGAACTCAGTTTCTCTCTGGTTACTCCCTTTGTCAACATGTTTGCAGGATTCTGGCTAGTGTGAATCTTTTCCACTTTTAACAGTTCTTCATCTAGAATAGATCTTATGAAGTGGTACTTGAGTTCTATATGTTTAGTCCTTGAATGAAAGACTGAGTTCTTTGCATGATGAATGGCACTCTGGCTGTCACTGTACAGCCTACTATTCTCCTGTTTCTTACCCAATTCTTCCATGAACCTCTGCAACCAAATCATCTCCTTACTAGCCTCTGTAGCAGCAACATACTCTGCTTCCGTTGTTGAAAGTGCAACAACCTATTGCAGTTTTAAAATCTA
>LPNX010659036.1:0-118566 GCA_001517045.1 Pseudotsuga menziesii | reverse complement strand
AGATCTGGAAGCAGTTTCCTTGAGTGGAGAATCTGCATCCCCTTCTCACTCATGTGGCCAAGCCTATGATGCCACAACGCTGCACCTGTTTCTGTGGAAACTATAGAAATAGAATAATCAGTGTTATGAGGACATAAATATAACGTACCTATCCTATTTCCTTTTGCAATTACCATTGATCCTTTAGTGACCTTCCACCACGTTTCTCCAAACGTAGACAAACAACCGCCATCTCCCAACTGCCTTGTTGAGATCAGATTTCTTTTCATAGTAGGAATGTGCCTTACATCCCTTAGCAACCAGTCATTTCCATTATTTAGTTTAATCCGTACCTTACCCTTTCCAACAATTTTACATGGTTCATCATCCCCCAATAACACATGCCCAAAATCACCTTGAACATAATCATAAAAGAATTTCCTATGGGGTGTAGCATGACATGAAGCCCCTGAATCTACTACCCAGTAATCACTAGTATTATCTAATGCAAGAATCAAAGCATCTTGTAACACATCACCTGCTACATTAGCTTCCTGGGTAGTCTCTTGCTGCCTTTCACCTTTCTTCTTTGGTGCTCTGCAATATTTCTTTAGATGTCCTTTCTTACCGCAGTTCCAACATTCTATTTTTCCAAATCTGAACTTGGATCTTCCCTTTTTAGACTTGCCGCGATTTCCTGGGCTCCTTCCTCTCTCTTTTTGTCTCCCTCTGCTCTCCATGGTCAACGCATTACCTGATGTCTCACCTGTGCTTTTCCTTCGCATTTCCTCGCTAAGAATAACACTAACAACATCATCAAACTTAAGAGTGCTTGAACTAGGGACAGAGTTACTTACAGCCATGACCAAGCTATTCCAGCTTTCTGGCAATGAGCACAAGATTAGAAGAGCCCTAACCTCATCATCAAAGTTCACTTTTACAGAACTTAACTGACTGGTAAGTGTATTAAACTCATTTAAATGGTCAGCAACAGATCCACTTTCCGACATCTTCATATTAAATAAACGCTTCATTAAAAATACCTTGTTAGAAGCCGAGGGTTTTTCGTAGAGCTTACTCAATGCGCTCATCACACACTCTGTTGTTATTTCTTTCGAAATATTGAAGGCCACTGACGAAGCCAGGCACATCCATATTGTTCCTAGTGCCTTTCTGTCAAGAACCTCCCATTCTTCATCCTTCATAGTCATTGTCTGTTTTGCTTTTCTGCCCAACGGCAGGTACAGATCTTTTTGGTACAGATAGTCCTCCATTTGCATCTTCCATAACTGATAGTTTTGGTCGTTAAATTTATCGACCCTAAACTTTCCTTCTTTCGCCATTGCTCCCACTCGAACCAGGAACCCTTCTTTCCTGTGAGTTTACAAACCAAATAGACCTTTTGGCTCTGTACCAATTGTTAGAAAAACAGGACCGCAGAGCAATAACAATTATACAGTTAAATCAATAAACAAGATGCAAAAACACATTAAACATTACAGAGAGACACAGATATAACGTGGTTCACCCAAACGATGGGCTACGTCCACAAAGAAATTTGCCAGTCCTTTTATTTCAGTCCAGAAAGATGAAGGGATACACCCTGCAGCAAAACCGCTGCACTTCCTCTTCACGCTCTCACAGTCTCTCTTTGAGTACAATACAGTACCCACATCTAGTACTATACAGTACTCACATCCAGTACAATACAGTACTCAGTACAATTACAATGGAGCCTCCTCAAGCCTTATAAAGGCTTAATCACATGCAATACCATGGGACAATACCATGGGCTACAACAAACCATGTGCCCAAACCATGTGCTAGACCTAACCACCTTTGACTCAATCCCGAGTCAAGGTTAACACATGCAATACCATGGGCTACAACAAACCATGTGCCCAAACCATGTGCTAGACCTAACCACCTTTGACTCGATCTCAAGTCAAGGTTAACCCTAACATGCATATTAGTAGTATACAGTCATTAAAACAATCTATCATGCATAACACATCAACTGAATATAATCAAATGTAAAACAATATCATGAAATGACAATTGAATACTTATCTTTTATTTGTTTCATGGGTAGAATCCATCTTGATCATTCTGCTTTACCATCTTCTTCATTCATGAAATCATCATTTCTTATTCAAATGATAAGATGAATAAGAGGTTCTTCAAGAATTGAGTTCTTCATATTCCTCATCGCATGAGGGATCTTCTTTGAATGGTGAGAGCTTGATCTTCAATTGCTCCCATCTTCTTCTTCTCTTCTTATGAGTCGAGCTGAAAGTAATCACTTCCTTCTAGCATACATTCTTGGCATGAATGAATCCCACGATCCTGGGAGGCCATTCAAGGTGGCTATCACCACTTCCGCATTCTTCACTTCTTCTTTTACTCTTCAATTTGTTTCTTAAGGTCATCTTCTGATGTATGTTCTTTCCTTCAAATAGCTTGGTCAAGGAATCAAACATCTCTTTCGGTGTCTTTAGGGAAGACACTTGTGGTACAAGTTGATCCGTGACTGAATCAACAATGATCTTCTTGGCCTTGACCAAGTTCTTCTGGTGTAAGGCTTTGAGCCTCATCTCCCTCTGGAACCTCTCTACTCATGTAGGTGTCCAATTCATTTTCTTCAAAGAGATAAAATACTTCCATGCTTGGAATTTGTCAACTTCATCAAGCTTATCATCAAGCTGATGTGATAAATCACTTTGAAATGAGAACCTCAAATGCAAATAACAAAAGATTAGATCTTACCGATTTGAGGTGTCCGTCCTGCTTCCGGAGTTGGCTGACCTATGGTTTGTCAGAGAAACCCTAATTTTTAAAACTTGGAATCTTTCAGATCTGATTGGATAGAAATATTGATCTCTTCAAATGGAGCTTTCCAATGTACTCCTTTTCTGAAAACAGTAGAGGGAAGCTCCTGGAACAGGAAGCCCTAGTTTTCCAATTTCTTCTGCAAAAATGCATGTCACTGTTTCTGTGATAACTCTGAAATTACGACTCCTCTATGTCTGCAATTTCATACTGAGGTCACCTCACATGTCCCTGATCCAACACCATAGGTTTCATCAGAATTTGTTTCACCAATTGGGATTTATGATCCTTTTCCCAAGATGACCTGTTAAAGGACTGTTCAGAACAATGAAGTTGTATGGCATGCCACGTGTCACTATTTCATCTTCTGGTTCTAAAATTTGGATCACAGAAAATAAATTCCGTGCTCTTTCTGGAACATCTTGAATAATTCCATTTGGACCTTTGTACCCCAAGCTACAACAATTCTCCCCAAGTGTCATATTTAGGGATGAATTCTGGAAGAGGATGGAACCCTAACTTGGAGGGATCATATCTCCCAGAATATAGCGAATCGGAGGCGGAATTTTGGATACAGTGTACATCAGGATTTTATCTTCGACCTTTGTAATTTTCAGCTCCCGAGCCTTTTCCAATCGATGGAGATAGCTAATGTACAAAAACTTAGCAGTTTTAGTATTTAGGGTTTTTCTAGCTCGGGGTCAAACTAGGGTTTGACTTTCCCGGAGTTTCACCCAACCAAATTTCTTGATCCAGGTCTCTAAACTTCAATTTTGATGAGGAGAACAATCCTATGCTGGGCTCACTCAAAAATTCCTCTTCTGTAGAAAGCCCTAATTTTCCGCACCAAAACTGAAAATGCTCGGAATCGAATTCCGCTTCGACAGAAAGATGCGCCCTTTAATGGAGAGTCAGTCTAGCCTTCTTTTGCTGATCAATTATGGATAGAGACCCAAAAAGTAAGAATCCCTAAATTCTGTAGCTGCACAATGTCTTCTTTCAGGGTGGCTCTGATACCATATTAAATTTTCATATGCTAAGCTAGATCATTAGTATTTCATTTCGAATTCATAACAAAAGCATATAAACAGGATCACTGAAAGATAGACAAGCACAACCATACAAAAGGAACACAAAGATCTATCCTGGGAAAACCCTAAAAGGAAAAACCCAGCAAAATCTTCCTCAATATAGATGCCCCAAAAATATAAAAGGTAAAACCAACAAGGAGATCAAAGCCTGATCCTCCTCCTTCTCCAGCTACTCTTCTTTTCTCCACTAATGCGCTACACAAGTGAGAGTGTGTGTGTCCCAAATGAGGAGCACTACAACTCTATTTATATTCATCCGTTCACTTAAGTTAACTCATTTGACATGTAGGCTCGAGTTACACATGTAGGCTCAAGTAACCACACTGGGGTGCTGATGACCCACCTTTACAATTAGAGGGGACTACCTCATGACTCTTATTAGTTCTTCCGATTATGAGCATCGGGGTGCAATGTAATACAAGTGGTTCTCCCGGTAGGACCATCGGGGACCACAAAAAGATACATATAGAATATTCTTCGAAGTTACAATATTTCAACAGAACCTCCCCTTGCAGTAACTCTCAATTAGATTTGATAATAGAATTGAAATCATCCACATAAAGCCACGCAGGATTAAATTTAAAAGGGTAAAGGTCCTTACTCTTAGCAAAATCGAGTTGTAAGACTATAGATTTGTGGTCATAATAGCTAGACGAGAGGTTCTAGCTTGTGAATCTCCCTAGGGATTCATAGAAAGAATTAAACATAAAATGCCTGTCAAGACGTTTAGCAATACCGGCAACACCACACCTTCCATTAGACCAACTCGGAGTGTTATGACCTCAACACCTGTACAATCAATGTATGAAACACTCCGACGCTAACACAACACTTTATCAACAACTTTTCAAGTTTTATCTCTCTATAAGGTTAATTAGTTTTTGTGTGAGCATGTTTGGTTGTAGATAACATTAGACTTTTTTAGTTTTTTGTTTGAATTATTCTTAACTTCATATAATATTTTTAAAATTTTTAGGGTTTAAAAAATAAAATAATAAAGAAATTATAACTGTGGGTTAATTGATTATTAAATGAATTCTATTTTTTTTTTAATTTTTGGGTATATTTTTTTAGATTTTTTTTAATGTATATTTTGTTGGAAATCTTCAAAAAAATTCTTAGAGTCACTTGTGGAAATTTCATTATAGAAGTGTCATAAATTTATTTGTGAAAGCTAAATCTATTTATCCATTAAACACACAATTTATGCTCTTTTTACCAATAAAATTTCCTAAAATCCAACCAAAAGAACATCTATTTCAACACCCATAACTATAGATAGACTACTCCATTATTAAACATATCTTATTTAGAAAAATTATTTTAGAATATATTTTTTTTAACAGAAACGGTTCTGTGTGTGTTTTTTTATATATATAAAAGAATGTGGATACAAAATACAAAGAGGATTGCTCCCCTATCAGGACATCATCCCTTTCAGCTTGTTCCTCCTTCTCTAGCTTGTAGTTGTAATGGAAATTGCCTATGTGATGGATGCTATATCTTCTTACAAATTGCCCAAGCTATAAAATACAGAAACAAATCATTACAAAAACAAATCAGAAATTAAGGGATCCAAACATTTTCCTTGATGATGCTATCCTTTTCTAAGACACCGCAACTCAAACTAGCCCCTTTATTGGCCATGCTATCCGCCTATTGATTTTGGCCTCTCAAAACATGAAGGAAGATAATTGTTTTGAATTCCTTGACTAGACATGAGAGCATGTAATGCATCTTTAAGGAAGGAATCTTCCAATCTCTGCAGATATTTCTTGCTTCCCTAGTGACAATTAATGAATCTCCTATAATGCTCATTTCCTCAACCCCCATTTCTCTAGCCAGCTCCAAACCTTTGATTAAAGCATACCATTCCACCCCATTGTTTGTTACTCTCCCAATGCACCAGGCATACTGTTTTTGCTTGTTCCCCTTGGAATCAAAGATTACTCCACCTGCACCTCAATCCCTAGATTTCCTTTCGAGGCACCATCAAAGATCAATGAGTTGATTCCTATATTTGTCCTCCAATTTCGAAGTTCATCCTTGCTCATCCTTATCTACCAGCTCGGAAGTCTCGACTTATTTGATGGGTTGGAATGAGGAAGGAGGTCAGCCATCCAAGCTCTTTCTTCCAACGTAAGAGGTTCAATTTTTATGCTTTTCATTTCTCTTATGGATAAGGTGTCCACCCATAGGGCCTTTGCCATAGCAAAACTTTATTAATGCATGCGCTTTTCCCTTTGAAGATTTCCTTATTCCTTGCGGTCCAAATTTTCCAGCAAATAAACCTTGGGAGAGCTTCCCATGCTTTAGCAAGGTCTGGTTTTTTATTAAAAATGCCTTGATAGTAATCTTTCCAACTTAAGAAAATATCATTCTAGTTCGCTGGCAGCGTAATATTCATATTTAGTTCTTTGAGCACCTTGCTCCAGAATTTCGGCGTGAATTTACACTCTGTGAAAACATGCTCTAAGCTTTCCTCCTCCTCTTTATACAAGATGCGCAGTAGCGCCCCTATGATCCCTCTCTTCCTCAAGCTCTCAGTTTGGAGTGCTTTACGGGATCCAGAAGGAGACGTTGATCTTTGGCAACCCGTCTCTACTCTAGATTTTATTCCACCTGTTGTTTTTTATTACCCTGTTCTTCCTTTTGTAAACCACATGGTAGCCTTCTTTCATCGTATAAGCTCCCGACTTTCCCCATCCACGGTTGTCAGTAATGTTTTTATGCATTGGCGCTTTCCCATGCATGAGCATGAGGAGTGCTCTGTAATCTTCTTGAAGGTGCGATGGAGGTTCAATGCTTTTCCATCCTTTCCATCTACCGCTTCCCGTTCAATCTGAGATATCATAAAGAGTGCTGTAATTGTTAGGCTCACACCTTACCTTCAGCTCGCTTAGCTCCTGATAGAAATTCGTTGGCGATTATAGTTCAAGTTTATCTTGCCAAATTTTAACACGTTTTCCATTCCTTGCAATCCAATAGATGTTTTCTTGAATTAAAAATGTTGATTTTTTGTAGAGCTTCCAGATTGGAGATCTAGCTTTGCTCATGCTTATGCTTTTGACGCACCTCCTTCTATTGCCTGTCGTGTATTTTTTTTGCGGGGTCATTTTCCACTAGGTGCTTTCTCCAGTGCAAATTCTCCATAATACTTTTGCACTGAGATCCATATTCATGTCTTGGGGATATCTAACTCCAGCTCCACCATGTTGTTTTGGGCTGCACACTACGTCCCAGTTTATCAGGTTGTATTTTTGGGTATTGGCCGCCTTGCCTTCTTGCCAGAGGAAATTCTGAATCTCCCCATTGATATCCTGTATTATTTGCTTAGGAGCTAGTGAAATTGAGCATGCATAAATCGGGTATACAGAGAATACAACTTTGATGAGAACTAACTTTCCTGCTGGGTTGAGCCATCTGGTTCCCCAAGCATTGATTTTTTTTTAATTTGTATATCGGACCTTTCCAATATGCCTTCTTTTTTTCCCTTTGAATATGGGAATGCCCAGGTAGCTGAACGAGTTCCAGGATGTGAGACCTTCGAATCCAAGGATTCGTGATATCTTTACCATGGTACAAGGAAGGCAATTTTAGGCATATACTTTTGATTTTGTAGCATTTAGCTTACCGTCCGATGCTTTAAGGAAAGTGGAAAGCACTATGTTGAACCTTTTTGCTATGATCGTGGACACACCACCAAGCAGAATGGTGTCATCAACGAACTGTGCATGATTTGTAGCTCTAACTCCTCTTGCAATTTTCAGACCCTTAAGATCCCCAATATCTTGTTGTTGCTGCAACTTCATGCTCATAGAGTCAGCAACCAGAAGGTAAATATATGGGGACAACGGGCAGCATTGCCTGATTCCCCTGGTGGCTTGAAAGAACTTGGTCGGTCTACCATTTACCAACGGGGCAATCCAGGGACTGCTGATGCAAGCCTTAATCCATCTAATGAACCTTATGGAAAAACCAAACTTTGACATGATTTCAAATAAAAGGAAGTGATTTACTCAATCAAATGTGTTAGCCATATCGAGCTTTATAACCATACCTTGTTGCTTGTGTTCCATGTTGGTGTGGATTGCTTCTTGGACAATTATGATGTTGTCAAGGATTTGACGCCGAGCAATAAATCCTCCCTATGTATCCGAGATAATCCTTCCCATTATTTTCGTCAATCTTGTGGCTAGAATTTTTTAAAGGATTTTGTATGAGGTATTACAAAGGGAAATAGGCCTGAAGCAACCTATTGAGATGGGTTTTTTTCTTTTTGGATCAGAGTGAGAAAGGAAGAGTTGGTGCCCCCCCCAACCTTGTCCTTTCTTCTCATCCAATTTAGCATTCTTTTCAAATCTTCCTTAATAGTATCCAAGGCTGCCCTATAGAAATTGATGGTGAACCCATCAAGCTTGGGTGCCTTATCTGCTTGCAGAGACCAAATGGCAGCCTTGATCTCAAATTCCATTATGGGTTTTGATAGATCCTTGTCATCCTGCTCCATTATAAGGGAAGGTATTATGGAGAGGATATCAGCCTGCGCTATAGGGTCATTCTCTTCCCTGCCCATGTATAGATCTATGAAGTGTTGAAAAGCATGATCTTTGATCTCCTCCTAATCCACCATCCTCTTACCGTCTTTATCATTTAGTTCTTTGATCATGCTAAAGCTAAGCCTTGCTTTTGTTTACTTGTGGAAGTAATCCTTGTTACTGTCCCCTCCTTTTAACCAAAGCAGCCTGGATTTCACCCTCAATTCCTTTTCCTCACATCTGGTTGTGTTGAGGATCTTTAGGTTTAACTCTTTTTCTTGGCTGATAAAAAGAGGGATAATTTCCTCCTTTTCCATATTGGAATGTAAGGCTGCTAGCCTAGATTGGAGTTGGATTTTCCTACTGCTAGCGTTTTTGTATTCCATTTTCACACAAACTTTTAGCTCATTACGAACCTTTCTTATCTTGCTCTCCCAAATGTAATTAGGAGATCCAGTGCAAGCCAATCTCCAAGCGTCCTTTACTATGCCCATGGATTTTTCCTCTTGAAGCCAAGAGGAGTTGAATCAGAAGGGTATGGGTCCAAGGTTTACAGAGGTAGATAACACCAAAGATATCGGCTTGTGATTTGAGACTGCAGAGGGTAAAGTAAAAGAAGTGGGAATGAGGTCTCTAAGAAGGAAATAAGCTCTTACCAAGAAACGGTCAAGCTTGATTGCACTGTAACCTGCACCCGCCCTTCTGTTACTCCAAGTGTATTTCCCATTTTTTAATGGCAGATCTAGCAGATCCAACTCATAAATCAGGTCCTCCTTGTTTTCCCCGTAGGGATCTCTAACTTCGGAGCCCCCTCTTTTCTCTGATTGCGCTTTGGTAGCTTTGAAATCCCCAACGATTATGAGTTCTTTCTCTTCCAGATCTTCTTTTAGAGCTGCTAGGATGCTCTAGAAAGTTTGCTTGTCTCTGTAATGTGTTGGGCCATACACATTGCATACAAAGCTAACATTTGGATCATCTTTTTCCTGAAACTCAGTTAGGATCTAGTGTTGATTCTCCTTAACATTTTTGATATCATACTTACTTGAAAAAAGGTCGTTATTCCTCCCAAGGCCCCTCTGGAGCTTATAGCATTTCCCTGGTTGTTTGTCCAAAAGTGTTGTGAGAGTGCCAAGACTTCCACATCACTCGTTTTTGTCTCTTGGATAAGCAAGATGTTTGGCCTTTTAGACTTGATGATGTCTTTTATTGCTTTGAATTTGTTTCCTCCGCCCAGCCCTCTACAATTCCAAGAGACAACTTTCATTACTTCTTGGTTGGTTGAGGCCCTGGTCTAGACCTTCCATCCGCTTTCCCTGTATTTTTGTGATGTTGCAGGAGCTTTGTTTCTTCAATGCTCTGCTGCCTTTCAAGTTCAAGTTATCTCTTTGCTTCCTACTCTCTGTGATATCTTTGTGACTTTCTTCCTCTGGTGTTTGGAGTTGTTTCAAGAATCTTGTGTGACCCATTTGAAGATGTGTCAGGAGATCGAGCAAAAGAGGAGGCTCTGCTTTGTTTTACCCTTTTAGCTCAAGATCCTCCAAGCGTTGGGGAGCCTTCCATCTCTGCATCTAGCCTTTCTTCCCTGGGTGAAGATGTATGTATGCTGCTGCCTGCTAAGATGTCATGGGGTTCTGATCTGCCTTCTTCTATAGTCACTTTGTTCAATATGATCTCCCCCTCTTCAACATTCAAAAGATTGAACTGATTATTTTTTGTGACCTCCTTTTCTCCCTGCTCTGATGCTTTTCCATTCTCTTCCTGCGGATCTTTTGACTCGGGGTTTGTGGGTGCCATTTTCCTTCCTTTTTCGCCCGTTGCCACCCTTCTTCTTGAGTTTTCTCCAAGTTTTCCTGCACTACTTTAGGATAGTTTTTAACAAAATGTTCATACTCGTGACATTTCTTGCATTTGAACGGTAGTTGCTCATAATCAAATTTTTGTGCATGTTCCCAGCCATCCATGCAGAGACTTACAATTTCTAGTAGCCCCTTTTCTAAATCAACCTCTACACAGATCCTTGCGTAGGAGAATAGAGGGCCTTTTAGTTCTTCCTTGTCTATGTATTTGCCAAGAGACTTTCCTATTGCTTGTAGTGTTTCATAGTTCCAACAGTGTAATGGGAGATGGGGGAGACGAACCCAGACTGGGATTGTAGAAGGCACATCCTTTTATGGATCAAATGATAAACTCCATTGATTTAGGTATAACCCCCAGGGGCACATGAAGTAAGGCCCACTTCTAATTAGATCCCTATCTTCTTTGTTTTCAAATAGAAAGGTGAAGAATCCCTTACCACAGAAGTAGTGTTGCAGGCTCTCGTAGATCAGAGTCATCTAGTTTTTTTTCACCCAGAGATCCATGTTTTTGGTGATGGTCAGATGCCGATAAACTGTCCGATCAACCCCCGGTCACTTAGTGCACAGGCTTTTATCCTTGAAGCTGTCGATGAGATATGAATTCTGGGAGCATTAGCCTGCTTCATAAAGCCATCTCCTTCATTAGACATGAAAGGAGGAGGCGGTGGCGTGGAGGCCACAAGGGCCCTGAATGTCGCATCCAGAGTCCTCCTTCGATCTTCCGGGCTTGGATCTGTTGGAGGATCCATCCCAATCCTAGCAAGGGCGAAAGCCCACAACTAATTCTTTCTGATCCAATATTTTCGTTGATCTTCACGAGCCTCTATTAGATCGGGTCTGGATAATGGTTGAGCGTGAGCTGCATGCAGAGATCGGACTCTTAGATTCAGAGGGGCTACGCCAGAGCTGCCAGGGACTCTCACGTTGGATTATTTAAAAATATTATAAATAGTAAGGATGATAAATTATAAAGTTATATAAAAATTTGTTTATCAATGAATTAATAATAGATATGAGTAGACTATTTAATTTTAAAATGAGACTTTTTTTTAAACTAAAACGTACATATATATTTTTTGTATTAAAAAACTTGGTTGGGCATGGCCTTCAACCAAATTACATATATGTCGAGATTTACAATTCCTTGTTTCCAAAACTACTCATTTCCTAGGATAGTACTTGTGGCAGCGCCCCTCAATTCTCTCTTATGGAATTTGATGCATCAAGCTAGGTCCTTCATTTAGGCTTAGCATTCATGTAGGTAGTTGGCAGCCATAATTAGCTTTGAAGTCCACCTTCTTACTCAATTTTCGAAAAATATGATGAGAGGTAACATAGCCAAATTCTAACAAGATGAAATGCAGCCTTCATATAGTCACATTCAAGCTTAGATTGCTGAACTTTTTAGCAGAATTTAAAACTTTGATTAGTATTTATGAATCTCCAAATATTTGCAGGTCTTTATGTCCAGCTTCCTTCGCGAGCTGACATGATTTGAAAAGAGCAAGTATTTGTGCTTGATTATTTGCGCTTTGTCCTAAGCCCTAGCTGAAACTAGCTTCTAACATTCCTTCCGGATAGTATATCATCCCCCTTGCTCCGACTATCCCCATATTTCCCTTGGATGCTCCATTGAAGAAGACTGAGACTTTATTTTGTCTTTGCCACCTTTCTGTAAATTCTTTTTCCGGAAGTCTCACTTACCATTTTGGTTTAGTAAAAGGCTTGCTAGAAACCATCTGAAATTTAGCCAGCTGCAGAGAACCAAGCCATTGATGCTCAATTGCGAGTGTTGTGGGATCAATTTTAAATTGGTTTCCCATGACTTCCAATAGCATAGCCTTTGCTTTTGTTGCTACAATTTATGGCTTCATGGGCTTGCTGTTAAAAATCAATTCATTTCTTGCTAGCCAGTGTTTCCACTAAAGAAATTTTGGAATGGCTTGCCAAATTTTTCTCCAATCGTGTTTGTTTGAGAGATTTCCTGGATACTGTGACTTCCAGCTTGCAAAAATACTGACAATTTTGATTTTAGAAGGTGGTGGAACTAGTAGTCCATTTAATAAATGCGCCCAGGCCCTCTGAGTGAAGTCACAATCAACAAACATATGGTCTGAAGTCTCTGCGGCTTGTTTACATATGCATCATCTATACGGGCCTAAAAATCCCCTCCTTGTCAGGTTTTCACCTGTTAATGCTTTCTTATGCATTAAAATCCACGTAATTTTTTTACCTTTGGGATACTTGGAGAGCTCCAGACGAACTTCCAGAAAGAGACAGTTTGCAGTGGTGTCGGATTTGTTTGGAGTGCAGAGAAACCTTGAACTACTGTGTATTTACCGTATTTTCCCCATCCCCACTTATCCTTGAGTGAAGAATGGATTGGAGCCAAACCTGTTAGGTCTGCCAGCAACAATTTTTTTTGAGAGTTAAGTCGTTCTGGCAGTTCTGGGAATTGCCACGCTACCCAATTCCCTTTGTTATCCCACAATGAAATATCTGCAAGCTGTAAGAGACCTTTGTTGACAAGCCAAACCTGATCTCTGTGAGGAAGATTTTGGTTGTTAATGGAGCATGGCCTTTAATATTATCTTCCCACAGTAGAATTTTCCTCCCATTCCTTGGAATGCAGTATAAATGTTGTTGAAAAAATTCTAGCCCTCATCGACATAAATTCCAGGTTAGAGAGCCTTTGGGAGTATTTGCTACCTCTAGATTTCTCAGAGTTCCTCCCAAGAGATATTTTTTCCATAATATTTGACTAACCAAATGTTTTCGGTCAGAGAAGAGCTGCCACAATTTTTTTCCTCCCATAGCGAGATTTGCCAAGCCTGGATCTCTGATTTGTAAGCCACCTTCCAAAATAGGTCGTTTAACAATATCCTAGTTAACTAGATGCAATCTATTATGATTTCCTTTTCCACCTCTCTAGAGGAAATCTCGAGGCAACTTGGAAATCTGATCCATAATTGCGTTTGGAGCAAGGAGAAGAGAGGATTGATATATTGGAAGAGTTGACAATATTGACTTGATCATTATAAGCTTCCCTACCTTCGTGAGCCATAGGCCACCCTAAGAGGTAACTTTTGCTTTTATCTTACTGATTACTTCCAACCTAAGAGAAGGTTTGTTTTGTCCCAGGGTTAAAGGAAGACCCATATATTTAATCTTATCCCAGGTGTCATATCCAGAAAATTCTAATATGTGTGATATGTTTAAGATTGTTGAGTGATCAGTGTTCCAACCATACACTGCGCTCTTGCTATTGTTAATGAGATCCCGAAATAAGACAAAAGTTTTGTAGAATTTCTTTAAAGGCTCTTGCCATCCTGAGCGAAGCCCCTCCCAAGAGAAGCGAGTCATCCACAAAGAGAGCATGATTGATAGAGTCTACCCCTCTTGGCAACTTAATGCCCGGAATAATCCCATAATCGTTTTTTGCAGATAACTTTCTGCTCAAAGTGTCAACTACCAGAATATACAGGAACAGTGAGAGCGGGCAGCCTTGTCGAAGAACCCTAGTTGCTTGAAAGAAATTTGTCGGTCTGCCATTTACTAATGGTGCTATCCAAGGTTTATCTGTGCATGCTTTTATCAAATTTACAAATGTTGCGTTGAACCCAAATGAATGAAGAACTTTGTAAAGGAAAAACAACCTATTTTAAAATGAGACTTTAAATGTGATAATTATTATAATAATATGTGAAAAAAATGAGCTTTATATTTCACTCAAATTGTTTTAAAATAAAATTTATTATAAAAAAAACGATTTCAAGGAACACCGATCTTTAAAAAAAAAGGTTTAGAAGTGATAGTATGCTATTGGATTGCTTTGCAGTTTTCAACATTATAACCACACTTGGAGCCTTAGACCAATGACAAGATTACGTGACTTACTTCTAATCTTGCAACTTGCTGAACCACTTTCTTGCAATCGTACACTGAACAAAAGCCTCTAAACTGTCTCATCATAAAGAAGAGGACTGTCCACACATCCACATCTACCGAGCACCAAAAAGAGCTGAAACAACAATCCAAAAGAGGGCACTCTAACAATTTGAAACATATAAGGGAGTAGAAACATCCCTTTACCGAGCTCAAAAGAGCTGAAAAGTATCATGAGAAACCAAATGGTTCTCGAAATATTCCTTAAAACTGCCTTTACCCTGAGGATAAGAGAGTGCAGTTTTGGAGAGGCGGTCAGCTATCCGATTGTGCTCTCGGTAGATGTGGGAGAAGGACAAGTCCTTAAAGCTGACAATGAGCTTTTTTGTCTCCTTGTACCAATGAAAGAGGTCAGGTGGGGAGAGCGCAGTCGATCCCATCGCCCAATTGATGATTACTTGAGAATCACCGTATACATGAGCGAGAGGGATCCCCATCATTTGGGAGGAGAATAGAAGTGCCCATAAACTGAGCAGTTCTGCTTTTGTGTTAGTGCCCATAAACTGAGCAGTTCTGCTTTTGTGTTAGGTTTTTTTTAACCATGGGAACAATAATCTTCAAGAGTATATTTAACAATACCAATAACTTATGACTTAGTAGGGGCCGAAACGTCTGGAATAGAGAATTTTAATTGCTGAAATTATTACGATGATAGACATTTTCTCAGATTTTGGACTTGCTTGAGCTGATCAAGAAGATTAACTCAAGCGTAACAAGTGTACACCATGTATTCATTTCATGGTTGTTGTATCTTGTTATGTTTAAATCTATCTTGATTAAGATTTAAATAAGCTTTAGTTAAAGACACAAATTTGTCGGACATTTTTATTTGAGATTTGGGGTGGACTACAGGTTATGCTTTTTCATCTATGAACAAGGATGAGACAAGTGTACTGTCTAGATTGATTTTATGGCAGTCGTTCAAAATTGGAAATAAACAATTACATAAAAAATAACTGGTGACTAGTGATGAATGGAATAGCAATGCATGGATAACTCATAGGTGATAAATGAGAATGTGAAATAAAAAAAAGAATATAAAAAATAACTGTTAATTGATAAATGGATAACATAAATAATGTTAGTCATAACATGTAGCTAGGCATAAATAACTTAGAGTTGAAGCGGTTTAACTAGAAAAATATGAAGAATAAAAAACACTTCCCTTAAAAAAACAAGTCTAAAACAAATTACACACTTAATCTTATTAATCCACTTAAACAAGTCTAAAAATAAGATAATATGTAAACACATTCTTTTTTTCCTTGAAAAAAAAACATAATTTTATATCATCCACCAAACACAAAATTACATTTTGTAAATATACATTTCTACATATATGAGTAAAAATATAAAAAATATCAACAAAATATGATGTGAACAATTATTAATGCAAATTTTAAAAAAAAAATTATCGTAAAAACTTGGATTTCAATTTTCAATTTTTTTAAAAGACATTTTTTACTTCACACATATAATGCTAAGTTCAAATTTGATAATAATAATAATAATAATAATCTATTTTTAAGGTCACCGCCAAGCGAGACACCAAATTGGTGTATGAGACCTCCTTGTTTGTGGGACAAGGGACCCCTACAAGAGTCTACAGAAGTGTACATACACTACCCCTTCTGGATTTGAACCCGTGACCTCCTAAGAGGAAACACATGCTCTTAACCATTAGGCCCACTCATGCTCATAAATCTGATTGGTATGTTTTTTTAAAATGAAATATTTATAATTTTAAATTTATTAAAAAATTATATCATTAAATATATATATAATCAAAGCAGAGTGGCTTTTAAATGGAAAGTATATTATAAAGGACATTATTATGAAAACCTTTCATTAGCACCAAGATAAAAGACAGGACTCTTGAAACGAGGCATCATATGACCAACCCCCCGGCTTCTGCAGGCTCCAAATCCAATCTCTCAACGCCTCCAATACAAAACTACAGCGAAAAAATCTGTTCCATTTTACACACAGCACACCCAAAAATGCATAACAGAACACACAGGCAGAATGCCCTTAATGTGTCATAGAGAAGCAAAAATCCGTTCGCTTTTAGGTAGAGTAGAGCGAAATGCATCATTTTCCATTTTAAGCCCTCCTTACTGGGCATCCATTCGTGTGGGGATCGAACTTCCCGTCAACTCTGTCTTCATTTTCATAGAAAATTTCTGCTCAGAGCCCTCAAGATCAGACCATAATCCCAGGCGAGAAGCAAACAAAATCTACATATACCATGGACACAGAAGACCATCTGAGAACCGTCCAACCGTCACAGGAGGTTTATTCACCAACAGGAGAAGCAGAGGCGACCCGTTGGCCGATCTCCAGCGCAAGAAACCGGACCTGAAACCCTTTAAAACGGACCTCTGGGATCCTGAATCCTTCAATGCAAAAGCTCAGGGTATACGAAACCCTGATCAGAAGAAATTCAACGAAGGCCGTCGGCTGTCGGCCATAGCTCGCTACGTTTGCGAAAGCTTCACTAAACACAAACGATGGGGCCCGGAAATTATTGCAGACCTCAAAAAATTGCACAGGGTTACACCCAACGTCGTTACGGAGGTTTTGAAGGTACAAACCAGTGCCCAATTGGCTTCAAAGTTCTTCCATTGGGCGGGTAGACAGCAGGGGTTTAGGAATAATTATTCTGCGTATAATGCTCTTGCTTATTGTCTGAACCGTTGCAATCAGTATAAGGCCGCAGACCAGGTTGTTGAACTGATGAGTGCACAGGGAAAAGAGCCGAGCGTTAAGCAGTTTGAGATCATGATCAGAATGCATGCTGACGCTGGTAGGGGTTTGAGGGTCCATTTTGCTTATCAAAAAATGAAGAAATTTGGGATTAAGCCAAGTGTTTTTTTGTATAACAAGATACTTGATGCATTGGTTAGGACTGGTAATTTGGATTTGGCGCGGGAGGTTTACGGGGATTTTAAGAAGGATGGGCTGGTTCCTGAACATATAACTTACATGATTCTGATCAAGGGACTTTGTAGGAAAGGTACGATGGATGAGGTTTTTGGGCTTTTGGCCGAGATGAGAGCTCATCTATGTAAGCCCGATGTCTTTGCATACACTGCCATGATTCGGTCGCTTGTTGCAGCAGGAAATTTCGATGGTGCTTGGAAGATTTGGGAGGAAATGGCAAGGGATAGAATAAAGCCTGACGTTATGTCATATGCGACATTGATCACTGGGTTCTGTAAAGGGAATGAGGCAGAGAAAGCATTTGTGCTTTATAAAGAGATGAAGGCAAACGGATTTTTGATCGATCGGGCTGTATATGGTTCACTTATCGCTCTTTATGCCTTGAATAAGAGAGTTGGGTTCGCTTACAATATTTTGAAGGAAATGGTGAAATGTGGATATAAGGCTGATCTTGGTATATACGATTCACTGATTGAAGGGTTTTGCAATGAGAGTAGAGTGGACAAAGCTTACAAGCTCCTGCGAATCCTGATTCAAGAGGGTATTACCCCCGGCTTTTCGACAGTGAAGCCCTTGATATCTGCTCTTGCTGAGAAAGAGAATACAGATGATTTGTTCAAGTTACTGGAGGAAATGTCCCAGCTTGGCTACCCGGTTAAGGAGGATGTTTTCAAGTTCTTTGTTTTTATGGTTTGCAAAGAAGAGAAAGTAATGAAGGCAGTTGAGTTGTTTGAAGCATTGAAGCAAAAAGGATATTACAGTGCCTCGATTTTCAATGTTCTAATCAATGGTTTGTATAAGACTGGGAAAGTTGCAGGGGCTCTTGCTCTTTTTGACGAAATGAAAAGGGTCAAGTGTGAACCTGATGCGTTCACATGTAATTATACTATTCCCTGCCTTGTTGATTCTGGAAAACTCGAAGATGCTTGTGATCTCTTTCGTCAGATGAAGGAGAAGTCTTGGGTACCTAGTGTTCCTGCGTACACTGCCCTTGTCAACAGTCTTTGCAAGATTGCTAAAATCGATGTGGCTCTTGCACTTGTACGGGACTGTCTAGGATGTGTTACAAGTGCACCTCAAAATTTTAAATACACTTTAACAGTTCTTCATGCTTCTAAATCGGGAAAGGCCGATGATGTATTAGAGGTTTTGACTGAGATGATGCAGCAAGGCATTGCTCCAGAAGCTGTCATATATTGTGCTGTAATCAGTGGGCTATGTAAAAATGGGACTGTGGAGGAAGCTCAAAGAGTATTCTCAATATTGAGGAGGAGGAAACTTATTTCTGCATCTCATGCAGCTGAGTATGATGCATTACTGATTGATCATCTGAAGAACGCAGCCTCAGAACTATTATTGTATGGTCTCAAATTTCATGGTTTGGAGTCCATCTTTGACTCCATATTAAACACAAAGATAAGAAATGAGGTGTAGTCTTCAGCGCAAAATGCTTTCGTTCTTTGTTCCTGGAAGGCACTATATTAAGGCTGACGAGATTCAGTGCAAGGCAGAAGAGAGAGTTGTCAACGTGCACTTGTAAGCTTCTGAAGTAGTTGTATTGTTTACCCTCCCTGGCGTTGCCACTACTTGTTCAAGAAAAGAACTTTATCAATGCTGACGTGACTAGCGTGAGATTCGTTCAAACATTGATAGAGGAAAACATCTATGGTGGTCGCTCAGGTTTTAATTATTCCTCTCTCCTGGCATCCAGTTTTGCAGTTCAGGCGAAGTATACCTACACGATTCTTGTATTGTTACTTAACAATTGGTTATTTTTCTCTGATTGGGCCAAGTGAAGGATCTTATGCTCCTTACTTTTAAAAAATGACTAAACCTTGACTTGAATATGTGATAAATGGGTTTAGTGCAACATAAATTGCAATGCAATCTTACTTTCATTAGCTTTTGTCATTGCTTTCCATTTGAGATTATTTAATCTCTTATATTAATTGCAGACACGTAAGGTTTGGAATTTAGGATTTAAATGTTAATTTTTTATAAAACATAAATGGTTAAAATTTTGTAGTAAAAGTAGGCTTCAGCCGAACTGGTCATCATAGTAATACAAAAAAGACGCTGTCTCTAAAGACAAAAATCAGCATAACTATCAAGCAGTATGAGTCTGGAGCAGGAAGGTCTATATCATCATTTTCAGAGGATTTCAAAAAGTTTCTACTGGTATAAACTCTAGAAAAGACACCTAAACTTAGAACTGTTTTCCATAACATAAGATACACGGATGCTATTAAAAGACATGCTTGCTGTGTGCTTCATCTTGATCAACATTAGTAGGCTGCGATTCCTGGTTTTCTAAGTCTATGTCTTATAGCATTTGATGGACCATTTCCTCTTCCTTAAGTTCGACAGGGACAAACCCCATTGACTTTCTAAAATTTGAGGCAGCAGGTTGAGAACCTTTACTGAAACTGCAAACCATATTCCTCAGTATTGAACATTCTACTTCCAAGACCTGAATTTACCGTTTTTGCTGCAGAAGGGTTTCCATGATCACTGCATTTTGAAAAGTGCATTGATGTTCATTGCCTTTGATATGGACATCCTGGGGCAGTCCATATCTCAAAGCCTCCAGAAGTGCCAAACCAGAATATCATCAGCTGAATCAAACGAGAATGGCCCAGGATAACCACTCAAGACCAGATTAATTTCCAATCAATCCACAACGAGAATACTGAATTAGAATTCTGGGCGATGCCATTACAATGTATCCAAATAAACCCCAGAGCTGTCAAGGAGCAAACTAAACCTTCCCAGGCTCGAAGAAGGGGCAAACCTAGATTTGCTCTCAATTGCCAGGTGGAGTTCATCTCAAAAAATAACTAGCAGTGCCTAGCAGACTCATTCATAACCACAGATTGATAAATCCAACCAGCCGACAGAGGAAAATGAGAACTATCTGATATCAAAAGGGTGAGAATCCCGATTCCCAACCTCTGTGCTACAGGTGAATGAAACAATAAACAGACCCCAGAGCTGAAATACACAAGAGAAACATTGTATAGATCTTCCCCAGTTCAAAAAAGAGTTAGGCTTAGGGTATCCCCAAGGCACCAGTCTAAATCCAACGTAAAGGAAGACCAACAACACCAAACCAATTCTGAATTCTCAAAGTTCTGCCTGAAAATTCTTTGACCAGCAGCTCAATAAATTGATAGGGCTCTGTCAAAATGGCTTACCTGGAGTTCCAGCTGTGCCAAATAAGGAAACCATAAAGTATTTGATTCAGGGCATCCTCTGCTAGTCTTCTCTTCAAAGCCTACCTCAAACTCCATAATTCCACCTACAACTTAAATGATGTTTAAAACTCGCTCAACCTGGACTCAGACACAGCCGAGTTAACCGAGTTGGCCCCCAACTGATTCAACCTGGCCCCCAAGTCGGTTTGGGTAGCTGGTTCGGTACCATACTAGAGGAGTCATACATCGACTTGGCCAGGTTGGTACCAAACTGGCCAACTAAACCGACTCAGCTGAGTCACTGTGGATAGAACAGCAACCCCAAAAACAGACCTGTAGCTCTAATATGCCCTTCATCAGATCCGAATTTGATCATTTCCTTCAAAGGATCTGAAACTTAAGAGAGAGGCAAGTCTTCATGCTGTTTGGAGTGAAATTGTGAACCTGTAAGCTGCTCAGAACCACACTTTACCTTTTAACATTAAATCGATCAAGATATAATAAACCCATCCTCATGCTTGAAATTTATCTTGAAACAGGCTGGGGCAGAATTGCATCTTAACTGTGAGTAAGGTGTTGTTCTGATTTTCTGAATTTTTAGTTGAGAAACTTTGGTATCATGTCTGGGTAAAAGTTAAAACCTTGTAAATTTTTTGAAACTTATCCTTGCCCTTTATTTTGTGTTTCCTGACTGTTTTGAGTGAATATCTGGTGCTTAAAATGTAACTTCAAATGGGGCGACTTCTGTTTAGGACTTCATTGTAAGGTCGCGCAATGTTATTTTCAGAAAACATCAAGTATTTCTTTTTCAATTTTAAGGATCTCATTTCCAGCAGTGGTGACGAGTTCAAAGATTGATCATGTTGATCTTTTAGCATGTTGGGTGTTGGACTCTAAGGCCATTTAGAGCCTCGTTGATTGAGATATTCACCCTTACATGGTATATACATGAGCAGACTTCGCATATTTTCTCGAATATTTTTGAATTTTTAAGATAAAATATTTCATTAAAATTTCAATATTTTATGCATTTTTTAGTAAACTGAGTCATTAAATTCAAACCATTTCGAGTCATGGCCGAGTTTTAAAACAGTGAACCAAATTATGTTCACCATCATTTCAAAATGTAGGTAGCGAATTAAGGTTTGCATGTATTGGGATGCTGTGAGGGTGATGCACAATGCACATAGCGTCTTTCCTCCATCTATATGCTTTACTCCTACTTTGACGTAGTGAATATATGATCTAAACCACATGGGATGTGGCGATATGCTTTCCTTGATGAAATTCATGACCTTAGGGGATTGCTTGAAACACAATTTCCCAGCCTTTTCCTAGAATACGTCTATTTAATCTCAAAGCCCTCTTGACATGGCTGTAATAACCCAGTTTTGACTTGGAATGTATTAAATCAAAATTATGTGAATGATGCAAAAATGCTAGTATGGATTCCTGGTGTGGAGCTTTAGGCCAAGGCCCAACTAGTGAATGACTAGGCATATATGATGTAAATATTTTTAATTGGACCGTATGGTTGGTTTGTCATGCTAACTCGCAAGTTATGTAAATATTATGTTGGAAAAATAATAAAAATGGTCCAAGATGGTTGTGTAAAGAGCACTAGAGGGAGTATGGTTCCACTAGAGGGGAAGAAGAAAGGGGGCCTATGTCCAAGTGTCAACCTTAGAACTCATCCAATTTTTGCCATGTGCCTTAAATAAGCCAGTTACTTTTTATTGACTATTAAATCCAATCATTGAATGCATGTGTGAAGTTGGTGGGAAAAGTCCTTCATGTAGTTATGGGAGCATGGGGGTTGTTACGCTGCACCTATACCCAATGCACCTTCAGGGGTACCCTAGGGAGAGAGGGCAAAATTTTTCGACTAGGAGGGGTGTTATCGAGCAATGGTGGTCATGGTTAGGCCCTTTGGTCCTCCTTTAGGGGTACTATGGCTTAATGGCATTGCTGCCTGCCCTTTATTGGGGTTTTAAATCTCAGGGTTGGTGTCTGGGGCCCCTAAGGGTTGACCACTGGGTCACATGGGTCCATATCCTCTTTACATGCTCTGGTGCGCTCTGCTTCAGCAGTGAGACAGTTGTCTCCATTCATACCAGTTATGACACCCTCTTGGCCTCTCAGATTGCTGGTGCCTGCTCTCCCTAGCCTTATCTCCTCAAAGGAAGACATCCTCCACACTAGGCCTTTTTGATACTTTGAGGAGGGCGTTGAGGGATTTTCTAGCATTCTAGGGGTTAGATGGGGTATAACGCTCTCCCTCTAGCTCACTTCAGCCTTTTGTTTGGAGTGATTCGCTTATTTGAGCGTATTTTGCCACCTGGGAGTACAAATACCCCAGTTAGCCTACCTTTAGCCTACGTTAGGCCACATTTTATTATTATTTTCTTTTAATTTTAAGTTGACATTTTATAATTTCAAGTTGACTTATTTTAAGGCATGTAGGTTTGGATGTTTGTAAAAAGTGAGTGTGAGATCATATCAATAGATCTCCTCACTGTCATTTTAAAGACATAACTTATGGGATAATACACTATGCATTTGTTTTATCCTTGCTAGGGCTCTTTGGAGAGATGCGCCCCTCTTGACGAGGTTTTTTTGGGTTAATGCAAGTTTTTTTCTGGCAATTCTTTGGCGAAATTCTCTGCTAGGTGATGTTTTGATTTGTTGGCTGAACACGAGCACAAGGAGGTCAGGCTTCTTATCTCTTTGTTTGAATGGTGGTTGATGATGCATGTTCGAGTCTAAGTGGTAGCCCTAGTGCTGCACTTTTTCCATGGATAGGCCATTACCATCCTTCTTGTCACCTTAGCAAAATGAAGCACGTCTCCTTGTGAGGGTGCTCTAGGGTTTTCTCCTTAATTTTTCTAGGTTAGTTGTTTGACCTAGGAACCCTTCTTCACTAGGTAAGCCATCCTCCCTAGAAGCCCTAGGTTGGGTAGGGCTTGTGCTACGGTAGATTTCCCTTGGCTTTCATATCTTTCTTTTCCAAAACTTAGGTTAGGCTTAGGTTACGTTAGTCCTAGGATTAGTTTAGGTTAGCTTAGGATAGCTTTGTGCGAGTAAAACCTAGTTTAAGGACAACCTTAGGGTTAAATCCACCAACGCTGCTCTCTTCTTACTGCTGCTCCTTTATCTTAAACCCTCGCTGCTCCCTAAGGCCTTTCCCTCTCTCTCGACAGCCTCTCCTAGGGCCATTCCCTTACTTTGCTGCCCTCTCTCAGCCCCCTAAACCTCGCCCTTAGGCCTCTCCTCCTTCCAACAGTCCTCGGGTCTGGTTAAAGACAACCTTTAGGGTCTATTCTCATACTCCTTATCACCCCCAAACCCCTTCGGTTGCCTCTTACTACCCTCAGTTTCCCTTCATACAATCCTAAGTTCTAACAGACCTCGGGTCTGTCCTTTAGGACAGCCCTAAGGTTGCTCCCATACCTCGGGTTTCAACTACAGATCCCACTAACCCTCGCTTCCTCTCCTAAGCCTGTTGTTCATCCCCCATCTGGCCCTCTTCTTAACTCTCTTCTATCTCGAGTCTGCCCTTGTGTTGCCCTCTCTTACCTTTTGTGACAACCCTTTCTTAACCTACAGGCTGCCCTTTTACAGTGGCAACCCTCCCATCTACCTATACCTTATCTTCACCTGCACATAACAACTGACAAATGCTTAGTAGTTACACATAGCAAGTTCGAATTGTGAAGACAACACTAACACTTAGTTGGAGTATAGTATGGGTATATTGGACTTGACATAAAACACAGAAATAACATTTTGTTACTGTATTTACTACACACACAGAGTCTGCAATTAATGACCTATACACATTATTTATTTCAGATTTTGTTAGCTAATGCTGTTGGATAAACGGATCCATTTGTACATGATGAGGAATCATGTTGACTTTCTAATGCTGCTATACTGATACTTACCTTATGTTAGCTATTTCAACTAAGTGCATATGCCTTCATAAATGTGAATTTCACAACTGACACATTGGTTATACTGCTGTTCATTGTTTTGTTTCAAATGTTCAATGCTGCTACAAATACTAAATGAGAGTGATCACTGAAAATACACATGCTGTACTGAGACTACTGATGTCTTAACTACATATTTCATGCTTGTTGCATGTGCGGTCGTGCTTGTGTTTTTTTGGACAATGATAAATGCTTATACTTGAATGATATTTGCCTATGTGTTTGTTGTTTACATAGTGGGATAAGGCCAACCTTTGGGCTGATATACTGCCGCAATAATAACTATACAAACTATACAACTCCTTTTGCTCATTTTCTGGACTCCATTAGGCACTAGTCACTGACATCCTTGAAAGAGAATATTTTGGTGTTTAGTGTCTTTGCAGAGTCAAAATAGGGCTCTCCCCTAGGAGGCTTAGGCTTTCGAAGCAGTTGGGAGAAGTTGACTAAGGCGACAGTAGTCACTTCATCCTCATATGCTTACCGGTGGCTTGGACTGCCATTTCAACCTGTAACAGGGGTGAATGTACTGCAATGGCAGTTATGTCAGTTGTCAGAAGTTATGTCAATTGTCTTTCACTATTCTTTCATATCCTTGGAGTCAACCACTCATTATCACTATTATTCATGTAGATTTACACTATGTAGAGCTTCCTATTGTTGTTCATTACCATTATCAGACCATGCCTTACCAAGAAATCCAAATCTGGAAGGAGAACTGTAGATTCAAGGAGAAAAGAGATGGCTGTAGTTCAGCATGAAGGTTGGGCTAGTTAGGAACCTTTACCCATTGAGTTTTGCTACTCATAGATGCTTGAGAAGCCATGAATTAACCCTATAGGAGGCTCTCCAAATAACAAACAATAGGTTGGACTCTTACTACACACTTTGTTAGGCATTGTAAGGGTTGGATTTCTTGAGCGAACTATGGATCAGTGAAGGGGAACGCCTTCCTTGTGCTGTGTGGGGCAGTTGGAAGGAGTGCCATGGCTGTGATGGATGGGTGAGATTTTTGTAGAGCTTTGGATGAGCATTTGGCTAAGCATTGAGAGCATAATGGGTTGTGCGCTGAGAGAGAGAAGCTTGTAGTTGTTTCTTTCGCTTTAGTGGCCTCATAGCCTAGCTTGAGGGTGGCCTCTCAGCGGAAAAAGTATATGCTAGACAGAGTGCCTATGGTTGGGTGGAAAATTGCTCTTACACATCCAGTTGCTTGTATCTTCTTTGTTTAAGGCTAAGTAGCATGGGTACCCATACTTAGGGGTAGGGGATGTGTATCCATACTGGATACTCGTACTCATGTACTAGATACCCTATGCACATGTACCTTGCTGTACTTGAAACTTGTTTGAACTACTCGAAATGTTTGTGATAGATTTAGGGGACGTTGATTGTAGAGGGAATGGGGTACCCCTATTTTGGGGACACCCAGGGACTAGTTTTGTATGGGGTACCCTTGTTTTGGGGATGCCTGGGGATGCCTATGGACCAGTTTGGTACAAGCCCAACCAATTTTGTACAATTGACATTAAAGTCAGTGATATAAAATGGTAATATTAATTTTTTGAGTAAAAGTGACATTCTCCTTATATCTTTTTACTTAAATTTTTAACATTACCATTAATTGTTTCAAGATGTTTGAGTGTGGTTCCAACTTCATTGGACTTCATATGCAAAAAATAGAATTTTAGATTCCATTTAGAAATCAATAGACTCAACAGTTTTCAGGATTTCAAGATTGCAATGTTTTCACAGGTTCTATCATGTATGAAGGTATGAGATTGACATTTAATCAAGCACATCAATCTCTCTATGTACCTTGATGTTGGTGGTGTTTATTGTTGAACTCCTCTGTCATGGCCTTAACAAAAATGTACCCTTCACTCGAGCAAAAACACTTATTAAGCATGGGAAATTTTTTCTATGTTATTTTAACACTTGGATTAAGAAATTTCATGAAAATTGCAGGGTGTTGACTAATGTCCTTGGAGGACCAACTTTGAGATTCGAGGTAGAGGCAAGGGCTAGAGTCTCGAGGAGGGGGCATAGGGTGTTATTGATATGATCCGAATATAGGCAAGGATTTTGATATGTAATTATTTGTTGTAACATGAAGTCTTTGGACGTTATAGGCCATATAGCCTCTTTGTTTATGTATTTTGGGTTAGATATGGGTTGCACTTGATGTTTTTTTAGTTGTATGCATCCTTGCTATATACATGAGAAACTTTGCATGTTTGTGTGTAATGGTTTGGATTCATATGGATGCACTATTTATATGTATAGTGAAAATGATTTAATTTTCATATATATATATATATATATATATATAGTACCCCAGACGTACCCAAGTCCCCTGTTTCAAAAAATGGCATCTTTGCCTCCGCACCTGTCCCCACTCCCAAGTTTCTTGGCAACTTAGGTTTAAAGTTAAGTATTCTCTTGTATTTGGATGTGCAGTGATTTTATTTTATGCCTGTGAATAATATGCTTGTATATGCATGGTGTGTGTGTGTGTGGATAGAGTTTATTTTTGTTGTGTTTTCCATTTATACATTTGCACATGCATTTTATTGTTTATGAATTTGTAATATGCCCATGGGGCGGCTTAGAATTTTCTAATATACCTCTTTTTTGGCTGGATTGATGGATGGGGACGTGACAATGGCTGTCTGCTTGTTGATTGAGATCCCTCAAGACATGAAAAAAGTTAATGTCTTCAAAACTAAGAATCTCCTTTTTTCTTTTTGCTACAAGTTGGGCTAGCTTGCTATTTGACAGGGTTTTTGAGTTATTCATTAGGTTGATAATTATGGCCGAGTTCCCAATAGCTATCAGGGACTTCATGTTGATTGAGTTTATCGATTAACCCTTGGAGAAGGGCATAAGCTTCTGCCTGATTGTTTGTGGCCATCTCGAGACTCCATTCAGAGTCCAATTCTTGATTTCCATCCCCTTGTAAATGTTAACATTTTTTTTAACAAGAACAGATAGTAATTATATTAAAAAAAAGGCAGGGCAAGCCCTCAGCATTACAATTCTTCCCGAGTCCACAAAAAAAGACTGAAACTGGACATGCTTTCCAACACAAAACAAAATTGCTCCAAGAGGAGCTTGTCTAAGCCATATCTCTTGCTAGAAGGAAACTACTACCACTATTTTTTTTTACAGAAACGGTGACTATTGTATTGATAAAAGGATGAACAAAATTCAACACATTATTACAAAATTCCTCTATTCAAGATCAGAAGGACATAGTCTGAAACTTGGATAAAAAAACACATAAATACAGTCATCCTGATAAAGTAGTTTCTATTCCACAACACAATAATCCCTAGAATGTTGTAGATTCTAACATACTGTCCAACTAGAAGTAGGGTAAAAAAACTGCATGTAAAAGGAGACTAAATACTAATATCACTGTTAGATTCTTGCTCATCAAGAAAAGCTTCTTCATAATCATAATTTTCATTAGATGTATTCTCAGAGTCAATAGAGGTATAATCATCAAAATCAACATCATTTTCATCCATATATTCCTCCACATTTTCTTCATTTGGATCATTTTGAGAATCACTATCATCCTGAGTGTCCTGTGAATCTTCTTCCACATCCTCGCAGTCTTCGGTAGGATTGACAGGAAGAGGCTTTGTCAATTCTTTCCCATTAGAGCTAGAAATAGTTTGAATAGGCTGTATAACAGAAATGCCATCACCATTTCGTCCTTCAAAGTTTTCTTCAACCTTAGAATTTCCCCCCTGATGAGATCTTCATGTTTTTTAACCATTGCATCTTGTTGGTTCACGGTGTTAATAATGTCTTGAAGCTTCATATCAGAGGCCCTAACCACTCCATCAATTCCATTGAAATGATTTTCCAAACCAGAGCTAATTTGAAGAGAAAAATAATCAAACTGTTCCAATTTTTTATCAATCTCTGACACACGATTAAGCAAGTGATGAACATAAGCCATTAACCCTTTCATTTGTTCACGCATCCAATTCATGTGTCCCTGAAAGTCTTGAGTGCTAGCCTGAGATGCTGAAACTTGTTCGGCCAATCCCTCAATTCGCTTAATAATATCCATATTCAAAATGCTGCTGCAAATTCTTCTAACCCAAAAGAAATTTGTACTGAACCTACTACTGATAGAGTAAAAGACCAATTTCCCACTAGAATTCGCTCCCAAAGGAGCCAAATTCATAGGGCCACTGAAAGACCAACCAGAGGGCAGAATTACCAGAACACACAACCACTATACTAGTCCAAAAAAGAATGACAATCGACAATCTTAGAGAACAAATCCCCCACCAAAATAACCAATTAAATAAAAAAGAGCTCCTGTATCCCAAACTTGGAAGACAAAAGAGAGTTTGCAAGTTTGAACGAAAGAGAGCCATAGCATCAACGCCTACTTCCCCAAGCTAAGGTGAAGGCAGAAAGTTCCTCGACATTGCACACCACCATTCCAATAGCATCAACCTCCCAAACTGCGTGTATTTCAGACCAACACAAAGAAGAACAAAAATCACAGAAGCTTGCAGAACTGCTCGCATTCACGGTGTTTTGAGAACCCTTTCTATCTTTACTGGAACTAAAATGAAAGAAGTGGGCAAAACCGACATATCTGCCATTTTTTAAGACACTTACATCACCTTAATGCGACAGGTTGTATCACATGCAATGAGGACCATCAACTTCCACTTGTCATGTTTCACCCTGAAAACCATCTGCCATCGAATGGAGAAGCAATGTTGCATAATTAATACCCAAGGATCAATCACAAGGAAGCCAAATTTGTTGAATTGGGTTCTCATTTTCTATAAGTACTCCCCTAGGTAGATGGGAAGCTTGATTGGCAAGTCCATCAATCTAAGAATTTAGATCTCGTTTGACATGAAAAATGTGGAACGAGTGAAGTTGTGAGAGAGAACTGAAAATCCGTTTATGGAGACACATTGCAATTTGATCCATTATGTCCTTTCGTTGTCTTGTCTGTGAGAGAACTAGAAGAGAGTCTCCTGTCATAGTTAGAGAGCGAATTCCAGCTTTAAGAGACGGCTTCAATCCAAGGAACAAAGCAGATTGCTCTGCATGATTATTTCTTCCAATCCCCAAACCGCAAGCATTGGTCTCGACTATATTTCCTCTAGGGTCAAAGAGAACCCCCCTGCACCTGCCACCCCTAAACTATAACTACCACTATTACTAACACTATAAGTTCTTACAAACTGGCCTAACAACAATACATAATTGCATTACATAAAATCTAAGTCACCGGTCACGTCCAAAACCCCCCTCATATCCCTTGGGGTCGTGTCGAACATGAACACGACGTCAACATGAACACGACGTCAACATGTGTTTGACACTTGTTTTTTCGTGTCTTGGAATCGAGACACGAAAAAACACATGTTGGACACGTGTTGACATCGTGTCCCGAACGTGTTGACATCCTCCACACCAACAAATGCAGATCATCAAAATGGGCAGAGAGGAGGAGGAGGAGGGTCAGGGTAGTGATGAGTTTCTTGATTCAGGCATGGAGGAGGACTATTGACAGATGAGATTCTTCCATCTTGATCTCATCTATGTTCTACCCCCTTTTGTATTTACTATTTACTACTACTAGTTGCCATTGGCATTCTGACATCTATGTAATACATTTTGATTTTGATGACTTAATGAGAAATATGGTTTTGACATCTTGAGCTATCATCTTTGTGTCTCATTGTGATTTGTGAATGATAGAATGTGTAATGTGTATTGATTCTAATTAGTGATTTCTATCGAATGCTTGTAAATGTTTTAGTTTCTAAAAAAATTTGGATCTATATGTCTATAATTTTAATATATATATAAAACGTGTCCTCCGTGTCCTGATTCCGGGGGTCACCGTGTCCATGTCGGACACTCGTATTTTTTTGTCCTTCGTGTCCCGTGTCCTTGTGTTAGGTGACACAGATTAAAAATTGTGCAAGGGGACCTGCTCTTCCTGCTTGATTTGCCTGAGAAGGGAAGAAGATTTCACAGCCTGGTCCTTGTTGTCCATCTTTACTTGCATCTCACTAACTATCTTCTCTAGTTATGATACTCTTTCTTTGAGTGCTTCAGTCTCTCCTTGCTGAGTCTCCAAGTTGGCAACCAAGATGCCAATTTGACACTCCAGGTCTCCCCTATTAGAATTTTGCACTAACTCTTCTTCTTCTAGCCAACCTTCCAGCTTGCGGTCCCGATTTCGAAGTTCCTGCCTCAACTCTTGAACCTTCCTCTTCAACCGCCTTTGCTTCATTTCCAAGTGCTGAATTTTGTGCCCCACGCAACAACCCTCATCCTATGTCCTACTATCATTGTCCTTTACATCGAAGTTTATGAATGGGAAGAAGAGCTAGACTTGGCGTCGAAAACCACTCGAAGACACCACTGAGCCTAGACCCCAAGTTTTTCAGAAGGAAAAACCCGACTCCCACTAAGATAGATAGCATTGTAATAATGCCTTCTTGTGAACTTCAGATTAATCAGCGGTGCTGAACTCAGAGCCTTGCTTTCATCCTTTTTACCTCGAACTTTTATTTCCTGTTAATGGGCTTCAAATTGTCTGATGTTGAATGACTTAGGACCTTGTATTCGTTGTTAAAAGGCATGTCTTCATATCTCCTCATCATTGCTCTTCTATCTCTCCAAGCATGGGTAACCAGGATCCACCTGGTATACAAAATCCATATTTAACATGTCTTTTCGGCATGAATGCTTACCACCTTTCATAATTTCACTCCAATGGAGATGATACAAAACACATTAGGAGATTAATGAGATGAGATGGACCGTGCTGAACTCCAAATGCTCCACACAATCCAATTTCCCGCCTTGGGCTTTGGCTTGACAAGCCACTTGCTAGCCCTCATGACCTTACGCAATCACCTTATGATTAGAGACTAAGTGTTGATTTTATTGAGTAGCATCGAGAGCCATTCTCTGGGAGAATGGAGGCACCTGGTTAGTTACCAGGAAATTGATTCAGTCTGGGACTGAAGCTCAGCCTGGGGCTGAGGGCCATTCTCTGGGAGAATGGAGGCACTTGGTCACCAGGAAAACGATTTAGTCTTGGAATGGAAAGCTCAGCATGGGGCTGAGGGCCATTCTCTGGGAGAATGGATGCACCTGGTCAGTTACCAGGAATATACTCAACACAATGCAATCTAGGACTGAGGCACTTGGTCAGTTACCAAGTAGTTGACATTGAGCCAACTTGTGCATCTTGGGGCTGAGGCACCTGGTGAGTTACCAGGTTATCACTATAAGCCCTATACTAGGTCTAGGCAAGTGATGTACATAAACAATTATAATCCTCCTCATTTATGAGGATGCTCTTCGAGTGGACATGTATGGACCATGAAGACTATGAAGAACACTTGAGATGACTTGTTGTGGTCATAGAATCACTTGAGATGACTACTACTTTTTTATTCTTGAAGAAAATCACAGCCTTTGAGGGATAGTCCAAGTTATTATTTGCTCTCTCTAGTTCACAACAACTCTTCCATTACTCTTCCACTGCTACAGATTCATTTCATGTTACCCTAACCTAGTTAGGGTCTGCTACAGTGCACTCGAGGCCTGCTAGGGCTAATCTTTGTGCACCCGAGCTCTGTCTGGAGTTTCTATAGCTCCTGGCTGACCTACTAAGGTCTTTCTCTATGCATCTGAGCCTTGCTAGGGCTATTCTCCATGCACCCGAGCCCTGTTAGGGCATGCTATTGGTCACTCGAGCCTAACTAGGGCATACACAAGAACATGGCAGCCCAGTTTGGGTCTTGTACAGGTCACGACAGCCCAACTAGGGCATCAACAGGACACGAACGTCATCATTGAGGACTGTACCAACATCTGAAGGCATACATACAGTCCGGGTTTGATTAAACACTGCTCTAGGCATCCAACAACACACACAGTAACACATTTGATGAGTGGCAACTGACTTGTACAGTCTTTACTAGGGTTATTTTGATTTGTGTGACAAATTCAAAGTTGATGTAAAGGAGGACATTTTATCTGCTCATGTACAAGCTCAGTCATCTCATTTAGAGGATGGATTATTAATTGCTTTGGGGTTTTTGTCCTTAAAAGGTTTCCCTGTGAAAAACTCTTGTGTTCAATTTTGTGGATGATTGTTTTACTATTGTTTTATTGCTGCTACAAACCTCAGTACTAGCTGTTTTACAGTCTGCAAATTCTACAAAATCTGTTACTGCTATTAAATTTTGACATACATGTTAAAATTCAACATTAAGCTTATCCGTCTGTTCTCAACATGAATGTTTGAATTGATCTTAAGGTGGATCGAGGGGTGAGCCCACCCTTAGGAGATGATTTCAGTTCTCTGCTCATTGTTTGAAAAGTGAATAGTTCCCAAAGGGAGCTGAACTACTTGATTTGCTAGATTGTCTGCCTCCTAGTTGTTTTCACTTAGGACATGGAAAAATTCCACCTTTTCCATACCATCTAGATTCTGTTTTACTTTGAGCCATAAGCGGTTCAAGTTGAAATTATTGAGCGGGGAGTTCGAGATGAAAGAGCTAATGACAATTCTTGAATTTCCCACAATTATTGCCCTTTGGATCCCTTTCTAGTTAGCCAATTGGTTCCTTGATAGATTGCTAGAAGCTCAGCCAAGTTGTTGCTTGCACTTCCAATTCCCCAAGAGAAAGTTTCTTCCATGTTTCGTAAATGTTAACATATTGATGTCACTTTATTTTGAGAAAACTAGTAAAAAATGAAAATCCCATTATATTATTTTTCAACACTAAAAAAAAATCCGGTTGTATTATTTTTCATCACTAAAAAAGAACCCCGTTGTATTATTTTTCAACACCAAATGGCATAATTTGGTTTTCTTAGAAAACATTTCTATGAGGAAAACTGACACTTTATTTTACTTGGAGTTCACATTCCTCGAGGCTCAAATTAATAATGAACTGAAATCACTATGATTAATTGAATTTTGATACCACAGACAAATTTTATGTCTGTCAAAAATGTTTATAGGGTTAGAAATGGCTTTGTTGAAGCACTCAAAAAATAGTCCAAAACTCATTTTTGTATTTCTTCATTAACCGAGGAAAGAAAAAATCCTATGTTGCACTGGATTTGGGGACAGGGGAACAACGAGGACAGCAGGACGCACCCCTAGGATGGATAGAGTGCACCTATTTTTTCAGAATATGATAGGTTGGGGATGATAGTAATCTCTCTCTCTCTCTCTCTCACACACACACACACACACACACACAAAATAGTAAATTTTAAGATTTAAGAATTTACCATAAACATTTGTAGTTGCTTGTAAGCAAATAGCCTAAAAGTATTATGCATAACCCTTACAGTTGCTAGTTTTGGAAAAGCTCAGGCAAATAAGAAAAGGGCTCAATGACATTCCATTATTGGCACCTAGACATAAGAAAAATGCAATTTAGCTTTAGGAAACTTAAGTGTAACTATTTTTCAATTTGCAATAAGGTCCATAAAGGGTTTATGAGAAGAATGCTCGTCTTTATAACAACTTTTCTTTCTCATATTTCTTGTTTATGATGATTAGGTGAAAATGCATTCCGTTCTCAATAGGTTCTGCAAATTTTTTATCGCTGTGTTGAAAACCACTAGAAAACACTTTTGGATATACATGCTTGCATTTTGGGAAGAGGTTAGATTCATATTTCATATTAAGTAGGATCTGTGTTACTTGGGAGTGGAAGCGGGAGCGAAAAGCGGAATTTTCAAAAGCTTCCGGTTTGGAAGTGTTTCAGAAGCGTTTATATATATATATATATATATATATATATATATATATTTTGATGCATATATGTCAACAAATGCATGTAGATTGTTGAATTAGTTATGGAAAGCATAAAAACATGAAATAAACCATAATACCATATAACATCATTCATCAATCATCTAGTAGTGAATTTGTCAACCATAGGTCCAGTATCCATACATCAACCTTAAAGCTTCAAATTTTCAATATATAAATAGGCTATAAACTAGAGATTCTTCAATAAATAGGCTATAAACTAGGGATTCTTCAAAAACTAGTTTTGAGGCCACCAATAAATAGGCTAAAAAACTAGTCTATAAACTAGGGATTTTTCAAAAACTAGTTTTGAGGCCACCAATATCAATTTGAACAATCAACATCACCAACATCAAGGTACATAGAGGGGCTGATGTGTTTGATTAAATGCCAATCCCATACCTTCATACATGATAGAACTCGGTGGAAACATTGCAATCATGAAATCCTAAAAACTGTTAAGTCTGTTGAATTTTGAATGGGATAAAAAATTCTACTTTTTGCATTTGAGGTCTGATGAGGTTGGAACCACTTTCAAACATCTTGAAACAATTAATGGTAATGGTAAAAATCTAAGTAAAATGATAGAAAATGAAAGATAAGGAAAATATCCATTTTGACTTTAAGAATTTAATATTACCATTTAATGCTATTGATGATTACTAAGGTTAGGTTTTTTGCTATTAGATTAAGCTTTTCCTCCTTTATATAGCATTAGTATGGACCTAGGATTAGTTCCCCACCACCCATCACTTAACTTTTTGTTTTTTAGGGAAAAATTGAAAAAAACAAGGATGAAGCGTTTTTTTTACAAGGAAGCGAGCTTCCTGAAAACGCTCCCATATGAAAGCATTTAGGAAGCACGCTTCCTGGACGCTTCCTTTAGAAGTGAGCTTTGGGAGTAGGAGCGGAGGGGCGGGAAGCGCTTCCCTGCAACATAGAGTAGGATATTGAATAGAAACTTATTCAAACATTTAGTACCCAATCCAAGTCTTTTACTATCCAATTGTTTTCACAATGCATAGTAGGATATTGAATAGAAATTTATTCAAACATTTAGTACCCAATCCAAGTCTTTTACTATCCCACTGTTTTCACAATGCTTGAGGTTGAGATGATGGAAGAACTAGACTTGAATAACTCTTGAACACATATTTACAATATGTAAAAGCTGAAAAAATTTGATAAAGAATCACAAAACCTTCTTATTGGACTTTTATCAAACACTTTGATTGCAAATCTGATTTATTACTTTTTGGAGCTAATAATTCATAAAATGAATTAATCTGATAGCTCAAGCATAAATACTAATGCACTAAAAAATTATTTGAAGATAAGCATGACAATACAAAAATTTATGGCCAAGCCAAGAACAACCATCACCAGAGGAAAACCCAGAGAAAGAATTTTATTAATGAGAGATAAAATCATAAATTCAACAAAGAATTTCTTTTACAACACCAAAACAATTTCAGAAACCCCACTCATCTGTAAATTTGCATTGGAAAATGTGCCAAATAATACTCATAGTCAACCCACACATGTGAACTGTATACACTAGTTTTTAGGGGTTTGTGCTAGGTACGAACTGTATGGATTTTGCCCAGCATTAAATGCAGAAAACAGTCTTGAAATTTGTGCCAAAATTGACCTCATCTGTCTCGAAAACTGTGCCTGCAATCTCCTTCATTTTCTGTGCTTGTACGTGTTATCACACAAAGTGTAGCTACCCACTAAAGGTATCCCATCTGAGACAGTAGAGGTGAGGTGGCTAACCAGTGACACCGCAAGGGCCTCGTCCACTACGGATAAAAGGTAGTTGTCACACCGGACGAGATCTTATCACTTTAGATCAATCCGGAGAATGACCAAGGGGGAGATCCTACTAGCCTAAGAGGCTAGCGTACCTACTCAAGACATTCCTAGGGTTTGACAATGTATAAAAGATGAGTGATATTGAGTGGGTAAGACTAGATCTATCAAATTAGAGTGGTATGGAGATTAAAGCCAAGTTGGGGAGGCTTAGTAAAGATAGGAAATAACCCAATTTGAATGAGATTGTACCACAAATGAGTTAAGGAAGTAGATCTAGGGAGATATAGCTAAACGAAATAAAACCCTAAAGGGACCCATCTAAGGTTTTTGCATAAGTTGACAAAGTGGACCCAAAAGAGCAGATCAGGGCATGAGATGACTAGATCGGGGTGCTTAAAGGCTAGATCTATGATTTTGAGGCGAGTCCAAGCATACCCATCTGACAGATTTGAAGAAATGACCACCCACCCAAGAGGGGCGCCCCCACCTAGAGTGACTAGTGCTAGATCCTAGGGAAAACATAGTCTGACTAACGTGAAACTTGAGATCTAAGGTTTACTCATTAATCTCCAAGTGGGTTTTGATGGTCGTCATTAAAAACTCACCAGATCTATCATATCTACGAAATGAGGGTTTTAAGAAAGAGAGTTTGAATGGACCAATGGATAAAAACTTGAAAAAGAATACTAACCTTGCAGATCGTACCTGAAAATACTTGTGATCGCCCTGGATGTCGATGATCCTTCCACTTGGTTACAATTCCAAGCAAGATTTGGCATGAAACAGAAGAAAAACGCCCAATGAAGGAAGTGCGCCCCCTCTTCTCCACTTGAAAAATCAAACTACGAATGAGATTTGTTTATGGATGTGTTGCAGCTGCAACCGTTCTCCCTAAATTTCTTGAATTTTGGGCCCCTCCTCATGATTTAGCGTTGCTTGTAATCATTGGATCCTTGAACCTTTTGGTTGGATTTTATTTTCGAATGATTTTACAGATTGATTTTCAGCCTGTTCCAGAGGTTGCCTATATTTGAATTTTGTGATTGGTCGCAAATTTGAGCTGGTTTGCTAGCAAATGATAATAAATCAAATCTTTGTTCTTCAAGGCCGCTGTTTCGGAAGTAAAGTGGGTTTTTAGCCGGTGCTGATTTTCTAACAGTTTTTTAAACACTTAATATTTTTTTGGGCGTCATACTATGTTTGATCGGCGACTGTTGTCCTTTTCTCGTCTGCCGTTGCGGCTCCCAAAGCGACTTAGCACCCGAAGTGCAAAGCGCTCCGACTGTCGATGTGTATTAGTCTTTTAATCGCGTACCCGTAGCTTTTTCTCTTCCGCCGTTGCGGATGGGAAAGTCGTTTGGCTTCCGATGTAATGTCTTCCGACTTTCGCTTAAGCTTTTCCTGCCCGCATTTTGCGTGTCTTTAGCCTTTTCTCTCCCGCCGTTGCGGCTACGCAAAGCTTTTGGCTTCCGATGTCAACATCTTTCGACTTTCGATTGGGGAGCTTTTCCGCCCGCGGGTCGCATGTCCTTAACCTTTTCTTTTCCGCCATTGCGGCTGTGGGTAGGTATTTTGAGTCGCCGTCGAGTTTTCTGTTGTCCGTCGTTGGTGATGTCTGTGGAGCCTGTAGGCGAACGAAGTAGTAGTGGCAGCGTTTGTTAAGATTCTCAGATCAACTGGTGCACCTGGCCATTTCTTGTGGATTAGCCGTTTCAATTAGTATAATTTGACGTTTATTTTGGAATACGACTCGGTGAATGATGCATGTTGGTTAATTGCAGGAAAATCCAAAAGACGGTTCATATTGCCGCGGCGCGAAGGTACTGATTGGAGATAGGATCTCAAAGGGCGCGGGTAAAGTAAAAGACAAAATCGAAAGCAACAAGGGGACAGATCTGAAAGGTCCGTCAGTTACTCAGCTGATAATGAGCTTGCGCAGAAAAAATGAAAAGGAGGGAGATGAAACGCTCGAAGAACCGAAGAGTCACACGTTTGGGGGGGAACCCAAGCGGTCTGCTGATTTTGGTTTAAATATTTGAAAGCTAGAAGTTATAGGGACTTTTTCCCTGGCAAACTTGTAAACCTTTTGCTTGTAAGAGGAACTACTTCGTTTTACAAACCAGAAAGTGAAAATTTTAACTGTTGGAGAAAGTGCTATGTGGAATCGATCAATGGGTTTAAATGAGCAATGTTGAATGTGAACTATTTCGTTTTCAGCTGTGTCTCATTAGCTGTAAGAGTGTTCTAATTTCTTGAACCTATGTTCTTGTCTGAAGATTCTTCAGTATTTTTATGGTGTTCTTCCACTATGAGTAATGGGATGTTTTAATTGTTGATGAGCTATCTTGTCATGTATATTTTTACTTCTGTTTATATGTTTGGTTATAAGAACAACTATCTGTGATTTGCCATAACACCTGAACAGTATTGCATTACTCATGAATTAATCTAGCTCTCTAGAGATAGTTTAGTTAGTTTTATTTTATTACTATTTGTATGATTTAGATGCTTGTGAGTTCTAAGACGAGAGGTAAGAACCTGCGCATCACATTGTGAATGCTCTTTGCATCTTTATCACTCTGCATTGTTAATTAGGCACGTGCATTTCATAATTTAAGTCAAAATACAAAAACTCGGTAGACCGGGTCGTAACCGGTAAAACCTTTTGTTTTGTTACTTGACTTACGGTAGCCGGACCGTAAGCCGGACGGATTCCCTACACCAAACAATCACGGGCTAGTTGGGAACGTTGACTGGGGAGAATCCCTTACTGTTGTTGCCTGCGAATTTCCGGGCCTCAACAGTTTTGGCGCTAGAAGGAGGGCCGCCAGTGCATGGCCGGCCGAGGAAACCCGTTTTCCCGAGATTATTCCACCGGTAATAGTTCTGAAAACAGTGGACTTCATAATCCAATTCCGGAAGAAAGGTATAGAGAACATCTATATTTTGTTGGCAACGAAGTTGTTAATGACCTGAGAAGACACACCAGGGCATATGTAAAGAAGATTGGAGGATTGCCAATTATCCCTGAATTGCCAAGAAGAGAATATAAAAAGAAAGATCGTCCTGTAGTAGAAGACTCAGTGTTGGTTGGAGACTGGGAAGAACTTGTAGAAACAGCCTTACAGGAAGTTGTGCTACCTTTGAATCAAGAAGGCCCAAATACCCCTCACAGTTCTCCTGCTCATACTCCAGTTGGCTCACCTCCTCACTCTCCACCCAGATTCATGGCAGGCGTAAACGCAAATCAACCACCTGACCCACCTAATCCACCACCCGCATGGAGAGCCAGATCACCATTAAATCTAACACCTCCGCTGCATGATTTACCTCAAGCCTTTGACAAGATGTTGCCCAAGTTCGACCCAAATGAGAAAATATTAGTAGATGATCACCTACAAAGTTTTTACTTGGCAATTGAAGGATTAAGGGTCGGGGAGTATGAAGATGTAGTCTGCAGACTGTTCCCGCATACCCTTAAAGGAGCTGCAACATCATGGTACTTTGGGTTGCCTGCTAATTCTATCCCTGATTGGGATAACTTCGAAAGAATTTTCAGAAGTAAGTATGCAACTCAGAAAACTCATGCAGCCCTCATGAAAGGGCTATGCGCCCTGAAGAAAGAAAGAAAGGAAAAGGTGCACAGTTTCACACAAAGGTTTGCAGCCTATCTCAAGAATTTTTCTGAAATGGATAAACCTTCAGACAAAGTTCTGATCGAATATTATACTTCAGCTTTAGGCCCTGATTTGGCCATGTTTGCCAAAGGTAGGGCCAAGCCTACTTTGACGGAAACCTATGAAGAGGCAGAAGTAGTGGAAGCTGAAAGAGAAAGTATTGAAGATTATCCAGAACAGTCAGGAGAGAAAGGTGCAGGAAGGAAAGCCTTATTGTTTACTAAGCCTAAGGAAGAGAAATCGCCAGATTATGAAAATATGGCAAAAATGATGCAGAAGCTTTCCAACAAAATCATAGATTTGGAGAAAGAGAAGGAAACACAAGTTTTATAAGCCATATTATAAGAAAAGAGAGGATAACAATCAGTCTCAACCTCCTCCTCACAATACTGCATCTATGAATTTAACAGAGGTAGGCATGGACAATTTTTGCACTTTCCACCAACAACCACACTCTGAAAAGAATTGTCCTCAATGGATAAATTCGATGATGTTGGTCATGAATCAGCTGTTGGATTCTAGATTAATAGAAGATGGAGATGAAGAGAGAAAAGAGAATACTACGTCAACAAAGGAACAAGAAGAGGAAACCATGGTTTTGTGGGATTCTATTTCGTTATTTGATGTGGAAGAGGAAAAGAATCAGGGCTACAAGGACGTTATGGAAACCAACGTGGCAACAAGGAGCCAAGGGCCAATTAAAGAAAACAGTCTCATTCTACCAAAGATCAAAAGGCTGCAAAGAAATGTAAAGAAATTTCAAAATAAATCCTTAGTTGATAAGATTCCAGAATTCACTATTACCAGCCAAGATCCTAGGCAAAAAGATACGCTGGCCAAGCCCAATGAAGAAAATGTGACTGCTGATAAACCGCACCTCATTGAGCCACAGATGGATTATGATATCGTGGAGGACATAAAGAAAATAAAGGCAAATGTTTCGCTGTTTGAAATGTGTAAAGTGCCGCAGCAAAAGGAAAGATTATTGAAAGCACTTGAAGCTTCGGATGAGGGGCTGCCCACTGACAATCAGCCTCAGGGAGAAGAAGAAATCGGCGAAACCAGCGTTGGAGGTAAGTCTAAAAGCAAACATTTACCTTTCCTCCTCATGTTTGAAATTTTCAATCATAATGTACATAACTGCTTGGTAGACTCAGGGGCATCGGTTAATGTCATGTCAATATCCGTCTGTAAAAAGATAAATGGGCAGCCTAGGCCATCCATGTGGAGGGTTGTTCAGTTGGACAGGACGGATGTCAAGGTGATTGGTGAGATGGAAGACGTCCTAGTCCATCTGGCATCCAATGATAAAGTGTGCCAAGTCATTAATATCGTGGTGGCTGATATACAGGACGCTTATGGTCTTGTCCTGAGCAGAGATTGGTCGGCCAAACTAAATGGATATTTTGCCTCGGATTGGTCGTATCTGTGGCTGCCATACAAAGGAAGTCCAAACCAGATTAATATTTTAAGGGAGCCTCACATGAAATACAATGTTACTCAATTGGATGAGAAGAATGAACCAGTGGATTTTGTATTGGGAAACTATTTTATTGAGTTGGAACCAGGAAATTACCAAGCAGAAGAAGCCAGCAACACATCAGACACTCAGCTTGATCTCCTTCGATTCTCACAGGCTGATGAGATTGACTGTAAAATAGTAGACTTAGCAGTAGGAATAGATTCACATTCAGTAGTTAGTGATTTTTGGACTTTGTTTTTTGATGGCTCTAAGACATTAGAGGGGTCAGGGGTTGGCTGTGTTCTGATCGGCCCCCAGAAGAATAAACATTTTCTTTCATGTAGATTAGAGTTTGAGTGTACTAATAATATAGCTGAGTACGAAGCTCTGGTGCAGGGTTTGAGGAAAGCGATTGAATTGAAGGTAAGTAATCTAAAAGTTTTTGGGGATTCTGAAATTATTGTGAAACAAATTCGGAATCAAATACATTGTGTTTCCCCTCACTTGAAAGCTTACCAAAATGAGGTATGGGACCCGCTTAAATGTTTTAATGCATTCAATATTATTTCAATTCCAAGACTTAAAAATGCAGCAGCTGACTTGCTGGCCACATCAGCCGCTAGGCTCGTACCCACTAATAATCGATGCTCTGTCGAATTGCTTTTTAGGCCCTCAGTACCGGATATGATCACCAACCTGCGAGTGTTCGACGATGATCAGCAGATAATAGAATGCTTAACGAATGACGAGGTGTTCAAAGGGGCGATGATAGATGATGAAGAACATCAGGCTGAGATGAAATATGACAATTTCATCCCTAAAGGAGTCAGAATGTTGGAAAGAATGTTCGATTTAAATGAAAAGTTCAGAAGACCAGCCAATGTGAAGACTCACAGCTCATCTCTACAGTTCGAGCTGATAAATTTAGGGACTGAGGCGAGCCCTAAATTTGTGAACCTTGGCAAATGTTGTTCACCAGCGGAAAGAGATAAGTTTGTCACTCTGTTTAGACAATATAAAGATGTTTTTGCCTGGACATACGAAGATCTGAAAACATACGACACCAGCATCATTAAGCATGTTGTCCCCATCAAAGCTGGTGTCAAGCCGTATCAACAACCTTTGAGAAAAATGCATCCAAAATTGGAACCGCTGATTCAGAGTGAAGTGAAGAAATTATTGGATGCTAGAATCATTTTTAAGGTCAGACACTCGGAGTGGGTATCAAATTTGGTACGAGTGAGGAAAAAATCTGGAGAAATCAGATTATGCGTGGATTTCAGAAATCTAAACCGCGCTTCCAACAAAGATAACTATCCTGTGCCACCCATGGAGCAATTGCTGCAAATGGTCTCAGGTTCTGAACTGTTTTCGTTATTAGATGGTTTCTCTGGCTACAATTAAGTATTAGTAGCCGAAGAAGACAGATTGAATACCACGTTCAGGACCAAATGGGGAACCTTTGCCTACAGGAGAATGCCCTTTGGGCTTATAAATGCTGGAGCAACGTTTCAGAGGGCTATGGACATAGCTTTCCGCGGATTGATTGGCCGAAGTGGTGTAGTACACCTTGACGATATTACAATATTCTCGAAGAGAAGAGAAGAGCATGCGTTTCACTTAAGGCAAATTTTCGAACGCTGTCGAAAGTATGGCATCTCACTCAATCCTAAGAAGTGTGTGTTCGCTGTCACGGAGGGCAAGTTGCTGGGTCACATAGTTTCGAAGAAATGAATCTCTATAGATCCAGAAAGGATTAAGGCTATTGAACAAATCCCCTTGCCCCATAATAAAAAGGGGATACAATCATTTATGGGAACGATAAACTTCGTGCGAAGATTTGTGCCTGATTTTGCTCAGATTGTCAAGCCGTTGCAGCAGATGGTAAAGCAAAATGCACTATTCAAGTGGACTGAAATTGAGAAGAGCGCATTCAGCAAAATCAAAACTACTGTTGCACACGCACGCTCCCTGAAAAGCCCAGATTTCGACCAAGATTTTATCTTGTATACCTTTGCATCTGATGATTCACTAGCAGCTGTGCTCACCTAAAAGGAAGATGGGGGGGATGAATTCCCAATATCCTTTATGAGTACTGGTCTACAGGGGGCCGAATTGAATTACCCAGTTGTTGATAAACAAGCTTACGCTGTATTCAAAGCAAAAAAGCAATTCAGGCCTTATATTTTAAAAAATAGAACCAAGGTGATCGTCCCCTACCCAGCTGTAAGGTCTCTTCTTGTACAGAAGGAGTTAGGAGAAAGAAGAGGCAACTGGGTAATATCCCTTCAAGAGTACGACCTTGAATTCAAGCCAGCGTCTATAGTTAAAGGACAAGGGTTGTGCAAACAGATGACTGAAAATGAAAAAATTGAAGAACACGCCTGGGAAGATGAAGCCGAATTACATGTAATGGAGGTATGTCCTTTGTTTATAGCTCCCGAGTCTTGGTATAGAGACCTTGTGCATTACCTGCAGGCAGGGCTGTTGCCAGAACATTGGAGTTCCAAGCAAAGAAGAGCGCTGCGTCTTAAATCAGCCTCCTATCAACTTGTTGAAGGAGTATTATTCAGAAAGAATTATGACGGGGTTCTTCTCAGATGCTTAGAAAAGGAAGATGCGAAGAAAGTAATGTTAGAGTTGCATGACGGTCCTGCTGGGGGACATTTTTCAGGAGATACTACAGCCCGCAAAATCCTCAAGGCAGGTTACTATTGGCCTACGCTCTTCAAAGATGCACACGCACATGTCAGGAAGTGTGATATTTGCCAAAGGTGTAGTGGGAGACAACCTAAAGCAGCAGCACCCCTAAAGCCTGTGATGATCACGGAACCATTCGAGCAATGGAGGTTGGATATCATTGGAGAAATAAAACCAAATTCCTCCCTACAACACAGGTACATTCTGACCGCGACCGATTATTTCACTCGCTGGGTCGAAGCAGTTCCGCTGCGCAAGATAAATCAAGACGATGTCATCAGCTTCTTGCAGGATCACATCATGACCAGGTTTGGAGTTCCAGTTTCGTTAGTTTTTGATAATGCTACGTACTTTTCATCAATTAAATTAACTGCTTTTGTTCATGATAAAGGGATAAAGTAGCATTATTATGCTAATTACTATCCACGAGGAAATGGCCTTGCTGAATCCACTAACAAAAACCTGATTAGGATTTTAAAGAAGACTGTGATAGAAAACCAGAGGAGCTGGGACTCAGCGCTACCAAATGCCCTTTGGGCCGATAGAGTCACCCCCAAGTCTGCGATAGGAGTGTCACTGTATACCCTAGTGTATGGTAAAGAAGCCATTCTTCCCCCCAACATCATGCTACCCTCTTCCATAATAGCTCAAGAGTCCAGAGGGTCGGAGAATGAAGTTTTGGAGATGAGGATATGCAATCTTCTGAAAGCAGAGGAGGCTAGATTTAAAGCCAGGGAACGCTTTAAGCAACAGCAGGAGTTAGTAAAGAGATGGTTCGACAAACATAAAGCTGGAACAAAAGACTTTGAAGTAGGAGACTTAATTCTCAAATGGGATCACCCCCATGATGAGAAAGGAAAGCACACTAAATTCCAACAGCTGTGGGTAGGCCCTTTCCAGATTGCAGCAAAGCTTGGCCCTTCTACTTATAAGTTGCAAGATCTACAGGGGTGGGAAGAGAACTTACTAGTGAATGGTTTGATTCTCAAGCCTTATTTTTCCTGAGTTTCGTTGAGTTCTTCTATCTTGTATATAAATAATCTGTTTGGCTGTCTTTTGAGTCATGTCTTTTCAGTTTGCTTAGTTTGATTTTTCTTGATTCCAATAAAGGGAACGAACCCGCGGTTGCATGGAGAGCATCAAAATGTTTGGGAATGATAAACATTTTTGGGCCTCAGACTGTGTGTTGCTAAAAGAACTTCTTCCAGTTTAGTAGTTTTCTCGAATAAGCTCTGTGTGCACTGAAGTCCTGCTTAACCACTGTGAAATAAACAGGATTTGGAGAGTCTGGAATACTATGTTGAGGCTCCATCCACGTCACACTTAACATGTTCTAAGGAGCGACAACAGAAGACCCATGGAAAGGAGCAAGGTGAACATGATATTAAATATAAATGATCCCATGCCAAGAAACGAATGCCAAAAGGCAAATAAGAGTCAAAAACTTCTATGAAAGCATCATACATCAAAGCAAATGTTGAATCATAAGTACTAAATTGCCGAAAGTTATTTTTCGTCCGTGCGCTGAAACATGAAGTACACCGCTCACACAAAATGACACTATGGGATAGAGGAGCCTGAATTAAAATTCAGAAAGAAAGGCATGCAGGAGGACTCATATGAAAAGGGACAAAAGTCCAAAAGCACAAAAATGCTAAAGTGGCATGGGAATGAGGAACAAACGAATATTTCTGTTTACCATATGCTGCAATCCTGTGGTGTCCAAGCTATCAGCTACCTGAAGACAAAAGTAATAATGAAACTCATCCTTTGGCCTCAACAGAGTTATGTGGACTTGAAAATCTTGGTCTCCACTCTCCCAAATTGGACTATCATCAATGATTAAAGGTACACACGTCCGTTATTTGAGAAATCCAGATAGCTGGAAGAATTTAATAGATGCATTTGTTGTTAAACAGTCTGTCACTCAAAGAATAATCGCCCAGAGATCTAGGTTCACCAGGTAATCGCCAATTGTTGCAGCTGCAACCGTTCTCCCCAAATTTCTTGAATTTTGGGCCCCTCCTCATGATTTAGCGTTGCTTGTAATCATTGGATCCTTGAACCTTTTGGTCGGATTTTATTTTCGAATGATTTTACAGATTGATTTTCAGCCTGTTCCAGAGGTTGCCTATATTTGAATTTTGTGATTGGTCGCAAAATTGAGCTGGTTTGCTAGCAAATGATAATAAATCAGATCTTTGTTCTTCAAGGCCGCTGTTTCGGAAGTAAAGCGGGTTTTTAGCCGGTGCTAATTTTCTAATAGTTTTTTAAACACTTAATATTTTTTCGGGCGTCATACTATGTTTGATCGGCGACTGTTGTCCTTTTCTCATCCGCCGTTGCGGCTCCCAAAGCGACTTAGCACCCGAAGTGCAAAGCGCTCCGACTGCCGATGTGTATTAGTCTTTTAATCGCGTAGCCGTAGCTTTTTCTCTTCCGTCGTTGCGGATGGGAAAGTCGTTTGGCTTCCAATGTAATGTCTTCCGACTTCCGCTTAAGCTTTTCCTGCCCGCATTTTGCATGTCTTTAACCTTTTCTCTTCCGTCGTTGCGGCTACGCAAGGCTTTTGGCTTCCGATGTCAACATCTTCCGCCTTCCGATTGGGGAGCTTTCCCGCCCGCGGGTCGCATGTCCTTAGCCTTTTCTTTTCTGCCGTTGCGGCTGTGGGTAGGTATTTTGAGCCGTCGTCGAGTTTTCTGTTGTCCGTCGTTGGTGATGTCTGTCGAGCCTGTAGGCGAACGAAGTAGTAGTGGCAGCGTTTGTTAAGATTCTCAGATCAACTGGTGCACCTGGCCATTTCCTGTGGATTAGCCGTTTCAGTTAGTATAATTTGACGTTTATTTTGGAATACGACCCGGTGAATGATGCATGTTGGTTAATTGCAGGAAAATCCAAAAGACGGTTCATATTGCCGCGGCGCGAAGGTACTGATTGGAGATAGGATTTCAAAGGGCGCGGGTAAAGTAAAAGTCAAAATCAAAAGCAACAAGGGGACAAATCTGAAAGGTCCGTCGGTTACTCAACTGATAATGAGCTTGTGCAGAAAAAATGAAAAGGAGGGAGATGAAACGCCCCAAGAACCGAAGAGTCACACGTTTGGGGGGGAACCCAAGTGGTCTGCTGATTTTGGTTTAAATATTTGAAAGCTAGAAGTTAGAGGGACTTTTTCCCTGGCAAACTTGTAAACCTTTTGCTTGTAAGAGGAACTACTTCGTTTTACAAACCGGAGAGTGAAAATTTTACCTGTTGGAGAAAGTGCTATGTGGAATGGATCAATACGTTTAAATGAACAATGTTGAATGTGAACTATTTCGTTTTCAGCTGTGTCTCATTAGCTGTAAGAGTGTTCTAATTTCTTGAACCTATGTTCTTGTCTGAAGATTCTTCAGTATTTTTATGGTGTTCTTCCACTATGAGTAATGGGATGTTTTAATTGTTGATGAACTATCTTGTCATGTATAATTTTACTTCTGTTTATATGTTTGGTTATAAGAACAGCTATCTGTGATTTGCCATAACACCTGAACAGTATTGCATTACTCATGAATTAATCCAGCTCTCCAGAGATAGTTTAGTTAGTTTTATTTTATTACTATTTGTATGATTTAGATGCTTGTGAGTTCTAAGACGAGAGGTAAGAACCTGCGCATCACATTGTGAATGCTCTTTGCATCTTTATCACTCTGCATTGTTAATTAGGCACGTGCATTTCATAATTTAAGTCAAAATACAAAAACTCGGTGGACCGGGCCGTAACTGGTAAAACCTTTTGTTTTGTTACTTGACTTACGGTAGCCGGACCGTAAACCGGACGGATTCCCTACACCAAACAGTCACGGGCTAGTTGGGAACGTTGACTGGGGAGAATCCCTTACTGTTGTTGCCTGCGAATTTTCGAGCCTCAACAGGATGAAAAAGATAAGCGATGTACTTCATCAACAAAGAAATATTCAATGCACAAAGTAACAATTGAAAACTCCGTGAAGATGAACGATTTGTCTGGAAGTTGATGTAAGTCGCCTTAGCAATCTCCTCCAACCAATTCACTACCCTGCAAAAGATCAGCACGACCTTCCAGAAAAATAGTTGTTTGCATGTAAGATCTGCTGAAATGTCCAAGCAAGAGGCATAACAATCACATCCAAGTACATCCACAAAGTTTCCAAGAGTTTCTGCAAAAGTTTTTTTGTATTCAATATTCTCAGAGCCAAAAGTCCCTTTACAAATGAGAGCATCTCAATATATAGATCTCTCAAGCACATAATACCTAGATCCAAAAAGATCAAGGGTCAAGATCATAAGATAAGATCATCCTAATCTATGACTAAGATTTGTCGGATACATCTCACATGGATCAACTCAAAAATATAAGGGGCACATCACTAGAAATGCCCGATGAGGGGCGCACCACATAAAAGATGACTAATGACCACAAAGTAGCACATGGTGGGGCTAGGAGGTTATGTTATCCTTCACTAGCATGGCCTTATGGCACAATAACAATTTGTGGTGGCAAATAGTATAAAGTAGTGATGAAAATCACTAGGGGATCTCCCTCAAAATACATCAAAATATCTTTAAAATGCTTAAACCAAGGACATGTGGACCCTAAATGAAATGGAGTTGATGCTGGATGATGAAGATGACCCAAATACTCTGCCTCAGATCGATTCCATGCCAATCCTTTGCCTCAACTACCCAAATCGATTTCCTCATTAGCCATTTTTAATTATTAAAAAGCTAACTTGGGAACATAAAACATCCAATATCTCACCCGAGAGGAGCCTACGCAAAAAAAGTAATTGCACAGATGTGCCTGGCACCCTAGGTATATGGTACAAACGCTGGGCTGCACCCCACAAATCCACTCCAATGTTCCAAGAGATCTCCTCAGTAACCGCAAACTGTTTTATTTTCATTTTCCCCAGGGCAAGTCTACTATAAAATCCCAAAAGACCCATATCTATCCCGTGCCTTTCTGAAACTGAAAACTAGTTGCACCAATGGACCCAGAATGTCCAAATGAGCTAGGAATGAGTACTCATACACCATAAGTCCAACATAAATGTACATCAAAAGCCCTATCCGATGTCAGAACAATAATAATAAATCCTGTAAATGCTGATAATCATAGAAATAGTACAAGCCATCACAACAAATCACCATCTGAATCGTGAATATGTCTAATGTACACCTGTAGACCATAACTAATCATCATCAGCCTATAACTCATCTCGGATTTTGTTCATTGCCTGGCCAACACTGGGTTGACCCAGTCAACAATGATCAAATGATGACCCAAGTGCTAAACTCTGATGCTGCAAAGTACTAATGGACATGCATGCTCAATTATCTATGCTAGCGGTGACATTCAAGTATGATTAGATTTTGTTGGCAAGTATAAGCACAATACATATATAATAATCCAAATCACAATGATCAGTTGCTTCAAAACAAGAACCTCCAGTGTATACTCACTTATAGAGTTAGCCCTTTTGCTAGTCAAGGGTGAAGGGATCATAAACAATAGGAAAGGCCAAGGGATGACTTAATAACTCAACATTGTAAGCATCTGGGCTAAAGGACAAGGGGATCCACACAACACATAAGTTGGACTAGGTGAACAATATGGCATGGCAGTGTCTCACAAATGGGTGGAATGCTGAGAAGGCTCCATTAGACTCTAGACAAGCAACCTTTTTAAAATTTAATTTGCTCAACATTTATTTCACTAGTTGACCTCTGAAGGCAGGTGCCCTGGTAGCCTTCTGGGCTCTAGATAATGACAAAGACATGACCTTCTTGGGCCAGTCTTGTTAAAGTTAGTGCCGCAGCGAGACCCTTTCTCAGAGAATGGTACCCTAGTTAGTTGACTAGGACAGAGTAAGATCCTAGAAGGTACCTTAGGGCCCCCAATAGTCTCCTGGGGTTCTTGGTCTAGGACCAAGTAGATTGATGCCATGGCAAATACCCTAGCATGTGGCTAGGCCCCCTATATGCCTCTAGGGTATTCTGGTCTAGGACCAGGGACGCGATGTCCAAGTAGATCCTGCAGATAGAGGCAGAGACATATTTTGGTTTGGAACCAGGGACACGATGTCCAAGGAAGTCCTGCAGGTAGTTGATCAACTTTCAGTGTGAGATTGAAACTCAGCTTAGCACTGAGAACCATTTTTCGAGAGAATGGAGGACTCGGTCAGGGTCCAGGGGTTGATCAACATGATTCAGTGTGAGACTGAAACTCAGCCTAAGGCTGAAAGCCATTCATTAAGAATGGATGATGGTGATGTCTCCTCTCCTAATCGGTTATTGCTAGATTGCTTCTTAAGGGATTGGCTACCCCTTGACGATGTCCCTAGTACCTAACCCTCAGGAGCAGTATTAAGGACAAAAGGATTGTACCACCCGTTTGGATCTTCCCCCTTATACAGTGATGACAAAATATATTAAACTATGTACCTTGAGAGAGATAAAATTCTTTGGTCTTGTTGGTCCTATTTGAATGCTTATCCACCTTTACGGTTCACTTTGATTTTGTGGTTGTTGACTCATGGTCCTTTTCTTACTTGGTCCTAGCACTCTCACTTGTGTGCACCCTTGATTATGATGACTCCTATTTTTATGGAGTGTACTTACCTAATTGTTTATTAAAGACTATTGGACCTTGTATTGTTATGGTTACCTTATGTTTTGTTAAAAGTACCCTTTAACCCACTTATGATTTTGGACTATCCACTTTATGTTTGGACCTTTTGCCTTTTCACTTTATGATTTTATCTTTAATTAGTTATTTGTTTTATGTTTTTATTAATAAAGACTTGTGAACCATTAAAGTCTTATGTCATGATTACTTTTTGGTTTTATTTTTATATTATGTTTTATTTGGACCACTTTCCTGTTCCTAAGCTATTCTAAATATTTGGACTACCCTTATTAGTTCTTTCTTTTGGACCAATTACATACTTTATGGTTATTATAATAAAACCTTTGGACTTTTGTTATTTCATAACCGTTTTCGTTTACTCGTGGACCACCTAATTTTTATTTATTTTTTAACTTGTTCCTAACCTATCTATAAACAAAAGAGCTTACTTTTATCATCTATTTATCCTTTGTGATATTTCTTAACGTGTTTGTCTACCTGCGGTTTTTAAGTGTTGTTTTTTTAATCTCTGGTGAACTTCGCGATTATACTTCACGGGCTCTGCATGTTTTACCTCTGCGATTTACCTACGGACTGTCTGCACTTTGTCTGCGAGTTGATTGATTTTCCCTCACGGGCTGTCTGCGATCTTCTCCTCACATGAGCTTCTGCGATTTCTCTTAATGCGAGCCTCTGTGATTTTCGTTAGCATGAGCTTCTGCGATTTCTCTCAGCGTGAGTCTCTGCGTTTTGTTTATTTTGCTTTTTCTGATCGTGACTCCCCACCGAGATTTCTCACGGGATCTGCTTGATCTCTCTCTGCAATTTCTGTATTCACGATCTCTGCGATTTGTCGAACTGAGTCTTACCTCAGCGTGTTTGCAATCTCCCTCTGTTGCGATTTTTCCTTGACATGTTTGTTTATGGGCTCGACCTCCCTCTGTTGCATTTGATCTCTGTGTGAGTTATGTAGGTGATTGCTTATGGTGTTATCTCTAGACCTGTCTCTGTGATTGAATTCTGTGTGAGTTCTTACGGGTGGGTAATTGCTTACGGGTTTGCAACACTTATGTGTCTTTCCTTACCCATGGTCACTTGCATGATTTTTTATTGAAGCACCTAAGTTTTGTTTACTCCTACTTGAACCCTCTCTCTCAAGGTACGTATATGGTTTAACCAGTTTGACTTGTCCTTTCAGTGACAAGATCAAACTTAGAACTATCTGAGTATAAGATGGATCCAACAAATGATTATAATTCTTTATCTTCTGTAGTTTATTTGAGATTTAGTTTATTGCACATGTTATTTATTATTTTTTCTGTACATGACATTTGGTGAAACATCTCAATGATCAACTTTAACGCAGTGACCAGTAGAGCGTTAAGTTGAAAGAAATGAAAGTTATGTTGTTATGTTTTATTATGGTTTAAATTTTACCTAAGTTTTTATATGTTCATGTATTGAAGTTTAGTACTTGTATTAACACTCATCTAGCCTGTAAAATTCAACAAGTCTCTCCCTGTTTCCTCGTGGGGGCAACTGAGCCGAACATTATACAAGGAATGAGTGCTCATCCTCTAGCGATCAACTTTATTTTTTATTGATAACTTTCCATCCTCCAAGAGCAGGTGCCCTAGAAATCCTTTTGGGCTTCTAGAAAATGACTAGGGCTCAACCTTCTTGGGCTTGCCTCCCTGATACCTTGTGGCGATACATGAGCCTTACACCATACAATGGATGAGTGCTCATCTCTTGGCCACTGGCTAATTTTATTTTTCCATTTCAAGTAGTGTCTGAAGACACTTTCATTTTGCTGGCAATGCATCCATTTAGAATAACTTTAAGCTCCAATGCCTTAGTGTCTAAAGACACTTTTCTTTGGTAGGACTACTTGTGGTCAAGACCTAAAAGTAGACATTCCCTATGACAAAAATCACATAAACCAACACCGAGACACAATTTTATACATGGTGACCTATTCCAACAGAGGTGAAGGTGAGGGAAATCCCAGATGTCACTAGTCAAATTACAAGTCGAGGATAGTCAATGAAAATGGGAAGGCAACGGATGGATGGAGACAATAGAAGTGATGCCAAAACTAGCAAGCTATGTCCCTGAGGGGAAAGGACTAAATCCATACTAGGAGTAGGACGAGGTCAATGAGTATGCAAAGGAATTTCTCGGTCAAAACTACTGGATCATTTATTCTTTAGATTTCAAGTAAACCAATATAAAATATTGCCAACATATAATCCATATCAATTGAGTCTCACTACTAAAATAGGTAACAAAGCAACATCAAAGTCCATAAGTACAAACCATAATATCACCTGGGTCATATCCCTGCACTGGATCTGAAATCAAGTCTGAAAATCCCTGGGACAACTGCTGCTGCTACACATAGGCATTATGTCAATCTCTGCTCTGGGTCATAAAAATGGCTGACTCGGTCATCAAATTTAGGGTCATGAGGCTCAGTCATGGCATAGAACTGGTCGATTTGGACACTCTGGATCTGTTGAAAGTGAGAAATCATCAATTGCTGGCTCATCATCTGTTGATCTCATAGTAAAGGGCTAGCTCAAAGAACTGCTCAGTACTGCTCAAGATCTAAAGTAGTCCAGCTATTATATATGTGACAATAGTACGGTCTGCAATGATGGCTATACGGTCCAATGAATGCTACAAGAATTTCTTGGGAATCGTGCCTTCATTTTGTCTTGATGATCAGACTCTCACAAAACATAAATCCCCTTCAATATTTAATTTCTCTCTCACTTGACTTCTTCTCTCTTGATGTCTCTCTCTTTTCCCTAGACATTCTTTTATACTTTATCTTATTGAAACCCTAATCCTGACTGCCATAACTATCTAATCAAAGGATGAGATTGATTAGATCCTAGGATTCTCATTGATTGCACAATATAAACTCACTTTTATTAATAAAGTGCACATTAAGTATTTGGGCCCCACAACTTAAATCTCACTTTAATGATAAAATACAAACTCACTTTACATCAAAAAAGTTTCCTAGGAAAATGCAACTTATTTTCCCCCATGTGACATCAAAATCATGGACAAGGACCAACTGAGTTATAAGAACTAACACTCCATCTTAACGAGGGAGGTCCTTCCGACAATGCCTGTACCTCCACCACCTGGTTCTCTGTCCTCTGAAGCAACTCCCTCACGCTCTGGAATGTGACCTGGAGATCCATGTTGAAAAACAACTATAAACTGAGAATTGTGAAGGGAATCTTCTCTAAACCCATGCATCTGCTCACAACCTTCATACTGGATGAGTCTCCTGCCAATATAGCTCTCCTCATCTGAAGGTATCATTTGTGCACTTGCCTCATTTTCAGATTCAGTCTCAGATAACCATCCACCTAAACCTGGAAATATCATCTCTCCATGTAGAAAATAAGTCTGTCTCTTCTATTCCCAAGTAGAACCGTTTTACCGACTGGGTTCTCTACCTGATAGAGAAACATTTGTCCTGTCTCGACAAAGAATCCATACCCGTCATCCTCCAATGATGACATAGAAAGTCTGCTAATTTTCATACCTGGAACAAACATTACCCTGTTTACTTCAAGAATTTCTCCTAGATTTGTATGGAGATTCACAGTTCCAACTCCTCTTATCTCTACCTGAGGGTTTTCGATATCTGTTTCAACAAAATGTCCCAGAGCAATCTCTTCTATCCTCTGAAAAGCTCTATACTTCTCGGTCATATGGCTAGTTGACCTGCTGCCAACTATCCATGTGTCATGATAATCTACTGAACTACCTATACTAGTCTGTACTAATGCCAAGGAAAATTTCTTTTCAAATTGGGCAGCATATTCTTGTACTTCTGCTGATACTGCTCCCTCTTTGTCTTCATCCTTCTTCTTAGGACATTGACTAGCATAGTGGCCGAATTTGTTGCAGTTAAAACACCGAACCTTACTAAGGTCTCTCTCCCTTTTCTTTCCCCCTTTACCTTTTCCTTTGGTAAGAAGGGCTACATTGTGTTGGAGTTTGTGCAACTTCAGAAGCTATTCTTATTGTCTCCTTCAGGAGTTGAACTTGTTGTAATCATTTATACAAACCCTAGAAAGAACAATGTAAGCCTTGGGGTGAAAAACCAACAATAAAAGAATAAAATATAAATTATGAAATATAAAATTATATTGCTCCCGTAAGTGAAGTCGGCCCCAGTTAAATTCTGGGTGGGGAAACAGTATAAATAGGAGGCGCCCCTCATTATTTTACACAGCAACAACACAACAGCTCAGGCAAGTGCATAGTTTTTTGGGAGAGAGAGAAGTTCGCATACACTGCAGAAGAAGACTGTTTTCCAGGGTTTCAATCTTTGGAAAGCATTTCCATATTTTTCTTTTCTTTCTTCATTGTACTCTGATCTCAGAATTATTATCTCTAGACGAAGGTTGCTGGGTTTTCTCCCATTTGGGATTCCCAGATGAAAAATACTTGTGTTATTGTTCTGTGCTTTGTCTATCTTCTAGTGATCCTATTGATAAATGTAATTAAGATATACTGCTATAATCTTAAGAAAATCTAACATGGTATCAGAGCAGTGCTAGAAGAAGCCATTATCAGAACTCTGTCAAAAACCTGTCAGAACTAGGGTTTCATCTTTCAAGGTCTTCACTCAACCTTTTGGCAGAAAAAGAGCCTTGGGAATTTCGCTCTAAGGAGGGCGTATCATTTGGTGTAGACATAATTCAATTATGAGAATTTTCAATTTTGACCTAATTCTACAGCTGCAACAAAAATTAGGGTTTCAGTTTTTGACCTACTCCCTCCACAATTTTGGCTCGACTCGACCTCTTCTCAACTCGCCTCTTTAGGGCGCATCTATCTGTGGAGTCAGTTTTCCAAAACTCCAACCTTCTATTTTGACCTAGTCTCTACTAGGGTTTCAGATCCAGATCTACAGTCAAGATGATCAGCATGAAGGTTGAAGATCGTTTGGAAGGAGCCTCCAACTTCATCCCTTGGAAGTCTAGGGTTCTTCTTTTACTAGAAGAAAATGACCTATTACAGTGTGTAAATGAAAAGGTCCCAGAATTAGAAGCCGTAGAAGACAAACCTCGCTGGAGGAAGAATGATGCCAAAGCAAGAAGGATTTTGGTGGACTCAGTTAGAGACCACTTGGTTCTTCAGATCTTGGAAAAGATGAAAGCAAGGAAGATGTTCAAAACCTTAAATAAGCTATATTTGAAGACAGTAATATTAATGTGACTCTCACATTGAGGAATAAACTTGTCGAATATGAAGATGACGAAGTCTGAGAATATTGCCTCATACTTCATGAGGATCATCGAACTCTGGGACAAGCTAAGTCCAGTGGAGACAATATTGAAGAGAAGGATCTCGTTATGACCACCTTAAATGGTCTCCCACCATTTTGGGAGTCTTTTATCCAAACTATAAGTGGTCGGACCAAGTTGCCCAAATTTGATAAGCTATGGGCAGAATGTACACAGGAAGAAACAAGAATCACAACACGCCAAAGACTTCATGGTGCTCAACATGAGGAGAATCAAGCATTCATATCTCATGCCAAGAAAGGCAAGGGAAGGGGAAGGAAGTCCTTCAATCACAAGTATCAAGATAAGAGATCAAGTCCTTCCCTAGATCAGAAGAAACAAGAGAAGAAGGATTTCTTTAAGATACAGTGCTACAGGTGCAAGAAATACGGTCATTATGCCAGTAGCTGTTGAAGTTGAGACAAAAGAAAGCATGAAGCTTCAACTCTTGATGTAGAAGAAGACCCTCCTCACAAGGAGCCAATGAATGATGATCGTTTGGAGTTCTTCTTCTAAGAAATGATATGAAGATATAGACTATGATGATTGTCAAGAAAGCATATGAAGATCAGTGGACTCTGACAGTGGGAACCCACCCACAAAACTACAAAAGATAAGTATTTGATTTTACATGCTCTAAGTAGATTAGATATGGTTGTGTTTGAATATGTTTTACATAGATCTACATTTTTAAATTCAGGTAGTTAAATAGCCTGCCATGCTACACAACCCATCTAGGATGGCGACTCCTTTATAACATAATAGAGTAGTACACACTTTTAATGGTATACTATAATGGAGACCATAAGCATTCGAATAATGGCCTTACATGTGTTGTGTCGAAGCTTTGACTAAAAGGTTGTGTACATTATTTATGAAATGTCGCTAACTATTTGACGAGATTTGACTTATAGGGAATGCCATGATCTACAAGGACAAGTGATCCCATTGATATACAGATGGAACAGAAGCATAAAGCCTCTAGAAGCATGTATTATGACTCTTAGACCCAAAATGATCTCATGCAGAGATTTGGTGATCAGAAGCGGAAAGCTTCTACGAATGTCGGTCTATTTGCTGTTTCAACAAGATTTACTCAACCGACTTCTGAGAGACAGAGGGAGTTATCCCTCAAAGACAAGGATTCTAGTCTACTACATATGATAGAAAGCTGACGACACTGCTGTCGTAACTCGAACAAGACAATTGAAGGATCCTTGATGAACCCTTGATGAACCTGGTTGTCACCAAGATGGATAATTACTTTCCAATTTACATTCACGTGCCCAAGTTAGAACCTTTAGGCAAGAAGGAAACATTCATGGGATATCACAAGTCTTCAAAGGATTACAAAATATACATCCCAGGATCGAGGCAAATCGAAGTCAGTCGGGATGTAACCTTTGAAGAAGAAATGGCTATCCGAAAAGGAAGAGGATCAAATATGGAGATCAATGACGATGAAGAGATGAGATCATCTCCCCTCCAAACATTAAGAAGGAGTTTGAAGAAATGAATAAACCGACCAGTCCCATTGATCCAGTTGAGCCAGATGATGCTCCCATAGATTTGGCAGTAAGCCGAAAAAGACCCAGATGGGCACGACAGATTTTGTAGAATGCAGAGGAGCATGAAGCTCCTCATGGAGCAGATAAGAGCTTTGAAAAAATACAAGGCCAAATTTGTTGCAGAGGGTTCTCTCCGAAAGAGGGAGTCGATTATGATGAGACATTTGCTCCTATGGTGCAATATACTTCCATCAGATTGATCATTGCTATTACTTCAACAATGGGATGGAAGTTGTATCAGATGGATGTCAAGATCGCCTTTCTCAATAATATTGTTGATGCATTACTTCTTGGGATTAGAAATATGGTAAAGGTAGACGAAGATTTTTTCTAGAACAAGGAAATTACACCATAGATATACTAAAGAGATTCAGAATGTTGGACTGCAAGTCCATAGCTACTCCGATGGATGTAAATTTGAAGAAGCTGAGAGATTTTGCTACAGATTCAAATTTGATCGATCCCACTATGTATCGCTAGTTGATTGCGTCCTTGATGTATCTGATGAACACCAGACCAAATATTTGTTTTGTTGTGAATGCCCTCAGTTAGTTCATGTGCGAACCGAGGCAGATTCACTAGACTACTGCAAAACATGTGCTCAGATACTTACATGGAAATGTGGGATATGATCTAGGACATAATTCAGATTGTGACTTGAGATTGCAAGGGTTTATAGACTCAGATTGGTCCGGATGCACTACAGATAAGAAGAGCACTTTAGGATGCTGTTTCAGTTTGGGTTATGTAGTAATTTCCTAGTATAGTAGGAAGCAGAACTCAGTAGCTCGCAGTACTGCAGAGACGGAGTATATGGCTACCAGTTCAGCAGCCCGAGAAGCAGTTTGACTTTCTAAACTTCTTGTAGGATTGTTTGGCCAAATTCCAGAGCCAACTGTGATTCATCGTGATAACCTGAGTTGTGTGCAGATGTTAGTGAATCCTATAATTCACGACAAGTCGAAGCACATAAAGATTCAGTATCACTTCATACATGATATGGTGCAAGAAGATGTGGTTGAGCTACAGTATATTCCAACAGATGACCAGACTGCAGATGTTCTCACCAAGCCTCTTCCCAGAGTGAAATTTAAATACTTTTGCGAAAGACTTGGAGTAGAAGAGAACGTATCCCTCCTTGAGAGGGACAGATGACTAAGAAACACTTACCATACCTTTTCCTAGGTACCTCTGCTCGTCCAGGTTCTCAGCTAGGTATGGGAGAAATCCCATTGATAGATGACACAGATAGGTATTAGATGGTCGGGTTCACACATGTGCCTCTGCTCGTCCAAGTGCTTAGCCAGGTATGGGAGAAATCCCATTGGCAGATGGATCAGACAAGTAGCAGATGGCCGTGTGATTGCACAGGTACCTTTACTCATCCAGGTATGGGAGTACCCATCGGCAGATGAGACGAACATGTAGTAGATGGTCGTGCATGTGTGCTCATCCAGGATCTCTAGCCAGGTATGGAAGTATTCTATTGGCAATAGAGACGGATAGGTAGCAGAATATTTTTTCTCAGACATCCGGATAGAACAAATTCATAAAGACAACCTTCAGTACGTTTAGAGATGATAGAGACAGTATAGATGTACAGATGAAACCCAGATGATCATGATGTTGATGAAGACCAAAGATACCTTCCTTGTTGAGAGGGAGTGTTGGAGATTGTGCAACTTCAGAAGCTATTCTTATTGTCCTCCTTCAGGAGTTGAACTTGTTGTAATCATTCATACAAACCCTAGAAAGAACAATGTATTCCTTGGGATGAAAAGCCAACAATAAAATAATAAAATATAAATTATGAAATATAAAATTATATTGCTCCCCCAAGTGAAGTCGGCCCCAATTAAATTCTGGGTGGGAAAACAGAGTAAATAGGAGGCGCCCCTCATTATTTTACATAGCAGCAACACAGTAGCTCAGACAAGTGCGCACTTTTCTGGGAGAGAGAGAAGGTCGCATACACTATAGAAGAAAACTGTTTTCAGGGTTTCAATCTTTGGAAAGCATTTCCATATTTTTATTTTCTTTCTACATTGTACTCTGATCTTAGAATTATTATCTCTAGACGAAGGTTGATGGGTTTTCTCCCATTTGGGTTTCCCAGGTGAAAAATACTTGTGTTATTGTTCTGTGCTTTGTCTATCTTCTAGTGATCCTATTGATAAATGCAATTAAGATATACTGCTATAATCTTAAGAAAATCTCACACATTGTCTTCACAGTTCTTAGTGCTATTCTGGAATGTTCCCTCTCGGGAATCTTCTAGAACAAAGTCATCCCATAACCTTGTCCAATCTGGAAGTTTCTCTCTAGCATCTACTCCTTGCACAAAAATGTGCCATTTTGCAGTGAACCCATTAAGAACATATCTAACAAGCTCTTCATCCTCCACTTTCTCACCAGCAGCACCCAGTTCATCTCTAACTTGATAAATTTTGGTGAGATAAGTGGTTACTGTATCAACATCAATCATCTTGGTGTTCTTTAGTTTTTCTCTGAGAACCTTCTTTTTGTTTTGGTTCTTACTTGATAAAGAGTACATAAAGCTTTCCAAATATCAAAAGCATGTGACTTACCTGTGATGTGAGGTATCACATGATTTTTTATGGAGTCCAAAAAGATTCTTTGTGCCTTTATATCTTTCTTTTCAAAGGCAGTCTTCAAAGCAGCATCTGTGGGAACTGTGATGGTGTCAGAAGCACCAACAATATCCCATAGCTCCAACTCTCTGAACAATACAGTTATGCACTCTTTCCAAGGGCTGAAATTATTAGACCCATCCAACCTATCTTCAAATCGCAATCCTGTCGAGGCCATGACTTCAACTGATAATCTTTAGCTGACCCTGACTTGAACCTCTTTTGTTCTGTATCTACACAACTTAACACACCTTCTTCAGCTATCACACTCTGATACCATGAAGAAATTTGATAAAGAATCACAAAACCTTCTTATTGGACTTTTATCAAACACTTTGACTGCAAATCTGATTTATTACTTTTTTGAACTAATAATTCATAAAATGAATTGATCTGATAGTTTAAGCATAAATACTAACACACCAAAAAATTATCTGAAGATAAGTATGACAATACAGAAATTTAGGGCCAAGCCCAGGGCAAACCCTCACCAGAGGAAAACCCTAAGAAAGAATTTTATTTATGAGAGATATAATCAGAAATTCAACAACTCAAAATTTCTTCTATAGCACCAAAACAATTTCAGAAACCCCACTCATCTGTAAATCTGCATTGGAAAATGTGCCAAATAATACTCACAGTCAACCCACATGTGCGAATTGTACACAACAGTTTTTAGGGATTTGTGCCAGGTATGGATTGTACTGACTGTACAGATTTTTCCCACCATTAAATGCAGAAAACAATCTCCAAATTTGTGCCAAACTTGACCTCTACTATCTCGAAACTGTGCCTACAATCTGCCTCATTTTCTGTGCTTGTATGGTCTGCAATGGTGGCTGCACGGTCCAATGAATGCTATAAGAATTTCTTGGGAATCGTGCCTTCAATTTGTCTTGATGATCAGACTCTCACAAAACAGAAATGCCCTTCAAGATTTTTCTCTCTCTCACTGGTCTTCTTCTCTCTTGATGCCTCTCTCTTTTCCCTAGACATTCTTTTGTACTTTATCTTATTAAAACCCTAATCCTAACTACCATAACTATCTAATCGAAGGATGAGGTTGATTAGATCCTAGGATTGTCATTAATGCACAATATAAACTCACTTTTATTAATAAAGTACACATTAAATATTTGGGCCTCACAACTTAAATCTTAGTTTAATGATAATTTACAAACTCACTTTTAAAACAGTCACTTTACATTAAAAAAGTTTCCTAGGAAAATACAACTTATGTCCCCCCCATGTGACATCAAAATCATGGAGAAGGACCAACTGAGTTATAAAAACTAACAAAAGGCTAAGATGACCCTAGAAATGAGAAGAACAAGAGTAATACCCGGAAGGATCGGACCTTTGAGTTGTTGCATTTCTTGGTTTGTTGACATGGAGTCTTTGCTTGTTGTAATGATGCTGCTGGAAAGACATCAGTTAAATCATTAGAAACCCAACTCAAAACCCATGTTTTGGGCTGCATCTTGTACATATTCAGATTTAGATTCGCTATAATACGAAAATACGGATGGAAGTATAATACAAAAAATTCGGTATAAAACATGCCTGGAACATCTCCGAAATTTGCCTGATACATTGCTAAAATCTATTTGGAATGTCCCCAAATTTTGCTTGATATGTTCCTGAAATCTATTTTGGAACGTCTCCAAAATCTGCTCAAAAATGTTTTTAAAATCTATCAGGAACGGCTTGGGTATGGCCAACAAGTTCTCGATGAAGTCCCTATTGGGGACATTTCCTAGGGGTCTCCAAGTCCCTGGAACATGGGAATGACAAGTATGGGTTTTCTTTTGGGGGGCAGGGGGGAGGATTAGTCCCCGTGCAACATAGAGCGCCTAAGTAGGAATGTGTAGCTTGTGTGCAATGCATGCATTGGGACTCCTAGATAATTGTGCCAAAACTAGAGTAGGTAATTGTAATGCAATGCAGCTTCACCCTATTTTGGGCTTAACACCTCCCATATCTAATTTAGAAAACCTCTAAATTCTTATTGAGTCAACTAAATTAGACAAGCAAAATATCCTAATCTAGAAATGCTAATTGTGGACAGTAGTGAATTTTGGAAGTGATTTAAGGATAGTGCATGCATGCCCTCACTAGCTACAAGTGTAAATTTTCCAATGCCTAGGAGATTGAAGTTCTATGTTCTCAACCAAACAAATCTATTATTTAATTGCAGAAATTTAACTTCTCAACATAGCAACAATCACACAATAGTTGGAAAGTAAATAGCGGAAGCGTAAAACAATTATGCACATACATAGGGGATTTCTCCTTCAAATCAACTTATCAATCAAGTAAATTGAATCTTACAAGTAAACTTCCACAGCTATTAAAACTTGACTGCTGCATGGTAAACAAATCCACCCCAACGTAAGGTGTTTGGCCTATTGAAGAGAGGTTTTACGGTTTTTACCTGCACAAAATTCAAGAAAACAACAGTTGCTGTTCTATGAAGTATAGTATGACAATATAGTACAGTCATTGTTAGGTGCTCTTCTTGTTCGATGCATTGCTTGCCCAATGTGTGTTTGTATATCCTTGCAACTTCTCTTCACAATCTCCAAGATATCTTAGACCATACTCCATTGTGACCCTCAAATATGTGAGCACATGTTTTGTTTCTAATGAATGTTCTTTGTTCGACCCAATCATGAGCTGACTCAAGGTGTTCATTATAAAACATATATTTGGCATAGTGTTCACTAAATACATCAAATGACCTATTAGTTGCTTGTACAACTTAGGATACACCATCTTTAAATCTGAAGCTGTTACCTTCTTCAGATTAATGATCATAGGTGCGACCATAGGTTTGCAGTCCTCCATTTGAAATCTCTTCATGTTCTCAACTGCATACTTACCTTTCCTAAGGTAATTTCCCCTGTTCTCTACCAAACCTACAAACCTAAAAAGTAATGCATCATGCCAATGTTCTTCATCTCAAACTCATCTGCCATATTTACTTTTCACCTTGGAATTAACTTCTCTGAACTTGTAAGAAACAATTAATCTACATACAACACCAAAACAAGGAGACCAGTAGGGAATATATAATATAAGTTAGGGTATGCTTGATTTTTGGTGAAGCCCATACTGTGCAAATATTTATTGATCCTGGAATACCAATACTATGCTCTTGGTGCCTGCTTGAGTCCATACAAGGCCTTTTCCAACTTGCAATCATGGGACTCCTTCCCACTTAACTCAAATTCCTATGGTTTCTCTATGTGCACTTCTTCATCAATTATCTAATTGAGGAAAGGTATCTTTACATGCATTTGATGTGTCCTCCATCCCATAATTGAAACTAAAGACATAACTGCTCTAATGGAAATGTACCTGGTGACTGGAGCGAAAGTTTCCTCATAATCCTCTCCCTCTTTCTGGGAGAACCCTCTTGCCACAAACCTCGCTTTGAACTTCTCGATGCTTCCATTTGCCACATGCTTGATCTTGTAGAACCACCTGAAACTCATCACTAATTTCCTTTCTAGTCTTGGCGCTATGCCCCCTACATCATTCTTCATGATGGAGGTGTACTCCTCTACAATGGCATTCTTCCAAACTTGTTGGTCTGCTGCATCCTAAAAGTTGGAAAACTCTAAATCTATAATGTTGCTCATCAATGCCATATAGTTTGGAAACTTTTTGGGAGGTTTGTTCTCCCTGAATGTACTCCTAGGAGCCTCAACTTGCTTTTGAGCATCCCTCAATGTTTGAGTGAACCATTGAGATCTCTTGATAGAACTTGTAGGAGTTGGTGTCTCCTCTTCACCTCTGTTCACCTAACGGATGTTGTCCTACATTAGAAGTCGCTAGGGACTTTGCCTCAACCTTTGTAGCTTCTTGGCCCATCCTTTGTCATTGGAATAGGCTCATAAGACTTCCTGTATACAAAGTCAAACTTTACATCCCTGCTTACCAATATCTTTCTTTGCTCTGGAACAGGCCTCTGAAGTCTCATGGTAACCAACAAACAAACCCTTCTTGCCAAAAGGCTTCAACTTGGTCCTTTCTCTAATGTCATATGGATATAAACTAGAGTCTAGACAACCAAATATAGGGAAATGACTCACCTTTGGCTTCACACCAATAAATGCCTATTCTGGTGGCTTGTCCTCCAAGATCCTATGAGGACACCTATTCTGTATGTAGACTACCATGTTGCACGTTCTTCCCATAGAAACGTTGACAAATCTTGGTCATGAATCATGGCCTTAACATCCCCTATGATGGATCATTTCTTTCACTCTGCAGCCTCATTATGTTGTCGGTTGTATGGAATAGTTAGCTCCCTCTTCATTCTATCCTCTTTGTTGAAACCCTTGAACTCCTTAGAGGTATACTTCCCCCCATTGTTTGATATCAAGACTTTGATCTTCTTCCCTAGGTAGTTTTCTACTAGAGCTTTGAACTCCTAAAACTTGCTAAAGACCTCATCCTTGGTCTTTAAGAAGTAGATTCATCAATAAATGAAACATAGTATATGCTTCCAAAAGTTGATGCTATTGACATCGGTTCACAAACATCTGAATGTACTAGGTCTAGAATCCCCTTAAACTTATACTCATTGCTTGGGAAAGTAGCCTTGGCATGCTAGCCAAGAGTGCACTCTTTGCATAGTCCTTGTTGCTCAATGTTGAACTTTGGAAGACCTGTGACCTAAGTTGCCAGGAAACTTGGGTACGGGGACGGGGATGTGGATGGGGACGCCACTTTTTGAAAAAGGGGACTTGGGTACGTGAGGGGTGCTGTATATATATATATATATAATAAAAAATTAAATCAATTTGTTTTTCACTAGTATTCAATTTCACTAAGTAACAAGTACAATTAACATGCACATTGCTTCAAAGTTCATTAATCATTGATATAAAGTGGGAACTACAAGTGGACTTTAAGTATAAACATGACAAACATCAACAAAGTAGGTTTTATATCATTCATGAAGGACAAAGAGTACAGTCTGTGCAACAACATTTGAACAACTTGCACAAAGGATCAACAATAAACAGAAACTATGACAAGAAAAATCCAGTGACAAGATCTAGAGTCATAAAAGAATAAGGCAAACTTCTAGAAGAAACAGTGTAAGAATATATACCAACCCCTCCAAGCTAGATAGTGCCATGTCATTAACTTAAAAGCACAAACCTTTCAAGTCTAAGACAACCTAAGCTTGTCTTGCCTCTCTTCTGCATGTATCCTCTCCTTTGTGTAGCAAGCTCTCCTCTCGCGGGCTCCAACAAAAGTCAAGACTCAACTGTGTGTTGGGAGAAGTGGACAGGCTTGTGGGGTCTTAAGAGGGTAGGGGGACCCACACCTACCTCGTCCCTCTTCCTAAAGGTAATTTTTTTTATAAGAAGTATATATATTTTTTAATTTTCACATACTGGAGTTTCCTTGAAGTCCCCAAAATCAGGGGACAAAGTCCCCAAAATGAGCAAAGTTTCTTGTTTTTGGGCCAAAGGTACCCGATACTTGGGGACTTCGGTGGGGACTTCAGGGAACGTCTATGAAGTACCCGACCTGGTTTCCGGGACTTGGGAACAGTATCCGAGACAAGGACCCGAACTCAACCCTTAGGGACGGGTACCCATGCAACATAGCTTGTGACTATCTTCCTCTTTAGATTTTCCAAAAGTCTCCACTCGCTCTAGAAATCTACATCTCAATCTGACTACAAATCTCTCTAATCCTAGATAAACTACGGATAATGTAAATCAACCTTAGATAACATAAGCATCTATCAAGATCGTAATAAGCAGCACATGAGATCTACTACAACTCAAAACATAAATTGCAACCACACACTTGGACTTAGATTTTTACCCTGGAAACCCCAATGGGGAAAACCAACATCTATGGGCTTTCTTCAATCTCGAGCCCTGAGCAAATAGTATAGAAGAGAGTACAATCAAAATTAGAGAAACAAATAGAGAACTTGACGAGCCAAAGCCCTAGACCTGTAAGCAGCTGTAACTGCTGCTCTTGAGAGATGAGCCCCTAACTGTTGCTCTCACGTTGGAACTCTGAACTCCGCCACTGCCAATCTTTGAAAGCCCCTCTCTCTAACCTCTGAAGGGATGCTCCCTTTTCCCTTCTTCATTACCCTTCTCTTCTCGGATGAATATTTGTGTCCTCAATCACTGAATGACACCCCCAACTGTATAGCTATGCCTTCTTTGCTTAGAGGCACGTCCTAACTGTCTCTGCCTCAGTTAAACTCTGACTAAGCTCTGATGATCTCTCCTCAGTCTTTGCTCTGAAGATGAATCCTTTGCTCTCTTGTCCCTTTTGGCCTCCACATGTGTGCAACTACTCACGTGTGACATGTAGCCGGGACAACTTGTCATCTCTGCTGTTTCTCACGTCTCAGCTACAACTTCCCTCCAATCTCTGAAGGATCACAGCAAGATAGACCCTCTCACTGTTAGAATGGGAAGACTCCTCTGTCTCAGAAGATATGCCCTCTCTCTGCTCTTAGGAATGCGTCCCAACTATCTCAGTGGATACGCCCTCCTTGGTCAACTAACTCGCTTAGCTACTTTGATAACCCGACTCACTCAAGCACCACTGAATACTGTCTTCCGAATGTCCTTTTATAATTTCTTGGTGAGATTAAGGCTCAAAACCCTAATTTGACTTGCATGCAAAATTTCACCAGTGTGTTAAAAACTGTGCATCGAAAACAGTGTAAACTGCATGCATGCATGCAACCTCCATGCACCTCCCAACACACCTCCATGCATACTAAGCCATCTTGCACATACACATGCATGCTCACCCATGGGCCATAATACACTTGTGCATCACTGCACACTGACATCTGACTGAAGAAGTACTGAACACTGCATATCTTCAGTCACTGAAGCCATGCCAATCTGTTGAAGTGCATCTCACACTCCAACCTATTTCCTATACATAACATGCCCCGCCATGCTAGGCAGAAGCACATGGAGGACATCTTGAGTTACAAAACTCAACAAGAATAGGGAACACCTTATGATGTAGGTGCCCTATCCTCTTGTGCCACAATTCGCACAAGTTATCACTGCCATGAAATAGAGCTCGAATAGTTTTATCTTGTAACCTGTATAAATTTCCTTCCCTAATCCTAAATCACCTGTGCTAATTCCGGGATAGACTTCTTTGGTCAAATAAGGACTAGTTGGTTCTTGAACTCTATTGCAAGGCCCTTATTTTTGGCCATTGAGAAATCCTTCCTGAACATGGAGGCAACTTGTTTATTTGAGTTTCAACAGAAGCTGCTACCTGATTTTGTTGCTGCTTCCCTTTACCCTTCTTCTTGTATTGACGTTGCGATGCATAATGTCCGTGCTTATGACATATGAAGCGCTTGATCCTATTCAAGTCCTTCTCTAGATGTGAGGTTGACTCCTCACTCTTTTTATTACCCTTGTTCGATCCTTCACCTTTTCCCTTCTTCATTTGACCAAATAGGGCATGATCACTATCACATCCCTACTTGTTGGCTTTTGACTCCATCCGAGTCTCCTCTTGGATATAATCATCCAACAGTCTTTCGAAGGAAGGAAGATTTTCATGAGCACAAATGCCTTGGACAAATGTTTCCTATTGAGTTGAGAAACCATTCAATGCCCTATTCACTAGTTCTTTGTTTTCAATCTTCTCCCCAAATGCTACAAGTTGATCATGAATTTGTTCAATCTTAATTAGGTAATTGGTAATTATGTCTGATCTGGTCATCTGTATAGATCCAAGTCTTTTATGAAATATCATCTTCTTGTTTATGTTCTTGCTCTAGTAAAGGCTAACCAAGGCACCTTATATATCCTTCATCGTCTTCTTCTCCTATATGTGAGGGATCAAATGACCCTTTATAGCATCCATGATCATCTGCTTGGCTTTCACTTTTTTTTTGTGAACTGCCAAATCTTGTAGATTTGTTGGTGGAGTCTTTGCATTTTGACAATATTCTAGAGATCATTCTCTTCCAATAAGAGAGTTACCTTGACTTTTCAAGATAGGAAACTTGGGGCACCTTCCAATAGAGAGTTACCTTGACTTTCCAAGATAGGAAATTCGGGGCACCTTCCAATATGTCCTCAAACCTGAGGCTAGGTGATGCCATCTTTAAACTCTAACATACAAACTCCCAAATCTGATAGGTAAGCATTACCTTTGAAACCCTCTAACTGTTGGTCTTGGTTCCTAGTAGTTGGTTCTGACAATTCTTGTCGATAGTTGATCTTCTGTTGTGAACACTTTAGATCCTCAATTAGAGAAGCTTTGATACCATGTAAATTTTCCAAAGCCAATGTGATTGAAGTCCTTATGATCTCAACCAAACAAATCTATTTTTTAATTGCATAAATTTAATTTCTTCGCTGAGCGACAATCACACAATAGCGGAAACTAAATAGTGGAAGTGTAAAACATTTACACATATACACATAATTTCTACTTCAAATCAACTTATCATTCAACTAATCAAAGCTTACAAGGCAACCTCCATAGCGACTAAAATTTAGCAAATGTATGGTAAGCAAATCCACACCAACCTTAGGTGTATGGCTTATTGAATAGAGGTATGACTTGTAAAAAAATTGAGAAAACAAATTCCGTGATACAACTTCTTGTACGATATTGTAGGACTTGCTATATGGTACTGTATGGATCCGTGCAACTACAAATTCGTCATATGACTCCTCCCAACTAATGCACTTTGTTGACTCCCTCTCTCTTTTGGTCATTGTCCCTGTTTGACAAAAACTGTCGTACTTTCTATCTTAACATGTCTCTATACTTGTGCTAAAACTAATCTACCAAAACTTTAATCTCTTAATGAGATGTGTGGTTGAGATTAATCCTAGTTTAAGTCATTAATGTTGTGAATATGAGTGTTACAAATATCATGTCGACGAAAATATCGCCAAGGGTCCAAAAAGAAATTATCGGATTTTTCGGCGAAAATGTCGGCAAACATCAACAATATATCGACAAACTTAAAAAAATACAAAAATATTCATTTCTTTTCAATTTTCTAAACATTTAAAGTAACTTAAATATCAAATAAACACATTGCCACATGAATATGGAAATAAAACCAATATATAAGATGTATAAGACGTCTAGTGATACATCACACATAAAAAATGAATCGTGTCTTGGATCTTGAGTCCTCGACTCATGAATCACCAAAAAAATACAATCAATGTATCTCATATGCAATGAAATCAACTAAATAAAGTAAACTATGGATTCCCTCTACCCCTTGTATGGGCAAAGGTAATAGCTCTAGTAATGGCTTTGCCTCTAGAGCTAGAAAGCCCAGGCGCTCGTGGGGGTCGTCGTGGACTATGTCGTCCTCTAGAAGTGGCTGGAAACTGATGTACTCTAGAAGAACTAGAAGAATGACAAAGTACTAGACCCTCATCAATTCCTCTACCACTGCTACTGCTACTACTGCCCATATATCTGGCTCCCTTTGACTGAGACTATTTTCTGTGAAACATAATTGGTGGCTGTGAAACTGGTGGCTTTGGCGGTGGCACAACCTCAAACGAGTCTAACTACTCATTATCCCATGTCTCACTCTCCATGTCTTGTGCATCATCCTCTAACCAATCAAGGGCTGCCTCCATAATAGGTTTCTCAATCTCCACTCTCCATGTAGCAGCGGTGTCAATGGCATCCCAATGAAATGGCCTCCACCTTAGGTTTTTTCTCAAGTCGCTTCACCCACAAGCTGATATTGTAGGAGACATACACTAGATCATTCAGGCGTTGGGTATCCAACCTGTATGAGGACCATAAATTTATCAAATTAGAATTTAGAATACATAAATTACCCATGGGACATAAATTACAAGTTATAATGAATTTAGAATTTAATTTCAAATTCTTGAACCTGTCGCGCTTCTTGGTATGTATTTTTTCAGATACACTCTAGCTGTGCTCACAACTAGAAGAGCTACATGTCTAGATAAGGATCCAAACAACAAGATTTTGGAGATGGGGTACTTGTCCGCTATAGGTTTCCCACCAAGTATCTACAATGGATTGGAGAAACATAAGAGAAGACATTGAAAATTTGAAATTTAAAACAAAGAAAGTAATGAAATTGAATTTTGAAACAAGGTGAAGCGTACTTGGTATTATGTTCTTCCTGTCATTAATAGCCATATCAAAGCCAAATGTTCCCATGGCCCTCCTATAGACTTCCAACTCTTTGGAAATCTCTGAACAATCAACTGCACTTGGCACCATCCTCTGTACACACTCCAAGAACCTATCCATTACCTCTGCATCAAACCCGAAGCCACAGGAGTAAGAAAATGCGGGGTTGAGGAATAGCCCTGCAACATGAATGGGGCGATTAAGTGTATTGTTCCATCGTTGATCAATCACCTCCTGTATCAATTGTTGTTTCGCTTGCCCCTCATCCCCCTTTGTCTTCATAGTAGGCACAAATGTCCTCTTTCTATCCATGGCCTCATACAGGTAGCCCATTGCGAGCTTGTTTCCATCAACCAAGTGTAGAACCCTTACCAAAGGTTCATAGATAGTACACACCTCGCTCACCCCGGCCCAAAAACTCTTCTGGTATGACACTTGCCTGAATATGGCATGTCCCTTTGGTTTAGTGCTAATTGATAAAGCACACCACTCAGTTGAAAGGAACAGTCTGCAACTCCCACATCGAAGTAAGGAGATACTGAAGAGAGATGAAACAAGTGGAAAAGCGAGTGATGGCAGGACGAACCAACTCCTTACCATGAGTGAACTACCTCATCAAGCTAAGCACATAAGCATGATTGTATATAAATTTGGTGATGCTTCTTGTTGAACCAATGACATCTTTGCTAAACTTGATCTTCCCCATATCCTCTAAGATCAAGTCAATACAATGTGCTACACAAGGAGTCCAAAACAATGTAGGATACTTGTCCATAAGCATCCTGCCAGCTGCCACATAATTCATAGCATTGTTCGTTATTACTTGGACAACGTGTTACAGACATATCTCTTGGATGAACCCATCCAACAACTGACATAGTAATGTTACATCTTTGACCTGGGCAGATGCATACACGGATTTTATAAACATTATGCCCCTGGGACAATAAACCAAGAACAACCATTATCAGTCCAACCATCAGACTTCACTGTGCATCTTGTGGCCTCTCGTGAAGCTCGAAGCTCCTCCAACCTAGAAGTGCAATCAACCTTTTCATCATCAAGGATGGGCCCTCTCAACTCCTCATAAGTGGGGGTCTTACACCCTGGCCCAACAATAGCAACAACTTCAAAGATAGGCACGTAGAATGGGTTCCTCGCAAAGTGGAATGGAATATCACTCCATAAAAGGCATCGACCCACAAGTTTGTCTGCTTCCTTTTTCTCTTTTATCTTGTACATTGACTTTATAATTGGATGTCCACCAAGCCTAGATCTCAGAATAAAGAAAGTAGACGTAGTTGAAGGCATGGCGGAAGATGAGGATAAGTTTTGACTCCCCCCTCCCCATAAAGTGTGTCCAGCTGTCTTGGATCCTAATGCCGCTCTCATTCCAAGTTCCTGCCTCAAAGCTTCCCTTTCATCTTTCCTCTTGCCAATACCTTCAATTGCAAGTTTGGCCCCATGAATAATTTCAAGAGTGGAGCTTTTACAAATATCCACCTCATGCCCTGTAAGTTGTGCGAGGTGGTATTTGAGCCTACTTATCCCTCCGGTCATCTCCTTCCCATACAAATGACATCTAACCTTTCGTTGATTATATGGATCGACAGGCTCTGCATACTCCCAAAATGGATCCAAAGTCTTCGGTATGTTTGTATCTTTGCAATATGGAAACTAGTTTGAAATTTTAAAACCTGTAACATAAAAAAAAAGTTTTTTTAGCAAAGTTCATTGCAAATAATTGCAAATCAGACAAGGGAAAAATAATTTACAATTCTACATTTCTAAAGTTAAACTTTAAATACCAATTTTTATTTGTAATCAAGTAGATCATCATCAAAGTCTTTACCAAGCATTTAAATATTTTGGGACTGTTTCAACTTTTGACATCAAATTCATCAATGATTAAGCTTCCAAACTTCAAAGTTTCAAAGTATGTAGTGTGGAATCATAGATGTCTTCTTCCTCTTTACTGCATGTTTTACCAGGGTTTAATTTGTGGTAAGAATCAAGATACCAAGAATAACAATATTTGTAATTTAATAAAATGAACAACAATTTTCCTGTGCATGTAATGATTTTCAATTCAATTTAAATTGTAGTATTTGTGAGTCCAGGAAAAGAACAATAAACTCTGGATTTGGTGTAAATAAATTTTAAAATGCCCCAAGGGAAAATTCGTTAGCTAAAGATGGAAGTAAAGAACACTGCTTCGGTTATAACTTATACAGGGAAAATTGAATAAGAAATAAACTTGACTTTACTGTATTTGTGAATGAGTTTAAACTTTACACCTGATGTTTAATGATAATCTTCTGATTTGATCGATTATCTAATAATTTTGTTGCAAAGAAACATGGGCAAACCTGGTAAACATGAAATGAAGCATTCCAAAGCAATCAATGGTTCGAATCGTCGATACTATGTACATACCTTGACTGGCGTTCTCCTCCACAGAGCAGCAGCGCAGCTGGAAGCACTCTCCTCCACGAACCGGTGCTCTTTGTCCTCCACAAACCGTTGCATTCACATTGACACCCCGCGGCTCAAAAGATGGAGAAAAAACGCCCAAAAAATGCGTATAAAATCAAACCCCAGCAGACAGGCAATGTTCAAACTTCGACTCGCGATATTTTAGTAAAAATCACAAATTTTTCGCGATTTTATCGTACAAAAATCGCCGGAAAATATCGCTGCGATGTTTCCGAAATTATCGCGGAGGAGGAAACATCGCGACACTGAATCTGAATAGAAGTTCCTATTCAAGCTATATTTTTGACACTGAATCTGTGTAGAAGTTCCTATCCAAACTATATTTCTCAACAACTAGAAGATTGCTTTGCACCAACACTCTTCCTCTCCTGCTGTGCGGCGTGCCATCTCTTTGACTTTTTGTGCCCATTGTTGGAAAGCACCATCACTATGGATAATTAGTGGCCAAGCAACTAAGGTAAAATCTATCACTCCCTCTTTGTGAGGAACGTGTTCTCCATCAATCCTAGGATCTCCCTCAATGTCTCAAATTTTCCCTTCCAGGGGCTTCGTCAAAATATCAACAACTTGTGAATTTGAAGGAACATACTCCAAGATCACTACTCTCCTCTGAACTCTATATTTGATGAAATGGTATTGGATCTCAATGTGTTTGGAGTGATCATGAAATACTGGATTCCTAGAGAGCTTAATGCAACTCTTATTATCACAATTGTGGGCTCCAACATTTCACTGGGCAACTCTGATAACTATGTGCTAAGCCAGATAATCTCACAACTACTGGCACTAGCTTCCATATACTCTTCTTTTGTTGAACTGAGTGCAACTGAAGACTGCTTCTTGCTTCTTCGAAACAACATCTTGTTGTGCTCCTCCTATCACTTGCATCACCTGCGCAATTAGAATCATTAAAGCCATGTAACAATACCTCATCATCTTTGTCATATCCCAGCCCATGGTGAATTGTGCCCTTCAAGTATCTGAGGACATGTTTTGCAACCCTCCAATGAATCTGTCAGGACTCAATCATGAACTGGCCCAATGTGTTCACTGCAAAACAATTATCAGTCATAGTATTTATTGGATACATACAAGAACCAATCATTTGCATGTATAAGGAAGGATATGCCAAATTTTATTCCAAGTCAATATATAACAGTAGATTTGGAATCATAAGAGTAGATAGAAATTTATAATCCATCATCTGAAACCTCTACAGGATCTCTACTGTATACTTACCTTGTCGAAGGGAAACTTCTTAAAAACCTTGTCAAACCTCTAGACCTAGAAATAATGCATCATGCCTATGACCTTCAAGACAAAAACTAGTCATTTATGATTTGGGCTGGTTTTGACCGAAAAACACTTAGAACTGACTAGTTGGTTTAGCTGGTTCTACTTCTAGCTGCCCAAGACCAGCTTGCCATCAACAATGTCAACATTAGAATTTCACTGGACCTAAACTCTACACGAACAGTGAGCATGGTTTTTGCATCATGTCAGTACCAACGCACAATGGAGAGGGACAGCACAGAAGATACAAGTGAACATATAGCACCAGGTCATCATTGTAACCTTACATAGACTAGTGATCATCTCTGAGTCACACTTTCCCTGCTCAACCTGATTTTGTGCACCAAAGCAGTGATCATCAGCATGACTAGTTGCTTTAGCTGGTTCTACTTCTACCCGCCCAAGACCTGCTTTGCATCAACAATGTCAACATTAGAATCGTTCTGGGCCTGAACTCTACACGAACAGTGAGCATGGTTTTTGCATCATGTCAACACCAACGCACAATGGAGAGGGACAGCACAGAAGATACAAGTGAACATATAGGACCAGGTCATCAATGGAACCTTACATAAACTAGTGATCATCTCTGAGTCACACTTTCCCTGCTCAACCTGATTTTGTGCACCAAAGCAGTGATCATCAGCATGACTAGTTGCTTTAGTTGGTTCTATTTCTAGCCGCCCAAGACCTGCTTTGCATCAACAATGTCAACATTAGAATTGTTCTGGACCTGAACTCTGCATGAACAGTGAGCATGGTTTTTGCATCATGTCAGCACCAATGCACAATGGAGAGGGATAGCACAGAAGATGCAAGTGAACATATAGGACCAGGTCATCAATGGAACCTTACTTAAACTAGTGATCAACTCTGAGTCACACTTGTGCTGCCCAACCTGATTTTGTGCACCAAAGCAGTGATCATCAGCATGTTTTGTACCCAAGGCTGACCCTTTGGGACCACCATGGTTAAGCATTGATCATCCTTGCTAAATTACAAATACTGTTTCATACTAGTTTTCAAAACACATCTTAGCATATTAGAATCTCTTCTCCTCTTTTCTTTTTCTCCATGTATTAGCACAACTAACTTCCCCAGCCTTCTTCCTTGCGGTTCAGAGAAAATGGATTTACTTTACAACTTCACGGTCGTGACTCTTTGTCTTGTAGTTGTAACACAGTTTGCAACAACAATAGCAAGTGTACAGATTTGAGCAAGCTTTTCTGTCTCTTATCTTTGTTGTATGGCTTATGCATTGTTTTGTTTTTCTGTTCTGCAACAATACTGCTCACACTTAATCAAGTAAATATAAATTTCTTAGTCTTCCTCTTTTGTCTTTGTCAAGTTCTGCGTCAGCGCAACTATCCATTCTGTTACTGATATACTGATATTCCTTTAACTGTGCACTGAATTGTGTTAGTTCTCTATCATAACTGTACATACTCTGTTATACATTATTGTCATTTTGTGTCTGTTCTCCCTTTGTTCTTACTGAACTGTGCTAAGCACCTTGGGCAGTACCACACCTAAAACTTCCACAAACACTTGTCGATCTTCTTAATTCCTCAGTTTTTTACATGCAAGTTGCACTTGATCACCTTTCAAGTTTCTTATAATAACTCCACTGTTTAAAGTAGAAAGTGTAAAATGATAAACGCGTAGTCTTTGGAAGCATTTAATTGTTGGGCAAAGAACATGGCCATTGAAAAAAGAAAACCTCATCACTAGAATCTTCTTCAAATATGAAACTTATTGCATCATAACATTTGTGATATTATAACTTACAACTATTGCCAAACAAGAAATAACTAGTCCTCAACAATATCATAAAGCATACACTAACTTTAAACTTTAAAGTGGAAAAATCTGTTATAGCATTAATGAAATTGATTGCTATTTGAATCTGTCATCAAGTACGTACACTGTTATATCTCTCATGCCACTGTTTTCAGGAAAAATATTCAAACATGTCTATTGGTTTGTGGTGTCTATTTAAGCCATCCATACAGTTATATGCAGGCATCAAACTTTTCCTTTGTTTGTATTTATATTTGACCAACATATTTCTGGTTTTCAAAATGGTACTCAGACTTACATTTCTCCAAGAAGGTATATGCCTGCATGCATTAAACTTTGCTCTACCAAGCTGGTTGGATTTTCTGATGCTAGCCACATGTGTGATCTGCTTTCATTCACGAGTGATCCTGGAAAGTGAATGAGTTCACCGTGGCACCTTTGAACCTCCCGCACCTATATGATTGAATGATTTTGTTAAGGTTTTAAGGTCTTTTATTAAGGTACGTGGGCAGGTAAGCATCCGGTAGGAGATTACAGGAGTGAGTATGCACATTCTTGAGTCCCCATACTCAAATGACATCATCTAGAGGGACCGGCTTAGGGAGACTCCATCTGGGTGAAAGCATCCAGGAGGGAGCAAGCACTCCAGTTCTCATGCTCTCTTGCATGGTATACATCTTTGCATTTGTTGCCGCCTTTCATACACCTAGGTTACGTGGCAGAAATCTTCAAGCCACTCGGTGTGTCCTTGGGGGCAAGTCTCGAGTCAAGGCTGTCACCTTGTTCTTGACTCCTCCGTTTAGGCTCAACTCTTAACGAAGCCAAGGGGGGTAGACCATATTAAGTTACCAAGGCAAAATGATTTAGTATGATGATGGTATTACAGAGTAAGTTTTTTAGGAGTTTCGATTTAACAATTGTAAACAACAAATAACATGATGAGATAATCACAAGTAAGCACGAAAATGATACCCAATCACATATAGATTGAAAGAAATAAACAGTTGACCAGTGCCTTGAAAATGGAGTCGAAAAACAATTAAGAGTGCTTGCAAGTGCTGGAATGAATGTTGTGCAATTGTATCTTGATTAATTTTAAATTAATGTAAGAAGATGAGTAATTTAACTTAGGCGAGGGGACTCTAGATATATCCAGGGGGTACTTGAAGTATGTCCAAAACTAAACTGTCACGGCTACCCGCAAGGAATATGTGGGATGAATGGAGTCTCTGAGGCTGTTGTTCATAATGCACCTGAAGGTGTAACAGAGATCGGCGCCCCGAGGTCACTTTTCAAGAGTTCCCGCTTCCCTTGGGTATTTTGCCACCGTAATGGTTTGATCGATGCGTTGGATTTTCGCCTGATGGTTTGTCAATTTGGGGAGAGTGAATCCTAATTATTCTAGTCACTCAAGTGCTTTTGATGCAGCTTGAATGATTAGACGAACCGCAGCCAAGTACAAAGCATACACACTGGAGTCTTCGTTATTTTTAGTAAATTTTAAAATATGTGTTCTTGTTAAAAAGAAAACCCTCCAGGAACCTTTTTCGATCCAAGTGGATCTCAATCGGGGAATCAAGGAAGGGTTAATTTTATTATGACTAACCAAACAATTGATGAAAAATGAATCAAAGATACACAACACCGGTTTTCTAATTAGTCCTACCATGCATCTCTTTCCCCTTACGGGTCAATCGGGAAGTCGTGGGGTAAGTAGTATGATTACTTTGAAATCAAAATATGGAATAATGCAAAATTATATCAAAATATACAATCCTGCATGTCAGTACTAGACTAGAGCAGAAAAAAGGGAAAAATGCGAAAAAGTGAAACGGACGCAGATCTCCCCTAGGGGGATGGGGAGAGGGCTCGAAAGAGCCTACTCAAAAAATATTTTCTTTTATTATTATTGGTTACAATATCAGCAAACTGAAATATCAGAAACCTTTTGGTCCTTATACGAGATGAAACCAAGATCTTACAACTCTCCAAAAATTTTAAATTTTAGTGAAAGGGGAGACCCCTGGGGGGATTTGAACGCTCCTGAGGCCACTTTCGAACAGCAGCTTCTTTTCTTTTCTGTTACACCTGCTAAAAACCCGCAAGCATGTTAGAATAACATATGCCCAAAAGCACTTTAAGAGTACCTTTGGATCAGCCTACCTTAACTCAAAAAAGACTAAGTTAAAACTAGCTAAATAGGTGAAAAATTCAAAAATGAACCAAGGAAAGCAAGCTTTACTTGGGATCTTGGCTTGTTGTTTGTGCAACCAATGAAATATGCACTGATTGCTGGATTTAATCTTTTTAAAACAGAAAAGAAAATCTAGAGCATGCAACCTACTGATTTTCTTTAACTTGCCATGCAAAACGGATGATTTCCTTATGCTAGATCTAAAATGCTTAATGATACTTTTCAGAATTGAGATCTAGACTATGAGCTTTGAAATAGCATATCTAAGTAAATTTTACTTTGATATAACAGATCCAAATGATAACAAAGCTTTCGAATACAGTAACCAGGTAAGAAAATTGATTTTTTGAAGGAGAAAGAGAGAAAGAGTGCTGGAAGCCTAGGAATGTTGGGCTTTGGAGTCTGCTTTGGTGGATCACCGAGGGACTATGTCATTCATAAGATCTTGAAGATGAGGAAGATGCAAACTAGCTCAACCTCTTTTATAAGCGAGATCACCTGCAACTTAGAAATCCTTGCACAAACAGATGGTTAAAACATAGGTGCTGCTGAAAGAGATAATTGGAAAGCATGCAATTAAACATAAAATACATACAACTCCAATAGATCTGAAACAAGTAGCAGTAAGAGCATAAATCAAACTAGAATAAACTCTTACCCTAATAGGAGGGAGCTTTCTCCTTCAAGGCCAACAATTAACCAGCAAAAACAATGATAAATTACTTAGATTATACCTCATAAGCATTTGACAATCACCATCCACACATGAAGAGCATTACACCATAGATCTTGTCTCCAAAGCTTCTTTATTCCAGAATAATAAACAATAACACAGTACAAGAGCAACAACACCTCAATCCCAGTTCTAACTCCCTCGGAAAGGAGGCAGCCATGCTTTATTTATACACAAAATTGAAACCCCGACCCAGAGGGGGCGCAAATTCCAAGGAGATAGACCACTGCAGCTGAAGGAGAGTCCATCAATGCTTGATCTGAAGCTGAACTGAGCTTCTACTGAGTCTGAATGTCAATCGGAGAGTTGATCTGATTGACACCTCAACCTGTTGACTGAAGCATCCACCAAAACTCATCCAGATGAGCCCATACGTGTGGAGGAGAGAGGGAGGGCGAAATTCCCCATAAAGGAAGCTGAAGTTCAACTCTGGATCCACCCAGATCATCTCCTTCAGTCAAGGATTTGTCAGATCCGGTCAATTTGGTGCAGATTTGACTGATTTCAGTCAGATCGGCTGAGAATCCACTGATCTAGGATTTTGGATTTGCTCCATTATTCATCAATTTATTAATTAAAATAATCAATAATTGATTTTTTGGGGCTTTCTGACCTGAGTGATGGAAAATCACTCAAAACTAGGAAATAGTGGGTCTGTAGGTTTACTGGGTGTTTTTAGCTTGAAAATGAGCACCTACATGACTGAATCTGATTTTCGAGCCCACTTATATTACAAAACCAATTTTTCCAATTAAACTATTAAAAAATAGCCTAGGTTTTGGAAAAATTAAATTTTAATAACAAACACTGAAAAAATGAAAAAAATTAAAAAACCTAGGGGTACTTAGACATGTTCATATGACTCAACCATAATGCCTAGCATGTTTAGACATTGACACATAGACTCTAATAACCTCAATAGGCCTAAATGCCAAGCCGACCACCCCAACTTTGGAGGTATTGAGTGAAAAACTCAGAAATTATAAGTCGTTTATTCAACAACCAATAATAACCAAGGAAAAAAACACCCTGGGCTGATTGGATTGACAAATAAAGTCTATGAGACCGAGTCTTTTATAGACACTATCATGCTAAAACATTTATTACAACTCCCCCAAGGGGGTATGAACATGTGATATGGTACAACAAAGTTTCCCAGAGGCAAGACTGAAGGTCTTTTGAAGTCCGAACAAACTATCATTGTCCGGTTCACCAGGCTCACTTGATAAAAAACCACTGAGTACAACTTAGGTGGTAACAACATACAGATGGGACCCACATATAAGAGCCTCTATCTAGGTGGGAGGATAAGACCCTGATGTCTATCCATATTAAGGGATGTGAGCAGCTAAGCATCTGGGAGGAGATTGCAGGAGTGAGAATACACTTCCCCAAGTCCCCATACCCAAATGACATCGTTTAGAGGAACCGGCTCAGGAAGTGTCCAGGAGTGAGCAAGTGCTCCACTTTGCTCTCTTGCATGGTCTGGATCCCTGCATCCAGATAGTTCCCACATACGAGAGCCTCTATCTAGGTGGGAGGATAATACCCCAATGTCTATCTGGCAAACGCTTCTCTTCTGCATCCTGGATGGGACGTCTCTTGCACACATGGACTGTCCAAGGTAGGAAAATAACAAATACAGTGGAAAACACACAGAACAGGTTGACATTTAGCCATGACAACAGCCATGAAGGCATCTGTCAATAGACACCATGGCATACATGTCTGCTCCACGATGAATGCACACATCAGCGCACAACAGTAGCACATGTTAACATAAAATGTTTGCCACATCTGTACACATCATACATGTCAGCAAAACACGTAGTTTTTTTTCTGTTACTAAACATGTTGGCTTTCCAGATTTGCATGTTCTTCACAAATGAACAGGTGTCTTTTGTGCAAGAAATCAAGCATGTAATGGATCTTAGCAATCCATGTACATTGCATCTTGTAGGTGACTTTGTAGCAAATCCATGTAATATATTCGCATGCATTTTCCTGTATAATGCCTAGACGACAACTGAGTAGGGAGGGTAGAGATGAAGATGACATCTGATGGGTTTAGAGACGAGCTCTTTTACGAGCAAGGATTAATGGTTTAATGTATTCTGGAGTTTTTCTACTTGACAAGGTTTTTCTCCAGTTCAAATCCTCTCTCTGTGATATCTGTGTACTCTTGCTGTTAACTGTGTCTTTAATGCTTTCAGTATATTCTGTTAGCATTCTGTGTATTTAAAGGCATATTTATAATTGACCTCCTAATGCTTTGGCCAGAAGCCGAATGAGCACCTAGATTCTCTCTCTTTTCAGTATTTTTTTGGCCTCTGCAATTTGTTAAATGGCTTTCTTGGTATATGGATTGTTATTGGCATGTGTATATAGCATTATTTTCTTTTTTCTTCTGCCATAACATAGACTACAAACCAATGCATTGCTGTTGTCTCTCGTCTATCCTCGGTGATGCGGATCACAAACATGTGCTATGGCTAGTTTCTTGCTAGGTCTTAGTACAGGTTCATAATTTGTTTGCATTAACTGCACGCTTAACTTCGAGTGACACTTATTTCACTTTAAGAGGAATTCTAGTCAATCAGACATAAAAGATAGTCATTAAAAGATATAAGCATGCCTCAGTAAACCAACATTTGTGAATTAGATAGCGTCTAACCATGCCTTTAGCTCAACCCAATGTTTGAATTGATAGCAGCTAGAAGAAACTGAAATTAAAAGTTAGAGATGTATCATTAATTCTAACATGGGCAGCAGCTATGTTTTATGGTTTACCAATGGATTCAATCAGCCGGTGTCCTATCCATAGTTACAGAATTTGGCTATAATAGCCATTTCAGTATGAAAATTTGACTGTAATTTGATTCGGTTGAATTATTGGAAAACATTGATTTGGCTTGGTCAACATATTTTTGATCGAATCCAATCACATTTCTGGAATTTGATTGGGCAATCCATTTGGTGAATACATGTCTGCAGTTCGGAGGTGTTTCAGCTCAGTAAAAGAAACCCAGGTGATTCAGCTCAGTAAAAGAAACCCTCAAAAGTAAACAAAAAACCCCAAATGTCATGTGATTTTTTGGGAACTTGTCACTCCTGTTTTGCTTGCTTGCTTAAGCCATTAATTCACGTGCTCGTTCAAGTGGTTTCTGACACAAGGACAACAGGTTGAATCCTACAACAAATGGAGCATGTGCCATCACCGTTTTTACAATCTTTATATTATTATATTTTATTTAGGTTAAGGCCCAAGATGTTTTTTTTTGTAAACTAGCCAATATTTATATTACCACAAAACACCAAATGTACAGTGTTTTAGCAATCTGGTCTGCCACTAGGGAAACCAGACCAGCTGCAAAACAGCAATTTGTCATTCTGTTCCCATGAGAAAATGTTTTCAAAAAGATTATTATACCAGTGTCTTGAGATCTGAAAACTATCTTACTAGGATTGCTAATGCTACTAGTAATATAACTATCATTACTATTGTTCCTGCAAAGGAACTTAACTGTAAACCAGACTGGACAGCTAATCATCATCAGAAATGAGCACAGTTGGAACCTTTTGCAGTGGGGGTGGGCACGGAGAGGGGGGGAAGCAGTTTGCACCCATGTTAATTTTGTCTTTGAAGACCATACCAGTTGTAGCCTTTGCCAGCAGGTTGAGCTTTGCTTCAAGCTCCATAATTGCATTTGCTATGAGATGTAGTTTCGTGTCCACCGGGATTTGATTCTGATTTCACTGAGCTGCAGAAGTATTTCTTTCTGCTCATCATGATTATCCATCAGTGCTTTGCTTGGCAGGGCTTTCATATTCCAGTAAAAAGTGAGGATTTTGACATATTTGTTTTCTTGAGGGCGAGATGATCCAGTGTCCTGGAACCAATGCTCCATTTCCGTTTAAATTTCTTGGTCCCCAAGTGCTTCCCTCTCCTATTGGACCCAATTCTCAGCTTCTTTCATTTTCCTTTGCATCTTTGGTGAGATAATTTCCTTGTAATTTTCCTGAGTGACCTCGGTTTTTTAAGAATTCTGGTCCTATGGGTGCGTCCAGTGCACTTGAGCCCCCATTGCGGACGACATTTGCTTACCATCCAGTAACAGAGGCACCAGCGAGACAGATCAGGATAGAAGCAGCGGAAGCGTACTGTTTGAACAGACTGAGTATCTCTTCCATTTTCAGTCTCAGGGCACTTCAACTCCACCCACTCACAGATCTCATTCCCCTGCCACATATATCAATTTCCAGATACTGCTCCAGGTAACGCTAAAAGAATGCCAAGGGTGTCACCTGTACTCCAGCCATCTTTCTGCATCATACCCCATTTCTCCCAACTACGAACCATCATCATGAATATAGATGGGGGATCTATCACTCTCCCACAGACCTGATCATTCCCACAACTGGTTTAGATTTGTGAGCCAATCTGCCTGCGGAGACTATTATCCAAAACATTCATGCAATGGGAAGGCTCATGGAGAGATCGTACCCTCCTGTCCCAAATTGGGTTTGCTTGCCCCAGGTGTCTGCTCAAGCCTGCGATGTGTAGCATCGTCAGGGCTGTTTGGGTCCTTCAGTCAATACAAGAGCTTGTTGCTTGTGGTCGGTCATTTTAATCACCATCATCTCCCTGATGCAGAGACTGAAATGTCTCTTCACGTGGCTCATTTTCTGCACTTTTAGTATCAAGTTTTCCTGCAGTTTGAGACTTGATTATCTTTCCTATATTGTAGTTTACTGTTATGTGGGTGCTGACTGTTCCATGTTGTATGAATTAGGACACAATCAGAGAAAGATAATGTCGAGATTTGGCATTTGAAAATTGGGCCCTAGTGTTTTAACGTTCTTTTATGTCGGGCAATACTAGTTATAACTTATAACCTCTATCAACTGTGTTTAGAGTAGCAGTGGTTCCTTGACTTGGGAAATTCTATTTGCTTATTGTTTGTAGTTATATCATGTGCCCTAAATAACTGGAGATTGATTGCTTAATTCTTTGTTTGTGCCTTTCATCTCTTAGACACTTTAACAAGAGAATTCAGACCCCTTGAAAGGCAAAGCTAACAGGTTTCTTGTTAATTATGTTCTAACTCTGATGGGATGCTTTGGTGTCTTGCAGGTTGAGATTTTTCGAGAACAGGATTAAACTGTCTGTTGGTCACTGTTGCTAAAGATAATAAGAACTCAGAAGCTCCAAGAATTCCTTTATAAGAACTCAAAGAACCCATTTTATCTATTTTCAGATGAAATATATCACAATCAGATGATCTTGTGATCATGCTTAGTGCTCTACACGGAGTTCAGCTCGTCAAACATGTTTGCTTTCAGTGGCATTTGCATGACATGCCAATATTTTGTTGTGTCCAGTTAGTATCCATTTCGAAAATTGTGATGGCAGTTTCTTCAAGTCTCTTTTGACAGGATTTAAATTAATTATTTTATTTTGAGTAGAAACCTAGAATACAATTGTCTTGTGCACTCCCGCAATATAATACCAGAGTGAGATGGCAACGTGATTTTCTTATTCCTATTTTCTACCTGTGGTCACCTATGAACATTATTAACCAGCATAGATTCATCGTAAACTTGGATCTATCAAATGCTGAGAGGTATCAAATCCATTAAGGTGTAAATTTTTTGATCATTTAAGATGGATTTAGGCTGGTTGTTGTCTCACTCAACTTTGTAGAAGTCACAACTTATGGAGATATGGATATTGAGAAGTACATTTTTGATTATTATTATTAAGATATTTATATTTGCATTGCAAATCCATAGTTTTAAAAGCCGGTAAACTCGGAACTGGAACCATCCGAGTTGACTGGTTTAATTGTCATTGGCCTCGAATCAGGACTAAACTCGGCCCGGAGGCCAGTTTGGTACAGAACTGGCCGAGTCAGAGATTGGCTCGGTCAGTTCGGTATCAAACCGACCAAACTGGTCGGTTCTGCATTAACTTGGCCAAGTGAATCCAAATCTACTAGGGGCTCACGTGTGGAGGCAAGACACGTTTTTTTTATCAACTTTTGACTAGTTTTGTACAAGTGACATTGAAGTCGGTAATATTAAATCGTGACGTTAAATTCTTAAAGTAAAAGTGACATTCTCATTATCTGTCATTTTCTAGTGACATTCTCCTATCTTTCATTTTCTATCATTTTACTTAAATTTTTAACATTACCATTAATTGTTTTAAAATGGTTGAGAGTGGTTCCAACTTCATCGGTGTTGAAATATCGTAACTTCAAAAGGATATTCTAAATGTATTTGACTGATGTACCCCAAGGGAGATGTTCTATTCCTTCGTCAGGATGTTATTATTGTAATTGGTCATCATAGAGTCATGAGGTAAAGCCTCCATTGTAAGTCAGGTCAATAGTACCCTAATGAATATAATATAATATTGTTTTGTGATTTCCTAGGTGAAGTTGGCCCAGTCAGTTTAGTGAAGCCGACTTGTTAGGGTAAAAGTCAAGTGACAAAATGAGTATAAATAGAGGAGCTGTGTTCCTCATTTGAACACACCGACTCACACTTGTGTAGCGCATAAAATAGAGAGAGAGACATACTAGCAAGGAGGAGAATACATGTTTTGGGTTTTTATCTTAGACATCTAGATTCTATATAGAGGAATTTTTGCTGGGTTTTCTTTCCCTTGAGGGTTTCTTAGGATAAACACTGTCTATCTTGTGATTGTGTTTCTGGTAGTGATTCTGCATATGATGCTGTTGAGAAGTTGGATTAAACACTAATGATATCTAGTTAAGCATATGAAATCTTAACACGCTATCAAAGCTAGCATGAATAGAACAACTTTCACAAGGTGAAGCTCTCTCTTCTCTCCCTTTGAAAGAAATTAGGGTTTATGCAAAATTTAGGATTTTGAAGATCTGCTTGCATAGAAAGTTGCGCCTCCTTGGAGCGCATCTATTGAGCCCTAGATCGAAGTTTTTGAGTGGGTGAATCTTTGGGAAAACCAAACCCTAGTTTGGCCCTGAGCCAAAAAACTACAAAAAACTAGAACCATAAATATGCAGAAATGGCTACCTCGCAAGAAAGTTTTGAAGGGTGTAGATTTGGGATCTCTAGAAACCAAGTGGACCAACCAACTCGCCTCAGTCAAGCACATCTCCTGGTAAGGTCAACTTTTCATTTTGAGAAATTTCAATTTTTAGTGACCTCTTGGATAGGCATATAAAACTTCCTAGCATGGAAGTATAGGATTGGTCTCATTCGCAGAGAGAATTATCTTGAAAAATACATCAAGGATGAAGTTGCAGAACCTAAAGAAGATGAAGCTAAGGAGAAACATTAGAAAGACCTAATCAAGGCAATGAGAATCATTGCTGATTCTATCAAAGATCACTTGATCCCTCAAGTGTCGTCTAAGAAGACACTAAAGTAAATGTATGATGCACTTTCCAGAATTTATGAGGGACATAACATCAACAGAAAGGGAACAACTAAGTGCCATTGGAGACTCCCTAGATGAAGATGAACTAGTTATGACTGCTTTCAATGGTCTCACTAGACTCTGTGATTCATTCATATAGGCTTTGTGTGCCAGAAAAGAAAGTATGAAGTTTGACATTGTATGGGAAGATTGCATCCAAGAAGAAGCTAGAGTAGCTAACAAAGAAGCTCTACTTAATGAAGATGATCAAGCTCTAGCCACCCATACCAACAGAAGACAATCAAACTTGAAGAGAGATAGTCACAAGGAGTATATACCTCCAAAAAAGTTTCAAAGGAAAAGAGAACAATCAGAAGAAAGACTACTCCAAATATCAATGTTACAATTGGCATAAGATAATACACCTTGCTAGAGTGTCCATTGAAGAAGAAGAACAACAAAAGACATCATGCCCATCTAGCTGAAGATGAGGATGAAGAAGAAGAAGAAAGACCTTGAAAGTGTCGAGCAAAAGAAGATGTAGAAGAATATGTACTATTCTCTGCACTCTTCGGGTCTGTAACACCTGGAGAAGATACATGGCTTATTGATAGTGGTGCTTCAAAGCACATGTTAGGGAAGAAGCAAACTTTGTTAAGACTTGAAGAAAAGAACTCTCCTTAGAAAATTTCATTGGGAGATCACTGTTAATATCCCATCAAAGGCAATGGTGAATCAAGCTACAAGCTTGATTTTGGAACCTCCATGAAGATGAAGGACGTACTTTATGTACCCGGTTTGAAAAAGAACCTACTTTCCATCTTAGCACTTGATAAGAAATAATATAAAGTTGCTTTTATAGATGGACAAGTGCTCATGTGGACTAAAGGAAAGATACTTGAAGATGTTGTGGTCATTGGTGAAGGAGGACTGTAAAAACTCAAGGGACATCCAGAGACAACCCTTGTCCATGAGATCACTAGCTCAAGTGAACTATGGCATAGAAGGCTTGCTCATGTCGACTACAAAGCACTACCCTATGTGAGCAAGGTGGTAACAGGTTTACCAGATATGAAGATTGATCATGAAGGAACTTGCAAAGGATGTGCAAGAGGAAAGAACATCAAGAATCCATTTCCGAAAAGTGAGGCGAAGACTAAAGGTACGTTGGAATAAATTCATTATGATGTATGTGGTCCTATGCCCTCCACATCTTTAAGAAGATATGAATATTATGTCACATTCATTGATGACTATTCAAGAAAGACATGGATATACTTCTTGAAGACCAAGAGTGAAGTGTTCGAGAAATTCAAGGAATTCAAAGCCTTAATAGAGAGCCAATATACTTCAAAATTTTTTAAAGCATTTTGCAAAGAAGCTGGAATCAAGAGGGAACTAACCACTCCCTACAATCCCCAACATAATGGTGTTTCAAAAAAATAATAATAGAACCATTATGGAAGCAGTGAAAACAATGATTCATGACCAAGACCTTCCCATGCATCTATGGGCTGAAGCAGCAAGAACAACCGTGTATGTGCATAATAGATTATCTCACAGTGCTCTTGGATTCAAGACTCCCGAAGAAATGTATACAAGAAAGAAACCTAAAGTGAGCCATCTCAAGATATTTGGTTCTCCAGTATATGTACATATTCCGAAAGAGAAGAGAACCAAGTTGGATCCTTCTGGAAAGAAGGGAATATTTGTTGGATACTGTGAAGTCTCCAAAGCCTTCAGGATATAGATTTCAGGATTTCATCATATAGAGATTAGTAGGGATGTGACATTTGATGAAGAAACAATTCTTAAGAAATCCAGAAGGTTTCAGCTTGAAGAAGTACATGAAGATGATGCACCTCACAGAAAGGTAGAAGCTGAACCCTCTCTTGAAATAGTAGCATTTGAAGATCATGATATGCTAGAATCTTAGGAACCCCCTACTATGGATATATCTCGAAAGAGAAAACCTGCTTGGGTAAGAAAAATCATACAAGAAGTAGAGAAGTATGGAGCTCTAGAAGACTCCACAAGAACAAACAAGAGATCAAAGCCATTGTCCAGTCATGTAGCTTTGATGTGTGATCTTGTAGATCAAGAACTTGCCAGCTACGAGGAAGCTGCACAGAAGAAAGAGTGAGTGGAAGCAATGACGAAAGAATACTAGTCAATAATGAAGAATGATATTTGGGATATAGTACCCAAACCAGAAAACAAGTGTGGTATCTTCGAAATGGATCTACAAGATAAAACATGCAGTTGATGGAAGTATTGAAAAATACAAGGCAAGATTTGTGGCCAGAGAATTCTCTCAGAAAGAGCGGATTCATTATGAAGAGACATTTTCTCCAGTAATGAGGTACACTTCCATCAAGACCATCATGGCACTTAATTCCATGATGAAGTGGGATCTACACCAGATGGACGTAAAGTCAACCTCCCTGAATGGTGCAATTGAGGAAGAGGTATACATCGAACAACCACAAGGATTCGAAGTCAAAGACATAGTGACTCATGTATGTAAGTTGAAAAAGGCTTTGTATGGACTAAATCAAGCTCCTAGAGCTTTGTATGGAAGAATAGATAACTTCTTGACAAGCTTGGGCTTTACCAAAAGTAAAGATGATCCTAACCTTTACATGAAGGTTATGGATGATGAACCTGTCATACTATTGTTGTATGTGGATGATCTATTTTTAACTAGAAATGAAAAACATATTACAGATTGCAAGAAGAAGCTAGCTGAAGAATTCAAGATGAAAGATCTTGGATTGATGCATTATTTCCTTGGCTTGGAAGTGTGGCAGAGCCAAGAAGGAATCTTTCTGAACCAGAGAAAGTATGCAGTAGAAGTCTTGAAAAGATTTGATATGTTGGATTGTAAAGCCATGGCCACACCCATGGATACCAACCTGAAACTATTATCTGATGAATCATCAGAGTTAGTGGAAATGACTTGGCATAGACAAATTATTGGGTTGTTGATGTATCTGACGAATACAAGGCCAGATATATGCTTTGATGTGAACACCTTGAGTCAGTATCTAGTTAAACCTAGATGGGTTCACTTGATAGTTGCAAAGCATGTGATGAGGTACCTAAAAGGTACGATAGTCTTTGGACTATACTATGTTAGAGATCATGACTACATATTGTATGGATATACGGATTGAGATTGGGCAAGAAGTGCCGTAGACAGAAAGAGCACCTCAGGTGGATGTTATTGTCTAGGATCTGCCATGATCTCATCGTTTAGTAAGAAACAGTGCAGTGTTGCTCTTAGCATGGCTGAAGCAGAGTACATAGCAGCTTGCTCCGCTAGTTGTGAAGCAATATGGATTTAGAAACTGATGTCAGGTCTGCTTGGCATGGAGTTGGATACCATAATGATTCTTTGGACAACCAGAGTTGTATAAGGATGATAGAGAATCCTGTGTTCCATGATAAATCAAAGCACATAGAAATATGATATTTTTATATAAGGGATATGGTACAGAAGGCAGCTATAAAACTCTAGTATGTGAGTACCGATGAGCAAGTTGCGGATGTGCTGACCAAGCCTCTATCTCGAGTAAAGTTTGAATACTTCCATGACAAGCTTGGTGTAGTAAAAAAAGACTTTCCTTGCAAGGAAGAACAATGATGATTCTATAGACTTTCCTCACAAGGAGGAACGATAAAGATATGGACTCTCCTCGGAAAGGAAGAACATGTCGAAGATACAGACTCTCTTCAGAAAGGAGGAACATGTCGAAGATATGGACTCTCCTTGAAAAGGAAGAACAGGTTGAAGTGATGAACCCTCCTCGGACAAAGGGGGAGCAGGTCGATGATATGGATCTTCCCTAGAAAGGGGAAGTGATGATGATACTGTCATTGATGATGGGATGGCAGTGATGCTCTAGTACAAAAGAGGCCAAGTGCATCTGTAGATGCTGATAAGGTCCGACATTCACTTGTGAACGATAATATCCTCTTTTGAGGGTGGTCTTGCAGATAATAACACTTTGCTCCCAAGAGTGGTCTTTACTAGCTAAGGATGGTCCTACAGACGATACTCTCACATGGAGAGTGTACCTACATTCATTCGTAGATGCCATAGAATAACACTCGCTTGAGAGTGGTCCTAGCTTTAAAGCTGAGGATGCTCTACGATGAGTCCTTACGGACGACAGGACCTGCATTTAGGTGCGGGCAAGATCTGCAGTTGTAGACGATACTCTCGTATGGAGAGTATGCTTACATGCACATGTAAATGCCATAGCATAACACTCGCTTGGAGTGGTCCTAGCTCTAACAGGCTGAGGATGGTCTATGATGAGTCCTTGCGGACGATAGGTGCTGCATTCATCCGCAGATGAGATCTACATTTAGTTGTAGACAATATGGTCCTACATTCATTTGCGCATGATCCAACTAGTCGATATTGTGGACCCTCCTCGTTAAGGGGGAGTAGGCCGATGAGGATTGCATCATCCTTGAACTTATGTCCTAAAGTGATAGGGATTGATCATCCCACAAAGAGATCATGTGTATTGCAGGTAGAGTTGTGGCAAAGGATCAAGAAGATCGAAGTACTACTACAAAGGATCAAGAAGATCAAAGTGTTGCTGCCAAGGATTGAGAAGATCGAAGTGTTGCTGCAAAGGATCGAGAAGATCAAACTACTATTGGAAATAATCGAGAAGGTCGAAGTGCCGCTGCAAAGGATCAAGAAGATCGAAGTGCTGTTGCAAAGGATCAAGTGATTGAGTGCTGCAGAAGATGAAGACTCAGTGTTGTAGAAGATCATGTTCTAGTACTGAAGATATTGAAGATATTCCAGTAACTATTCTAGTTGCTGATGATTGTTGAAAACTTCTATGACGTATAGATGTATTACCTTGATACTACTGAAGATGCTCTCTCTCGTTACTCCTATAGTTGATGATGTTGTTGTCAGTAGAATACCCTTCTCGTTAAGGGGGAGTGTTGAAATATTGTAACTTCAAAGGATATTCTAAATATATTTTACTGACGCACCCCAAGGGAGATGTTCTATTCTTCCATCGAGATGTTATTATTGTAATAGGTCATCATAGAGTCATGAGGTAAAGCCTCCATTGTAAGTTGAGTCAATAGTACCCTAGTGAATATAATATAAAACTGTTTTGTGATTTCCTAGGTGAAGTCGACCCAGTTAGTTTAGTGGGGCCGACTTGTTAGGGTAAAAGTCAAGTGACAAAAAGAGTATAAATATAGGAGCCGTGTTCCTCATTTGAACACACAGACTCACACTTGTGTAGCGCATATGAGATAGAGAGAGAGATATTAGCAAGGAGGAGAATACCTATTTTTGGGGATTTATCTTATACATCTATATAAATGAAGTTTTGTTGGGTTTTCTTCCCCTTGAGGGTTTCATAGGATAAATATTGTGTCCATCTTGTGTTTGTGTTTTTTTCAGTGATTTTGCATATGCTACTATTGTGAATTTGGATTAAACACTAATGATATTTAGCTAAGCATATGAAAGTTTACAATCAGACTTCACATGCAAAAATTCAAATTTTAGATAACATTCATAATTCAATAGACTTAATAGTTTTCAGTATTTCAGGATTGCGACGTTTTGAAAACATTCTATCATGTATGAAGGTAAGGGGTTAGAATTTAATCAAGCACATCAACCTCTCTATGTACCTTGATGTTGGTGTTGTTGTTGTCTGATTGTTGAAGTTGATTGAACTCCTCTCATGACATAAAAAAAATTTACTCTTCAGTCAATCAAAATCACTTATTAAGCATGGGAAGCTTTTTCTACCTTATTTTAACGCTTGAACTAGGAAGTTTCATCAAAATTGTAGGGTGTTGACTAATGTCCTCGGAGGAGCACCTTCAAGATTTGAGGTAGAGGCAAGGGCTACAACCTAGAGGAAGGGTGAACAAGGTGCTATTGATGAATAGGATCCTAGAGGAGTTGTCCCTTGGTCGGTTCCCAGTTCGAGTTCGAGTTGACTTGGTGCCATTTTGATATATTGAGTCTTGAAAATTGAGTCCTTAACACACACGCACACATGTCTTTGCATATTTTGTCTCTAATAGTTTGGAATCATAGCTTGGAATCTTTAATATATATCTTTCATTAAAATTGTAAATTTTACGTATTTTCTTAGTAGTCCAAGTCATTGAAATCAAACCGCTTCGAGTCATTGTCAGTTTCAAGTTCTAGCTGAGTTGACCCTTGACCAGTTTAGAGTTTGGTTCTGAGTTTTAAAATATTGATTGTAACAATATTTCTATGTAAATATCGTTTCTATAGAATATCTATTTGAGTTTAATTCTAGTATCTTTTGTTCTATCTTTGTATATAGCAGATTTATATTATGTGTACATATAATATCTCTCTTTCATATGTATTGAGATGTTTTTATCTTTGGTTGTATGTATATTTGGATAAGATATAGTATTACGATTTTTTTTGTCAACTAGAGACAACTATAATAATTCATAAGAAAAAGCTGTATAGAGCATGAGTTGCCTGCTTCGCTGTAAGGGAAACGAGACCAACAACATAATAAAAGATTGTCATTGATAAACATATTAACTTTAAAGTTTGTAGCAGCCAAACAACTTAAATAGGGACCGACTTTAGATAGACAAAACATAATTATACTAGAACCATAATAACATGAAGACAAAAAGACTAACAAGAGTTGGATTAGATAATTGTATCTTCATCTGGAATTGAGATAATGAATGCCTCTTTGTTAGGAGTAGGCTTGAGATCCCTTTCAACTAATCCCAGCCCGATAGTGGCCTTGAGGATAACGTTGAGCTTGAAATCTAGGCATCGAATTTGGTCATGAGCCTTGTCTAGCCGCAACAATAATTTCTAGTGCGCAATTTTGCTTTCAATTAGAGCTTTTCCTAAGAGATCCTTTGTTTTTTAGTGCAAGGCAACCAACTTGAAGTATTTTGTTTCTCTGTACCTAGTAGAGTTGACGTCTTGAACCAAAGGGTCAATTTCGTCCTCAATATCCTCATGGTGGATATGCTCCATCTTTGTTTTCACCTAGGGTTCATTTCATTCAATTCCATTCCTAATAAAAGTGGGGTTAACCGTTGGCCATAAACTTTGCTTTCCATCACTAGAAAGGCTTGAGATGAGCTAACAACATGAAGAACGATGGCTTGGCTAGGAGCAGGATGAGATAGAGAGCTGGATACATGACAGAGTTGCAACAAACGATTAGCCACAGGTTTGAATTAGAGTCCTCTTTGAGCAATGAGAAAAATCTAGGCACTCTTCCAATCGTAAGAATGAACTAGGAGTGATCCAATTGAACAAAAAAACCACAAAATAAGTGCATGTGAATTAGGAATTGTCTCGACGAATTTTTGTGGATAAAATTGATCTTGGGCTGGAAGTTTCCAGTGGTGAATGTCATTCACATCACCATCATCTCCCACGTATCGTAGTAACCTCCTCTATTTCATCATCATGAAGAATGTTTCCAAGGGAAGACCCTGGTTACTAGAGATTGGTGCCAACCGTCTCTTGTCGTGATGATGAGTACTCCCATGATTAGGGTCGCATCATCACCATCATATCCCACGTATTGTAGTAACCTCCTCTATTTCATCATCATGAAGAATGTTTCCAAGGGAAGACCCTGGTTACTAGAGATTGGTGCCAACTGTCTCTTGTCGTGATGATGAGTACTCCCATGATTACAGTCGCATCAAAGCTCACCTCTATGAAAAATGCCATCTTGTCCACTGTCCTTTCCCTGCTCAAGCTAGTGTTGTCCAACAACTTCATGTGGGGGATGACCTAACACTTCGTGCCCTCGATAAGGATGTCGGCTGGTGCCATTATTGCTTTTTACTACCCCATCAAGGGGAACATATACTATTGCTATTAGTACTTGTTCCAAGTATCATTTTTTGAAGCTGATATGTAGCTACACAAGCATTATCCACATGACACCATCTCTACCATTCCGGGTTGTAGAAGCGCCTTTCGACAACATAAGCATATTATAGAGAACTTCCTTTTGATTGTTTGCTGGTAATTGCAAAACCCATTAGACTAAATTTTGGTGATCTTTTGATGTTTCAAACCTTAAAGCATGTCCTTCATGAAAACTAGAGTTCATCTCTTACTTCAAGGTTCAAATGATCAAGAGCTTCACAAAAAATTAATACAGTTCTCCACCCTTTGGAATCAAAACAATGTGAAACCATGGATATTGACGTTATTATTAGTTTTATGTTGCTTCTATCTACAGTTGCATTATATGCAATTGATGGGTACAAGGTTTGTTCTTTATGGGTGAACTTGGTTTCTAGACAAGATAGTAACTAGTCACATCTAGTTTTCCACATTGTCAACTAAAATGTGTTGACCAATATACATATAGGATACCATATTAATCCATCTTGATAGGAGACTCAAAAAACTATTGTCATTGTAGCAAGGTGAGTAACATTTTCCCATTCTGCCTACCAAATTAATTGAACCACACCCTTGAGAAATCGGTGATTGAAGGTCATTTAACAATGTTACATGGGATGTGGGACCTTGCATGGGGATGTGCCTCCCACACATCCCATGTTTTCATGATGGGGAAACTTAGTGTGGGACCCCATATCCCTCTTTTGGGGAAACTTAGGGAGATGCAGGGTGTGACATTTCTCTTTTGTGGTGGGTCACTGGGTGCTCCTTTGAAAAGGGGATGCCAAGATGACATCCATGATTTTTCCCAATGGCATTTGAAAAAAAAACTTAAAAAGTAATGTAAACTCCACACTCATTTCTGGTTATGCTTTTGGCCATTGGTACAAACACAGGAGTAGAGAAGCTATTGAAGCTCTACAAGGATGTTGCAAGAATCTCAAAGACTATGCTGATATTTCTATTTATTGTCATGCCTTGTTTTGTGCATAATGTTGGGGTTTGTAACAATTTTAGAACAAGTTTCACCCTAAGTTACCAGAAATGTCCCAGTAGCCCTGGAGAAACGTCGTTCCTCGTTTTGGATCTTGAAACAGAGAGGATATGGCCTTGAAACATCATGGATACATATTAGGCTAGTATGGATATGTTTCAAGGGTTTTGGATACATTTCAGGGAAAATGTGACACATTTCAAGGTTAAAGTGATATGTTTCAATGACAAAATGATACATTTCAGCCTAAAGGTGACATGTTTCAGGAAAATCGTGAACTGTTCAGAGAGAGATTGGGTCACATTTCTAGCGATTTTTTTTTAAATTCTTGAAATCGATTTTTTAATTGTTTTCGTGGTCTATGTTGAAAGCATAAAGTGCCCATGACCCCTCCAACAAGTCTACCTTGATAAAGGCTATATGCCATGTTTTAAAACATGGAAGTTAAAAAGAATATTAAATGGTAATATTTAATTCTTAAAGTAAAAGTGACATTGTCTTTAAAACTTTTAACATTACCATTAATTGTTTCAAGATGTTTGAGAGTACTTCCAACCTCATTGGACTCCATATGAGATTTTTTAATCCCATTCAGAATTCAACAGACTTTAGGATTTTAAGATTGCAATGTTTCCACTAGATTTTATCATATATGTGGGTATGGGATTGGCATTTAATCAAGCACAATATTTTATCATATATGAGGGTATGGGATTGAAATTTAATCAAGCACATCAATCTCTCTATGTACCTTGATGTTGGTGGTGTTGATTGTTGAACTCCTCTATCTTTGATGGAATTGGACCCAATTCCATAGCCAGAGGATGTGAACATTGGTGTTGGATAGGTGCCTTCATGCACGGTGGAATCAAGCGAGGATTGGGATCCCTATTTCTGGTCTATTTTTGTTGAGGACATAGGTGATGAATCTAACTCTGAGCATGAAGATTCAAATGATTCTATTAAATGATTAGATTTTAGAGTCTAGAGTTTAGAGTATAGTTATATGCTTATATTTTGATTGTAGAGGCCATTTATAACCTATTTATTGATGTACTTTGGTTCATATATGGATTGCACTCTTGCTATATACACGAGAAATTTTGCATATTTGTGTATAATGGTTTGAATTTTCATGGATGCACATTATATATATATATATAATTTGAATATTTTATGTATAATTTCGTTGATTGGTTATGCGATTTTATTATTATTATTATTGGTTTTTGTTTGGTTTCGGTGCTTGAGGCTGGTCAGTTCGATCACCAGTCTGGTTCCAATAACTATGATTCCAGATATTATTTTGTAGAGTTGCTGAGTGATCTAAATATATCTATACCGAACAAGGACCCAAAAGTGTTCCTTGGCTTTAAAAAATCTTTTAGATGACTATTTCTACATCCCCATATTGGGGTTTAGATTCGTACCAAGTTTTCTCATTTTGTGTGATCTGAGGGTTTGGGTGTGTAGATGTTAAGGATATGCGGGACATGACCTCACTAAATCCAATTAATCGGCGGAACTTCCATGGTGGGGAAATCCCAAATATCCAAAAATTGGGAATCAAGATCTTGTCACAGGTTGCTAGTTCCTCATCGACAGAGAGGAACTGGAGTACATATGGCTTCATCCATTCAGTGAAGCGAAACAAATTGGGACATAAGAAGGTTGAGGAACTTGTGTATGTTCACTCCAACCTTCGCCTTCTATCACACTAGAAGGATGGATACAAATCGGGGCCCACCAAACTATGGGATCTAGAACTAGAGTTGCTTGACTTGGATATGGCATTGAGTGCCATGTCTCCTCTTATTTTGTTTGATGAGGAGCACTAATGATTGCAGTTTGGCTGTGTAGATGTTGAGGATATGCAGGACATGACCTCACTAACTCCAATTGATTGGTGGAACTTCCATGGTGGGGAAATCCCAAATATCCAAAAATTGGGAATCAATATCTTGTCACAGGTTGCTAGTTCCTCATCGACAGAGAGGAACTGGAGTACATATTGCTTCATCCATTCAGTGAAGCGAAACAAATTGGGCTCTAAGAAGGTTGAGGAACTTGTGTATGTTCACTCCAACCTCTGCCTTCTATCACACTAGAAGGATGAATACAAATCGGGGCCCACCAAACTATGGGATTTGGAACTAGACTTGGTTGACTTGGATATGGAATTGAGTGCCATGTCTCATCTTAATTTGTTTGACGAGGAGAACTAATGATTGCAGCTTCAAGAGGACATAGCAACAAAGTTCCTAGTTCTAGAGAGGATGAACATGATGATGTTGAGCATTGTTACATGGATGAAGAATTTTTTTATGATATGTGATTCTATGAATTTAATTTGTAATGGTTTTTTAAGTTTAACTTATCGACAATGAATATTGAATTATGAATACGATAGTAAGATTCCCTAATTATAAAATGTTAATAACTTAGAAGTTTTCTTAGTATCATGTTACGTGTATGATTGATGATATTAGATAGTAGCGTCAAGTGAAATACACACACACACATATATATTTCTCTACCGTATTGTATCAGGCATTTTTAAAAATTTGCCATCTCTGTATCCGTTTTCGTATCCGCTTCAGTGCAACTTAGGTTTCACCTCTTTAGCTTGTGTAACTAACTGATTTGTAGGAAAAAGTTCTCTTCATTTCTCCCTTTTCAAGTATTTTCCTTCTGAACAATATTTATATTCTTTTCTCTTTGGGAGAGAACAAAGATGCCCCACTTATAGAGAGACTTAGATTATTTATATTAGCACAAATCAGTTTATGGTAGTACAACCTTGTCCCACATAGAAAATCTAGTGTTATTCCATGGTAACATTAGGATACAAAACAACCAAACCCATCCAACATCCTTTTAAAAAGTATATGAGCATGGACATATAAACAACCAAGCCATTAATGATTTGAAGCATCAAATACAGTGTATGATGTGATGCCACATTGAGGGGTGGCTAAAAGGTGATTCAACAATGATAAGCTCAACAAATAATCAATAGCTAAGATGAACGATCTAGTAGAGAGCCAAATAGAAATATGTGATAAAATCTTCGAGGACAAGAAACATGTTTGCAATTTTTGTCCAAATTTTGTATTAAAAAACACTTAAAATAACTTATTTAGGCACTATTGTCACATATATAGTAGTTGGGATACTATGGTTCCTGAGCAGTCATGAGCAGTTCTTTGAGTTAGTCTTTTACTATGAGATCAACATATGATGAGCCATAGGTTGATGATTTCCCACTTTCAGCAAACTCAGAGCATCCAGATTGACTAGTTATATGCCATGACTAAACCTCATGACCTCAGATTCGGTGACCGAGTTAGCCATTTTCATGACCCAGAACAAAGTGTATAATAGTTCCCATGATGTACATCAACAACGGTGTTCCAGTGCCTAAAAGAGTGTTCAGATCAGGTGCAAGTATATAACCTAGGTGACATTATGGATTCATACATATGGATTTTGATTTTGCTTTGCTGTCTATGTTAGTAGTGAGACTTGGTTAGTATTGGTTGTATGTTGACGATACTTTATTTTGGTCTTACTGGAATTTGAAGTGTAAATGATCTAGCTGCTATGTTTAAGAGATTTCTTTGTATACTCATTGGCCATGCCCTACTTGTCATATGGATTTGGTCATTTCTCTTTAGGGACACAACTTGCTAGCCTTGGCACCTTCTTCACTGTCTCCACCCATTTGTTGCCTTCCTTTCTATATGTTTAATGCTGACTTGTCTCTTGAATAGTGACATATAGGATTTCCACCACCTTCACCTCTATGTTGGAATAGGTCTCCATGTTTAAATTGTGTCTCGATGTTGGTTTGTGTGATTCTTATCAAATGGATGGTCTATGTCTAGGTATTGAACACAAGTAGTCTTACCAAAAAGTGCCTTTAAAAACTAAGGGATCAGAGTTTAAATACTTATTCTAAGGGGATTCCCAACCAACAAAACAAAAGTGTCTTTAGACACTAGTACAAATAAAAGTAAAGTTATCGGGTTGCCAATAAACGAGCACTCATCCTTTGTATGATGCGAGGCTGTTTTCCCCTACAGGGAAACAAGGTGGTCACTCCATCGCACCTATGGAGGTCATACCGAGTCATTATCTGAGGTCGACAAGGCTATTTGGGGCACCTTCTCTTGGAGGATGACAAATAAAATGAAATAAATGTTTTAAAAGTTGGTGGCTAGAGGATGAGCACTCATTCAGTGTATAATATATGACTCATTTGCACCCACAGGGAAATACGGGGAGACTGACTTGTAAGGGTTGTGTCTTTGCCATTTTTTGGAAGCTTAGAAGGCTTTCCGTGGCACCTGCCTCCGAAGGTTAATTAATATATATTGCTGTGCAATTAAATTTCTAAAAAGGTTGCTTGTTTAAATTCTAGTGGAGCCTTCTCATTATTCCACCCATTTGTGAGACACTTCCATTCCTTATTGTTCACCTACTCCAACTTATGTGTTGTGTAGATTCCCTTTTCCTTCAGCCTAGATGCTTACAATGTCAAGTGTCAAGTCATCCCCTTATCCTTACCTTGTTTCGTTCACCTTCACCCTTAACTAGTGAAATGGTCAAATCAATAAATGAGTATACACTGGAGGTTCTTGTTTAGAGCTGTTGATTATTTTGATTTAGATGTATTATTTATATATATTATATGCTTATAATCTCCAATGAAAGCTACTTGTACTTAAATATCACTGTTAACATAGATAATTGAGCATGCATATCCATTTTTGTACTTTGCAGTATCCGAGTTTTGCATTTGGGTCATTATTTGATCATTCTTGACTTGGTCAACCTAGTTTGACCAAGCCATGAGCAGGGTCTAGGATGAGTTTTGGATGATGGTTGTGGATAATGATTATTTGTGGTCTATCAGTGTCCATTAGACATATTCATGCTTCAGATGGTGGTTTACTATGATGGCTTGTATTGTTTTCATGATTATCAACATTTATAGGCTTTATTATTATTATTATTGTTCTGACATGGATGGGGCCTCTGACGTACCTTTTTGATGGACATATAGTGTACGAGTACTCATTCCTAGTATATTTGGAAATTTTGAGTTCATTGATGCAACCAGTTTTAAGGTTCGAGCACTTGCAGATGAGAGGTGGGTCATTTTAGCATTTGCAGCAGTTTTTCCCTAGGATATCAAAATAAAACGCTTTGTAGTTGGTGGTTGGATCTCCTAGGGCGCCAACAGGGGAACATAGAGTGTATCCAGTCGTTATTACCATATTTCTAGGGTGCCAAAACTATTTTTGTAGTTAGTTGGCTTCTAGTTTTAGTCCCCGATGAGATATTGATAGTTTTATGTCCCCGAGGTAGTATTTTGATGATGGAAAATGGCTAATAAAGAAATTGATTTGTGCAATTGAGGCAAGTAAATGGCATGGAATTGGTCTGAGGAACAATTTTGGGGTCACCTTCATTGTCTGACATCTGCTTCACTCTTCATGGGGTGCACACATCCTACAGTTATTTACTTCGAGTGCATTTTGACGTATTCTTGAGGGGGACATCCTAGTGATTTTGATCACTCCATGATATTATTGATGATTACACCTTGTTATTGTGCCATGGGGCCATGCTAGTGAAATATATGTACAACCTCCTAGACCCACCATGTGATATGTCATGTTTTTACACATATTTATGTGGTGCACCCCCTCCATGGGCATTTTTAGTGGTGCTCCCCCCTCCATTAAAGGGTGGATCCATGTATTAGTTATCCAACTTATCTTAGCCGTTGATTAGAGTGATTGTATCTTTAAATCTTGACCCTTGATATTTTTGGATCTAGGTTTTGTGTATCAAAGAGATCTATATATTGAGATGCTCTCTCATTGCAAAAAGACTTTTGGCTCTAACAATATTGAATAGAATAAAATTTTTGCAAAATATCTTGAAAGCTTTGTGAAATTTTTGGATGTGATTTGTATGTCTCTTGCTTAGACATTTTTGTGGATCTTGCATGTAAACGATATCTTTTGTGGAGGTTGTAATGATTTTTTGCAGGGTAGCGACTTGGTTGGAGGAGATTGCTAAGACGTCTTGCATCATCTTCTAGGAAAATCGTTTCATCTTCAGGGACTGATCAATTGTTATTTCGTGCATTGGATTTTTCTTTATAGATGACATAATTTGCTTGTCTTTTTTCATTCATGAAGGAAACCTCACTTTGGTAATTTGATTTTGTAGGTGGAGAAGGGGGTGCACTACCTTCACTGGGATTTTTTTTCTCATTTCATGCCGAATTTTGCTCAAAATTGTAACAAGGTGGAAGGATCATCGACATACAAGGTGACCACAAGTATTTTCGGGTATGATCTGCAAAGTTAGTATTACTTTCAATATTTTTATCCAATTGTCAAGCAAAACCTTGTCTTTTAAAACTCTAGATTTGTAGATCTGATAAATCTAGTTCTTATTTGACGACGATCATCAAAACCCACTTAGGAATAATTAATTAAACCCTAGATCTCAAATTTCATTTAAATCTGACTCCATTCACCCCTATATCTAGCACTAGTCTCTCTAGTTGGGGCACCCTCCTTGGGTGGGTGGCCAAATCTTGAGATATATCAGTTGGGTATGCTTGAACCCATTTCAATTTCATAGATTCAATATTCAAGTCTCTAGATATAGCCATTTCATTTCCCGGTCTACTCTATTGCGTCCACTTTGTCCATTATTGCATAAAACCTAGGTGGATCTAATTAGGGTTTACTTCCTTTTGGCTAGATCTCTTTAGATATACGTTACTAAACTCCTTGTGGTACATTTTTAATCAAGTTGGGTAATTTTACTTATCATTAAGCTTCCCCAACTTTTCCCTAACCTTCTCTACCACGTCCATTCTGTAGATCTAGATTCACTTACTCATTATTCACCTCTTTCACTCATTGCATACCCCTTAGAGTGTCTTGAGTAGGTACGCTATCCCTCACAGGCTAGTAGGGTCTCCCCTTTGATCATTCATTGGATTGATCTAAAGTGACAAGATTTCGTCCGGTGTGACAACTACCTTTCAATCCGCAGTAGACGAGGCCTTTGCGGTGTCACCGGTTAGCTACCTTACCTCTACCTTTTCGGATATGATAGTTTTAGTGGGTAGCTACACTTTGTGTGATAACATGCACCACAAAGGAGAATGGGTTATTTAGGATATTGAAAGGGACCGTTGCCCAAATTTCCATGTGGAGACTGAGAATGTACCAAAGAGTTGGAGGGTATTATAACCTGCATATTTGTCATGAAATAAAAGACTGATTGAAGCCAATTGAATGCTGGTTTTTCTATTTGGGGTTTCTAGGTTAAATATTGTTTTTGAGTGATGATTTTAGTGTGTGTGTGTTGGATTCTGTTAATTATTGGAAGCTCTTCTCTGTAGTTGATATGTTGTCTATAGTCATAGTAATTGTTTAGTGATGAATTCCTAGCTATAGCTTTGTTAGTTCACTTAGGATTTCATTCTCCATTAGCAATTGATGAATACCAACAACTTTGAGTTACCCACCATTAATTTTACTTTGAGATTTAAGATCAATGGCTATCATGAGACAACAACTTTGAGTTACCCGCCTCATTTTACTTTGATATTTAAGATCAATGGCTATCACGAGGAAACAACTCTAAGTTACCCACCATTTATTTTACTTTGAGATTTCAGATCAATGGCTATCATGAGGTAATTATTGAAATTATTTAGTCAGGCTACTAAATTTAATTCCTAACAAAAAAAATTTCAATCTTCAGGATCGTGGGCATCGTAATCCAGTCTTCAAACAACACTGAGAAACTAACTAGAGGCCGTATGATGCACATTAATCTTCTTTGAGGTTGCACAAAGGTTTGTACAACTCCTTAAGGCAATATAACACTCAATAGGCCATATATCTCCTCCTTGGGTCATATGAATTGACTGGGCATTAGTTGGTTGAGTTGGATTGTATTCTAGGCATTTTCTTGGTTGTCGTAAATGGATAAGGAAAACCACAAACTGTAAGACTGTTCCTTCATCCCCATAGCTTGTGATCTTGTATTTCAAGTTTTTTGGATTTTCTTGGTTTAATTCCTTTGGCATTATTATAATTGTATCATTCGCCTTTTTGAATGAAGGCCTTTCACATATTTAGATGTATCCATTTACTTGTGAAATCCTTGTATGAAACATGCCATTAACTTGTGAAGGCATTGTTTATTACATTCTATTTACAGTTGAAAGCATCATGCATGATGCTCCATTTACTTGGGAAGACAATATATAGATGAAAATTACTTTGTATTGAAATCTTGATTTGAATTTCGAGTACAAACATGATAATTACATGTGAAGGTTTATTGAGATGAATTGCTTTGTTTTCCAAACATCACATAGCAAAACAATCCAAATACAAGCTACCCAAGGGTTTTAACATTTTATTTGCATCTCAATTTTGAAAACTCTCATAGGAATCACAAGAGATTGTAAATTTCTCATAAATCCATGTTGGCGAAATGAACAAGCTACACGTCTACCATTTATGGATCACATGGTATTAAATACCAAGTCCAAATATATACTTGGAGAGACTTGTATGGTAGACAGTCGTAGTGAAGTATGAAGCTGACAAGCATTGTTTCTATGCCTACATAGAAGTAGATGACCAATAGTGACACCCTACCATTATGAATAACAAGATGGATAAGATCTAGAATTTAGGTTTTCTTGGTTGGAGCACAACATTGTTGTACTAACAAGGATGGTCAGAAAACTGCTGGTAACAGAGGGTAAGGAATGACCCTCAATAGAGACTTGGCACAGAGACCACAAGGCTAGATTGGAAGATCCAAAGAAAATATATGGTAGAATGTATCCATATCATAATGCATTTACCTTTCCATGTAGAGGCGAAGGTGGACATCAAACCATATGCAGGAGAAGTTGACGTCATCAAAGTGACAATGCCTACATCAATGGAGGTGTACTTCAACATACATGAAGTCACTTGGAAATAGAGGATTGCATTTTCCCGGTTGAAGCTTGAAGGTCATGTTTTGACATGGTGGGAGAGTGATAGTACATGAAGAGCATTGTAAAACGATCCACCCTTGAATGATTGGGAATTGTTTAAGGACATGATCAAAGCCTAGTTCTAACTGGGTATGAGGTGAGCCAACAAATTGGGTGGCCTTACTTTAGGAAAAGGCAGGGGAAATAAATGTTGGAGTTAACTATGGAGTTTAGGAAAAGATTTATTTAGGTAGTGTGGAAATTGAACCCAAGTGATAGATCAATTACACTCACAAAATTGCTAATCAAACATGCAAAATTCATACAAAATGAGACTGAAATTGGAGCATAACTTAATCTTGTATTGAATAAGTGTACATAAGCCAACCATATGAAGTAATAGGATACTCAAATATATAATTACATGAGATATTCGAAAGCACTAGGTTGCTATTCGAATTGGTAAAAACGCAGGCTCAGTAAATCAAATCAAATCCCCCATAGGTGCAAAAAGGACTTTCCAAATCTATGAAGATCCTCATGAATTAGCTAAATAAAGTGGGAAAGATAATAAGTGATGGAAAGAAAACTCATTCATGCTTTTGTTTGGAGAAAAGGAAGGAGGATGATGTGGTCAAAAAACAAGGCAAGTTCCCCTAGACTAGCTTTTCCTTTATGCCTTAAAATTGCTGTAAAGCAAGGCAGCTTTTAGAAAAAGCAGATATGCGCTTTTACGAACCAGGAATAAAAGCATACTTGCTAAATATGTTTCCAGGATGATTCCAAAGCGCTCCATGACCCAGTTTAGCAAGTATTGACTTCTAGGAACATGTGGAAGTCAACGCATAGAGAGTGAATCTAGGAATCTAGGAATAAGACAAAAATGATTTAATTAAAGTCAAATATGGGTAACTATGGGTTGAGTATTCTAACACCCCCCCTTAAGCCTGAATTTATGAGTAAATATTAGAAAATTATAGGGCCTAGCAACAAGGATTAGTCACCCTTTTACACACTGCATGTCCATACAACCAAGGAAAGAGGCAAAAACCCAGTAGGAAAATACGCCCTTAAACATGGATAAGAAACAAAATTTTGGAAATCTTGTTATCAATCATTTTTTACCACATGATCATCAATCCCTAGCAGTTATTTGAGATTACTGAAGGTCTTCTCACAGAATACTTTGGTGAAGATATCTGCTACTTGTTCTGAAGATGCGCAGTAGAGTAGAGCAATGGTACTATCATGCACAAGCTCCCTGATATAGTGCATAAGGATCTCAATGTGCTTGGTTCTTTGTCTTTGAACTAGATAAGTGGAGATTTGAATGGTGCTTTGATTATCACAATAGATGACTGCTGAAAACTCTGATTCGAAACCACATTCTCCAAGTATCCCCTGCAACCATAAACATTGAGTAGCTGCATTTACAACTCCTCTATACTCTGCCTCTGTAGATGAGAGTGCTATGGCACTCCACTTCTTACTTGACCAGCTGATTGGTCCTTATGCAAGCATGAACACATATCCTGAGGTAGAATTTCGATCTATGTTGTCACCTGCCCAATCACTGTTAGTAAATCAACTAGCTCTAAGTCATATTTTGCTTTGTAGAAAATTCCATGAGTCCTTGTTCCCTGAACAAAGTTTAGGATCCTCTTGGATGATCTCCAATGGATCTCATGAGGCTGATCCATGTATCTTGAAGCCACACTAACTGCATAAGATAATTCAGGTTGAGTATGTGTAAGATAGAGAAAACAACCAATCAACTGCCTATACAATGTATTATTTACCATATGAGAAGTGCTTTTTCAAGCTCAACTCCTGAAAGGAATGGAGTCTTGATTGGATTGCAATCTTTCATGCTGAACTTGGTGAGCAAATATGAAGCATACTTGGACTGATGGACCTTGATTCCATGTTGGGATTGAGCAATTTAGAGACCCAAGAATTGGATTAACAATCCCAAATCTGTCATAGAAAAGGCATGGTTCATTGCATCCTTCAAGGATGCAATCTCTTTCTTTGAACTTCCTATAATGAGTAGATCATCCACATATAGAACAATAATAATTAAAGAACCATCAATCAAATTCAAATATACATTAGGATCATACTTGCATCGAACAAAACTCAGTGACATCAGAAAGCCATCAATCTTGGCATGTCAAGCCTTGGGGGCTTTCTTGAGCCCATAAAATGATTTCTTTAACCTGCACACTAAATATGGATTAGATACAAAACCTTCTGGTTGCTGCATATAAATCTCTTCATTCATATCTCCATTTAGAAAGACACATTTCACATCCATGTGATGTACCTCCCATTGCTTTGAAGCTGCAATGGCTAGAGCTAGCCTTATGGAGTCCATCTTTGCCACTGGTGCAAAGGTCTCATTGTAATCAATACCATGTATTTGAGAGTATCCCTTGGTTACTTATATTTCCTTATATTTCAAAGGTGAACCATCACCAGCAAACTTAGTTTTAAATACCCACTTACACTTCACTAGCTTTCTCCCTGGGGGGAGATCAACCAGTTCCCATGTGTTGTTCTTCTGGAGTGAGCTGAATTCTTCTTTCATGGAAATTTGCCATCTTGGATCATGTGCTACATATTCATATGTATGTGGATCAGAATCTATCATCAAATAACATTTCTCAGCAAAGAGTGGATCTTTCACACAAATGGCACTCTCAAATTGAGATCTAGTCCTCCCAGTGTCATTAGGATTTTCAGCTAGTTCCCCAGCTATATGAATGGTCCTTGTTGCCCACTTTGGTCTTGTAGGGATGTTAGGATCTGCAATTAATTCATCATCATCAGACATATCATAATAAAAAAACTCTTTAGTCTCTTCACTTGCAATCAATGGTTGTGGTGGTGAAGAGGACTCTCCAACTTGAACTGCTGCTAAAGGCTCTTCTTCGAATTGAACACTTCTTTCAATGAAATATTTGCTAGTGATCAAGTTTATCAGCTTGTACCCTTTTGAATCTTTAGAATATCCAACAAATAGGCACTCTTGGCTTTGGGGTTGCAAATCCTTCCTCTTTTCAGTTGGAATTTTAGCCCAAGCCTTTGAGCCAAAAATCCTGAAATGGGTCACATCTAGAATGTGTCCACTCCAAACTTCGAAAGGAGTCATACCATCAAGATGCTTATGTGGCACCCTATTCTGGATATAGGATGCACAGTTTATAGTCTCGGCCCAAAAATTTGGTGGCAAATTTATAGCCTCCATCATGCAAGTTTCCATCTCCTTCAGTGAACTGTTCTTTCTCTCAGCAACACCATTTTGTTGTGGTGTGTAAGGAATAGAATGCTGCATCTGGATACCTACATCTTTGTAATATTGGATGAACTCAGACTTGACATACTCACCACGATTGTCATATCTGAGGATCTTGAGTTTCCTCCCAGACTGGTTTTCAACTAAGGCTCTAAAGACTTTGAAGAGGTCAAAAACTTCAGACTTATGCTTTAGGAAGTAAACCCAACAATACCTAGAAAAGTCATCTATGAAGGTGAGTGCATATTTGGCTTGACTCATGGACATATGAGGGAATGGACCAGCAATGTCACTGTGGATCAACTCAAGAGGTGTAGAGGTTCTCTCATGACTAGCTCTCTCATACTTGTGCTCTGGGTGTTTTTCTAGGATACAACCTTGATAGACTCCCTTAGAAAACTTGATCTTTAGTAACCCTATGACCATATATTTTTCACTCAAATAAGAAAGATACTTGTAGTTAATATGGTCAAAGATTTTATGCTAAAGCTTGCTTGCTTCATTAGCATGAGTAAGAAGAGAATAGGGGTTTGAGTAGGGTAGAAAATGGAAAAACTTGTATACCTTCGAAGTGTGATCAACAACACCTTTTGCTATGACTTTACCATTCGAATTCTCTGTGATTTCAACTTCATTGGGGGAGAAAAGACTTTCTTTGTAGACCTAGTGTGAGTCATCTGATACACTGACAAGAGATTAGAGGCAAGACCTGGAACATACAACACATTATTGAAATTACCATGGTCAAGATCAATCCTACCCTTTCCCATACTGCTAGTTAGAGAGTTATCTCCCAAAACTATTGGTGGACCTTTTGACATGTCAAGAGAGGAAACGATCTCCCTTGTCGAAACCATATGTCTAGAAGCTCTAGAATCAATGATGAAGCTAGGTGAGCTTGAGGTGCCAGCAACCAAGGCATGTACTCTCTCCTTGTCTTCTGAATTTGATCCTCCTTCCCTCTTATTTGAGCAATCAGGAAGAGAGATGTTGTTCTTCTCCAGGAGTTAGGTCAACATGTCAATTTTATTTTTCATACAAGATCTCTTAGGATGATAGCCCTTACTGCAGTATGCGCACTTGCTCATTTCTCCTTTGTTCTTCTTCTTCTGGGGTTCTTCTTGGAGCCCGATAACTCCTCTTGAGACTTTGCCTTGTCTCTCTTTTGCTCAGGTGGATTTTTAGCTTTTTTCTTGCTTTTTGAATCCACCTTTGAATCTCCAGCAACCAAAGATTGGTATTTGGAAGTTTGATGGTTTCCATCATCACCAATTTATCTTGCTCTTGGGTGAGGGATTCCATGAACTCAACAAGCTTAGGCATATTCCAGGTTCAAGCTGTCAATTTAGTGGCATAGAAGGTAGAAACAAACACTGAATAGTCAGGACCAAGCTTTGAGAGAATGGTCAAAACTAGTTGCTCCTCCTCCTTTTCAATCCCACATTGTTTTAACTACTAAACAAGAGCCTTAAACTTGGTAAAATAGAGTTGCAATGATTCGAAGCTACTAGGACTCAAGGAGACCAATTCATTCTCGATTTGATGTTTTCTCATCTCATCTGTCTTTCCAAAAATCTCTTCAATATTCTCCCACACCTCATTAGGATATCTCAATGAATTAAGATGAAAGAGGAGGTCTCTTGAAATACTCAGACATAAAATACCATAGGCCTCATCCCTCGTGTTGTGCCATTTGATTTTCTCTGTAGCTGCATTGGGATCTACCTTAGTAGCCATGGTAACCTTGTAGAGACCTTTTTCTCTCAACAATATCTCCATCTCAGCTTTCCATTCGAAGAAATTGAATGGAGTCAAGATGATCCTTTGAGATTGGTCCATATCTCAGCTCTTATGCCCTTCAGTCAGCAGAATGCGCTCCCAGTTAGTGATATCGAACCTGCAATAACAATTTGGAAGGAGAGAAATTGATCTAAAAAGGATTTGATACCATGTGGAAATTGAACCCAATTGATAGATCAATTACACTCACAAAATTGCTAATCAAACATGCAAAATTCATACAAAAGGAGACTAAAATTGGAGCATAACTTAATCCTGTATTGAATAAGTGTACATAATCTAACCATATTAAGTAATAGGTTTCTCAAATATATAATTACATGAGATATTCGAAAGCACTAGGTTGTTATTTGAATTGGTTAAAAAGCAGGCTTACTAAATCAAGTCAAATCCCCCATAGGTGCAAAAATGACTTTCCAAATCTATGAAGATCCTCATGAATTAGCTAAAGAAAGTGGGAAAGATAATAAGTGATGGAAAGAAAATTCATTCATGTTTTTTTTTGGAGAAAAGGAAGGATGATGATGTGGTAAAAAAAAAGGCAAGTTCCCCTAAACTAGCTTTTCCTTTATGCCTTAAAAATGCTGTAAAGCAAGGCAGCTTTCAGAAAAAAATAGATATGCCCTTTTAGGAACCAAGAATAAAAGTAGACTTGCTAAATATGTTTCCAGGATGATTCCAAAGCGTTCCATGACCCAATTTAGCAAGTATTGACTTCTAGGAACATGTGGAAGTCAACTAGCATAGAGAGGGAATCTAGGAATCTAAGAATAAGACAAAAATGATTTAAATAATGTCAAATATGGGTAACTATGGGTTGATTATTCTAAAAGGTAGGTGTCTCCTTCAAAGCCTAGTTATGTTGATCAAGTACATAGGAGAATTTCATGCTATATTCAATGATAATTGATGCTTTTGAAGCCTAGGACAATTGATGAAGCAAGTGTTCGAGTACAATACCAAGAAGGAGACAAGGGGAATCAATGGTTTTGCACACTAGAAAACATAACCATGAGTGGTAGAGAAAGGGAAGAACAAAAAAAAGTGAATTGAGAAGAAGATTGCGGTAGTAGCTCAAGAAGCATCACCTTCCATCAAGTAATGCAAGGTTTGCAAGAGAAAGGGACACACTAATGAATATTGCTGGAAATTACACCATGAAAAGCACCCCAATCATTTTTAGAAGAGGATGAAGAAGAAATATTTGATCGTTGTTAATGTCAAAGAGAGGGTGGACAATACCTTAGACTTGAAAGGAAAAACCATTTGTACTACCCTTCAAAAGGAGATAGCATTGGTTGGATGTAGTCACAAAGAAGAGAAGTAAATGCTAGGTTTGTTCATAATCAAGATCCATGTGAAACCAATGTTATCAAAACCAGACCAGTCACTAAATTAGTGGGCCCCAAAAACTGGAAATCGGTCCAAACCAGACCAAAATGAGAAAAATAACGAGAAACAATTAGATTGCAAAAAAATAGATCAAATATTAAAATTATGATTGGTAATATATATATATATATATATATGTGTGTGTGTGTGTGTGTGTGTGTGTGTGTGTGTGTGTGTGTGTGAATCCAAACAATTAGGCTTAGATATGAAAATTATTCTCATGTATATAACAAAGCTGCATACAACCAAAATAGCGTAGAGTGCAATTCATATATGAACCAAAGTACATAAACAAAGCGATTATAAACACAACTAAGGGGCTCGATTTAGATTGGTTAGGCCTATAAATTGGTCGAATTGGCTGGTTTCGGCAAAATCAGTCTAGTTTTGATAAAACTGCGTGAAACAAAGCAAGGTAGATTGCTTGTTTGATCCTAGTTCACAATCAAATTTAGTCCCTACATGATTGGTTGAGAATCTTGTCCTAGAGACTTGTGACCATACACAACCATATCCCTCGGCTTGGGTAAGACAAGAAATTAAATTGAGAGTGGACAAACAATGCAAGTTTAAGTTTGGCATCAACTAGAGTTTCATGGATGAGTTAGTATTTTGATTGGATGTGTGCAGAGTTATCTTGGGAAGCCTATATTTGTATGTGAGAGGCCATATTTAGGGGGAGAGCATGTGCATCTCTACTTTTTAAGGATGGGAAGGGATTTTCCATAAATGCACACAGGGAGAAGATCAGACTATCTTTAATCAATGCACATTAAACAAGGAGAATCATTGGCAATAAAAAGAAGTTTGTCTTGCTATATTTGAAAGAAGGAAAGCAACAAGCAAAAAGAAATGAAATGGAGGTAAACGAAATCACAATGCCAACAACTACAAAAATTTATTGAATCCTACAAGGTGTTCCAAGAACCTTCGGGGATTCCACCCAAGCGAGAGATTAAACATGAGATTCAATTGTTGTTGGAATTGCCATTGACAAACATTGGGTTGTATTGGTAGCAATCATAGAAGCAGATGGAGTGAAAAAACAATTGTAACAGTTGTTGTAGGAAGTCATCAAGTCTTGTAGATTGCTATGCAGTTCTTCTATCATCATGGTGCCACATTATGACTAGAGTTGGAGAATGTGTATTGATTACTATGCCTTGAGTAAAATTACCATCAAGAACTGGTATCCTTTACCAATGGTTGGTGACTTGTTGGGTCAATTGTAGGAATTCAATTTCTTAACTAATATGGACCTCAAATTAGGTTACCATTAAGTAAGAATCAAACAAAAAGACGTGTGGTAGACATCGTTCAAGACAAGGCATGGTTTTCCTGAGTGGTTAGCGATGATTTTTAGTTTATGTAATGCACCTTCATATTTTATGAGATTGATAAATAATGTGCTATGTCCTTTTATTGACTATTTCTAATATTATCACTAGTACATAATGAGAGATAAGTGGAAAAATGACCAAAATCCGCATATAAATGACCCCTTTTGATTTGACGATCACTGGTGGCTAATTTTCGGTCTCTTATCACGCGACAAAAAGTGTGGTCATATTTAGTTTGGTTATTTATAGATTATCATCTGGTCATTAATTTGATCATTTATAGCTTATCATCTGGTCATTAATTTGGTCATTAATCTGATCATATATATGGTCATTAATTTGGTCACATATTTAGTCATTAATTGCCACAATTAATGACCAAATATACGTCAAAATTAATAACAAAAAAAATTATCAAATTAATGACAAAAAAAATGACCAAATTAATAACCACAAGACAACTATAAATGACCACACTAAATGTTACCACATTTTCTGTCGTGTGATAAAATGCCAAAAATTAGCCACAAAAACTGACAGTTGGTCGTTTATATGCAATTTTGGTCATTAGTTTGGTCGCTTATCTCCCATTTGTTGGTCACTTATCTTTCATTTTTTGGTCACTAATTTAGTCATTTTATATGCAAATATTCACTGATTTATGTAGATAGGATATGGAGGATTTGAACAACCAATCTCCTGTGTGTAAGGCAGGTGCTCTTCCATTGAGCTAGTACCCTTGAAGTCTCTACAATACTTGCATTACTTGATACATATAGTAAATATAAAAATGATTTTTACAATTTTTTATTTCAACTGGACTTTAATTTTAATCTCTTTGTTAGTTGATGACAAAAATTGAATAACATTAGATATTAACATACAAGCTCAAAAATATAAACAAATGCCTACATATCCAACATGGTATATTCTAGGCAGCCTAAGAAAACTCACCAATATTTACATGGCCCAAAAAAAGAAGAGATGAAGATGAAAAGAAAAGGCATGAAAAAGTCAGAAGATCTCATATTGTTCATAGATGATACTTGAGGAAATATCCATGGAAGAGATGTTGAAATACTGAGAGGCAGGTGAATCATTATTTGCCTTATAATAAAATTTTAATAAAGAGAAAGTTTCTAATCACCAATCATATGCATCATCAAAATCAAGTATACATCATAGTGCATAGGAGAGAATTATCACACTATGATATGCATGTACATCATACTGTATAGGAGTGTATGAACATCATAGAGCGTACATCATTATCACATGCATTATCATGATAAAGTGTATCATATCATGGCTAAATGTATGTAGCATCATCATCATAGCCTCCATAATGACTTCAAAGATATATACCAGTATATAATCTCACATACTAAGATAGAAGATGAACTCTATCCATGAGAGACACGTGCCATCACAAGAGAAACCCAAAGCATGAACCATAACTTTTAGAAGATCAAAAGATGAAGAAATAATAGAAAAAAATAAACTATAGATCATGTCACTACATAGCCCTCGTAACATTCTTTCTAACGAGCCACAAATTTTGTAATTCCAAATCCGTATGAGAAAGTTATGCCAATTTTAATGAAGATGCCCAAAAATTTCTCCTCCACAAATTTTCACGTTTTTCTCCAAAAGTTGCGAAATACCAAAGAGAGACTTGATTGATTAACAAATGAAATGTTTGATATTCTAATTATATAAGTCATGGAGCAAATTTAGTACCTCAAACTTGGCCAACATGCAATTCAAAATTATAAATAATTAAATTCTCTTTTGTTTGGTCGACTCACCCAAAAAGGTGGGGTACACCAACTTCAAAAAATCATATCTCTTCAACTGTAAGGAGTTAGAAGATGCTCCACATATCAATGGAAATGGATTGACAATGAATATCTCTCTATGATGGTTTTATTTTCAAATTCTTTGTGTAATACCTTTAAGTTATTCAATTTGTTCAGGACTTCAAAGATTCCACACATAAAGGTGTCAAAGACCATGTTACCTTCTGCATAAGTTCCAAGGTCAAAGGATTTAATGGACATCATCAAAGGCATGAGGGATTCAATGGAATTCACATCCACATACTTAAAATCAACAAGGAGTAGGTCTCCACCATATACTCATCATATAAAGGGTATCAAGGACCCCAACACCACCAAGGTGTGGGGTGCCTAGACTTATCCTAGGGTACCATGACCTCATTAAAAACACAAATGAATATTGTCATTTGTGTTTTTAAATAGGCCATGGTACCTTTGGAGAATTCTAGGGGTCATGGTACCTTTGGAGAAGTCTAGGCACCCCCACACCTTGTTGGTTTTCGGGTCCTTGATACCCTTTATATGTGAGTATATGGTAGATACATCCTCCTTGTTGATGTTAAGTATGTGGATGTGAAGACTATTGAATCCCTCATGCCTTAGATTATGTCCATTGAATCCTTTGACCTTGGAACTTATGCATAAGGTAACATGATGTTGCATACCTTTATGGTATGATATGATACACTTTATGATGATAATGCATGTGATAATGATGTACACTCTATGTTGTTGATGCACTCCTATACAATATGATGTACATGCATACATACCATAGTGTGATGATGCTCTCCTATGCACTATGATGTATACTTGATGTTGATGATGCATACACGGTGCACACTGAAATGATGATGATGCATACCTATGATGATAATGCATGATGATGCATGCTTTATGTTCAGTGAAAGAAGAGCATAATTACTTGTTTAGTGATTGTGTATGATGAGGTGTACAATGATGCACATGAGGAGTGTATGGCAGTGAAATGACTTATCAGTATACAATGATGACTTGGAAGTGATAAGAGACCAGATATTATCAGCAACAGGTTCGGTGATTAGTTTTTGAAAGGTCCACAGGTTCGGTCCTCTTTTTCTTTAGGGTGGTAGGGTGGTGCTAGGGCTCACAATCTTGTGAGTTAAGTTTTTGTATTATCTTTTCAGTTGTAGCTGGTGAACCCTAAGGGGTTGTAGCCCCTTCCAGTTGTAGTTGATAAAGTTGTATTAAAGTTGTCTACCCCAGTTGTTTCTGGGTCAAATTTATTTTTAAAAAGGATTCCATAGTATTACCCCCAACACTTGGGTTTCCATGTCAAAAATACTGTGTACTGTGCATCTTATTGTTTTTGAGTACATTGATGATATGCTATGGTTGGTGATTAACAACTTGATCTTGATTAAAATTTTATTATTGTGCAAATACTGATTCACCCCCCTCTCAGTGTGGCCATTGTTTCCAACAAGAGATCCTACAACTAATTATTGCATGCTACCACCTTTACCTTGACAAACCGTTTTCCCAGCCACTAGCTGGAAAAATTCTCCACTGGCCTCTCAGGTTTTAGCTTAATGTATTACTTTTCTATTTATGGTTGAAAGTGTTTTCCATTCATAAGTTATGGATATTCTAGTATAATACCTGACATTGACAATGGAGATTCTAGTATAATACCTAACATTGAAAAGTCTATTTATTTCAAAAAAGTGGATCTGAAACCTAATCCATTGGAAGAGAAAATAACTTCTAATGCACCTTGTTTGTCATTGTATAGTACTAGTCCCAATGCAGATGGTGAACTTAGGTTCATTCAAGAAGAAAAAATTGCTTTTGGATCTGAGGTTAAGGATGGATTGGCTAGATATGCAATTATAGAAGAGTATCTTACACAATTGAAGACAATGAAATAAAACTTAAGAAATCAATTGGAATATGAGCTTACACGGTCAAAAACAGAGAAATATAACTAAAGAAATGAATTGATAGCATCCAAAGAGAAGTGAGAAGAAACAAAAGACAAACTTACTCAATCTTTGTAGCCAACAAGAGTAGAGAGGTATTTGTATCCATCAAAAATAAAGAGAGGTATTTGTAGCCAACAAGAATGAATTCCGAGTGTAGATGAATTTGATTGGAATGAATTTTGAGTGTCGATCAATCATTCACATTGCATAGAGTGCCATATTCCATAAATATTTTCCAATGTTAAACTTCATCCAACACCCTATTTTGAAAATGAAACACAACAACATTGTAAATAAAAAATGAACAAGGAATCCAACAACTTCTTGATGTACAAAACTAGAAATTTGGATATCATTCCTTTACTTCTTAGTAAACAGTTATGAAAAAAATACAATGAAGTACATACAAGCTATAACAAATGATACTGGCCTGCACTTATTAGAGATGAAAAAAATATATTATAATAGATGCAACATGCATGAGTAGCCACTACAAACTTCTATTATCATGTTCAAATCTATAATTACAGAGCAATATCCCCTATTTCCAAGACACTCATTGTGTGTGCCCTACATGTTGTGGACGCTGTTGAAATCCATGAGGGTATTGAGGATGGATACTCACTGTACTGTGAATATGAATTTTCAGGCACAAAAACAGTTTGGATATTGGATGGCCCATGTAGTGGCTGTACTATAGCAATATTCTGGTTTCGTGGTCCCCATTCAACCAATTTTTTCACTACAGATGTTGTAATATAGTAGAATTTTCTAGGAGTCTCAATGGATAAGGCTAGCACTGCTCGTGCAAAAACACCTGAATTCACAGCATAACAATAACCATTAATGGTCTTCATGTCTGTATTATGTTGGTTATTTAGAGTAGTTCCAACCATAAGTAAGAGAAAGGCGATTACAAAAGTAATCCTGTAAAATGACAAATAGTTAAGAGTTATGTTTCCATATAGAAACCTTAAAAAATACATATATGATCAACAAAATCCATAAAAATTAATATTAGCGTGAAGGAAAATGTAAACTTCATCTACACTGCAACTTGCTTTTCATACACACATAATGTTTGAACCCTCTGATAAATACCTCTGGCTAAAATGTGCCACTAAAGAGCCAACATTGTAAAAGGCATATCAATAGATTAAATTCTAACAATAAAATATAATCATTGTCCTAAGTAAGGTGTAAACAAGAATGTATGTCAAAGTACAACTCTTATAAAATTTGGGCTTACTAAGCATACTGATATAAAAATCTTGAACAATAAACATAAAATCCCACAATTCTCAAATTATTTTGCAAAGATCAATAATATTAGCAAGGGTACAAAGGAAAGTTTTTCATGACTTGCAATGAATCCCACAAAGATAATAGACAGCAAAGGCAATAGGAAAAGTGAAAATATTTGCAGGAATCATTAAAGTTGTTCAATGCTTCTATCTATAGTAACATTTATACAATCACATAAAAGCAATGCAGCTATAACATAGGCACATAATCAAGAACCCTAAGTTTGACCAACTCAAAAATCAATACAGAAACAAATTGTGAAGAGATCTACCAATAAAGTAGTTAGAGAAAGACATGTTTCATGAGTTAGTCAAGTCAACTGAGTATGAATGGGGAGGAAGTGGGAATCTAGGGTTCCACTTGATCAACATGGAAAATCAACCACCAAGCTAAAGATTGTGTAAGCAAGCATCATCTAGTCTTTGTAGCTTCATCAACATGAATATGAGTTTCTAAATGGAGTGTCATGCATAGCAGTAAGATAAAGAGCCCCACCTATGCTCCCCAATGTGAGACCCTCATCTCCACATTTTTTTGCAGCCCTTGAATAATACCCAGAATGCCAAAATGTTCATTGGGAATTCAAGTAGTGTTTCTTCTCTCGTTTTCTACAAAGATGCAGTGAGAAACAAGCTTAGAGTAGAAGGAGTGCCTCCAGTTGTTTCCGGAGCCAACAATATCCAAGCCCGAGGGAAAGCTTCCCCATAGAGAAGACACAAATTGTTGCTTACAATGTTCTTAGACCTGACAAGGTTTTTATCCCAAACTTGTAAAGACAATTCCATCATCAACAAATTCAACAGATATTGGCCAAGTAGTGAGGTAGTAGAAAAATAAGTAAGCCAAATTTGGACCAAAAGTTATTTTATCAATTTTTGTAACCAAGGTTTATTTATGGTTTTTATGAAAATAGTGGAAATACATATGATCTTACTCTTAGACAGTAGCCCCTAGTTCCAGGGAAGGGCCAGACTCTTTATGAAACCATGGTTCCCAGAGTTTAATTTGACCACAATATTTGAAACCGTTGCACCTGTGTGAGGGAGACTCCCAAACCTTCTCATCCAACTATGCCAGTAAATATTTAAGATAATTGGCCATATGTTAGGCCAGTTCATTAAATCAAACAATAGAAACAACACAAGTGTGTATACATGTGCTAGACTATATGCAAAATTTGGATATCAACATGATTATCAGATAAAAAATAAAATTATTTTGTATTGTTATGGATCCCAATGGGTCAAACACTAGAATATGATAAATCCACTGACATGTGTAGAATATGTCATAGAACAAGGTTTTTAAATCACAAAATACCTAAAGAAGCAACCTCAAACAAGACATAAAATGATAAAAGAATTATCCCCACTCTAAAGCATACAATAGACAACCACTTATACTATGAAATGAGAACTATATACTATGAACGAGAACTCTACCCATAAAAACGATGATTTTTGCAAAAAAAACACCAAAAACACCCCCCA
>LPNX010659026.1:0-76469 GCA_001517045.1 Pseudotsuga menziesii | reverse complement strand
TCCATGCCTGTGTACGGGTAGTCCTCAATGAGGACTAGAAGCTACATCCACTGTGTGAGCATCTCCTGAGTAAATAAATGGCCCACTAAGCCACCTCCCTCAGGGACCAACATCTCACTCCATGTCTGCATCTGCGACTCCCGGGGCTCGCCATCCTGCACTTCCAAGTGTGTTCAAAGAGTCGATAGTCTCTCAAAGAAAAAAGAGAAAAAAAATGAGGGGAAACATAAATCCCCTCCCACACTCCAAGCACAGTGTAGCGCACGTCGAACCACAATTAGATACATCTAGGCCCACCCATAGCAATGTCCCTCCATCATGCACTCCACAATCTGGAGCTTCCCCCAAGAGATCTTGTGAGTCCCATATGACCTGAAGTTCCATAGAAACATCATTACAACCACCCAAGTCAAGAGACTCTCACTGTCACATATCAATATATATGACCCATACATAGTAGTAGAGGCATAACAATTCCTCTCGCAGAGATCGTCCAATGTCTCCCTATGTGAGATCTTCAGTGTAGTGTCGCCGATCACTCCCAGCATCAGGATTCCAATTAGGAAGTAAATGTCATGGAGCATGATCTCAAGCCACTACCCCTGGATAATGAAGCACTCTATGTCAGTATCCCAAAAACTCACCACTGTCTCTAGTATCAGGTGCAAGGTCCGCATCAGTGGAACCTAAAAGTACTTGAGAAATCCACTCGAGTCTAGCATATCCCACACGCCCACACTCCTCATGTCCTGGCTCCGCAAGTCCCAAACATCCTGCTCCCTCCACACAGGTTGAGCCATCCTACACAACAACCAAATCCCCGTCAGGAACAATTTCATAGAAAAAACTCATTTAGGGATGAAGTCGTGCCCTTTTAGCCAAACTGAGCGACCCAATTCGTAGCTTTTGGCTGAACAGGTGCGACCTAGGTCATGCCTTTCTCTTCGAAAGGCGTGACTTGGTCGCGATTGTTTGGCCATTAAGTGCGACCTAGGTCATGTATTTTCCCTTGAAAATCATGACCAGGCCCTAATGAACCCTTTCAATTCAGTTGGGAAACCTAGGTGAGCTAAAGACCAAAATAAACCAGTGAAAAAGATGGTTTTGATGAGTACTTTTACCTTCAAGTGACGAATCCGAAAACCACCGGTCGGAAGGAAAGAAATCAGTAAAAGAGATCTAGGGTCCTCCAGTCCAAGTCAGCACTGAACAGTAATAATGACACATGTCATGTGGTCCCCCCTAATTATAGGCCTCATTGGGTATGCTTTTCTTTCGTGCACAACAGAGTCATACAGAGTCCGTTTGAGACACCATTTGCACCATCAGGTTTGTTTTTCCACCCTCTAACTAATGAGGAGACCCTTGTCTCATGTTTTCATGAGGTTTTTATAGGCCATTCCCAGAATCCACCTCCGTTTGCATGCCATCACATCAATCTTCTTTTATACACATTCATGAGCCACTCGCTCCATTCATACTACACAGTTAACCTTTTTGACCACCATTTATCATCGCGCAAGGGGGCTCCATTAGTGTTCCAAATTTTATGCCCATCAGCCATGGTTCACAACATAATCACTTTACATATTTTGAATAGTTTCCCCTTGCTTGATTAACCATTATGGAGTCTCAGTTAAGCACTTTTCTAACTCTTAAAAGAATGAAAATATCGTTGAGCACGCTTGCTTCCTCTCACGTTCGTTTAAGTATTTGAAAGGGTGTCTATGTAACCTCATTTACCTTCTTTTTCAGATTATCTAGACTATCATAAGAAAAGGACCACCTTGGCACAATTAGGTCAGGACTGTTTCCCTTTGCATCCTTTTATTCTTTGTCGGGCTTTGGGACCGAACTTTACGAAAAAGCTCATCATGGGTTGTCTTTAAGCTCTTTTCCAGCCTTCTCATCAAGAAAATATTGACAACAAAACTTGGTTTTTGTTCATGCTTGTAAAAGTATTTGAATGACCGTCCGGTCAATGTAAGTTTAACTTTTTTTGGCATGATTGGACTACAAACGGTAAAGAAGTATTTCTTCCCAAAAGGTTGGGAGAGCTCTCCTGCACATACTTTTATCCTTTTTTCGGACTCAGGAGACTACATATGAAAAAGAGACCACAATGGAGTCTTCTTCCTCTTTTTAGACTCTCTAAAAATGAAGACACCATAGAGCATTTACTTTCTTGGGCTCGCTAAATATCCATGAGTTCATGTCACAATGGTGTTTTTCGATGCTACCATATATACATTTTGATAGCTTCCCTCAATTGGGTCACCTTTGTTCACAGTATTCTGCGTTGATTCTTCCTTGGATCCCCCGAGTATTCATATTCCGATCACCTTCCTTACTATTCCCATTTGTAGTTACATTCCCAGTATTACAGCTATGATCTCTATCTCATAAGTCAGTCTCATTTGTTGCGAGGTCAACCTGCCATCATACTCTGAACAAAGGAAGTTTGAGTCCCATGTACTCCCCTGCCTATGTTCCCCCATTCAGTGTGCCAGTATCCATATTGTCCCACATCTTTGGTTATCCCCCTCGTGCTTCTTGTCAAGGAAAAATTATTTCCTTGGTTAGTTGTAGGTCTCCCTCTATCGACATCAACACATCTATTCCATAGGATAGACCCAGAGATAGACCCATAGGTCCTTGCATCCTGGGTTCATTCACCTTATTGATGAGTTCGTTGGACCACTTGAGAGGAGTTATTACTGCCTCTCGGGATGGTTGTGTCTAACGTGATCAACTTCAGCTACATCATCGCACCATTGAGATTCGTATAGGTTATTGGTCCATGCATTATGTGATTGAAGACACCGGTTGTTACCTGACTCTATCACATTTGTGAGTCTACTATGGGACCCATACAGGTTCATGTCCCTTGTTATTTCCAGTTTGCATTGGAAACAATTTTTAGAAGCCCCACAAGCAGTGCTTCTATGTAGCTCTAGTATTGGCATGGCATATTGTACCACAGAGATTCTGACTCCCTGTCATGGAATCCCTCCATCTATGTACACTTCCAGCTTCAACAAAGCATTAGTTATGAAGATATTGCATTCCAAGAGAATTCCATTGTTCCTATGTATCAGTTCTTTAGATCAGAAGGATATTCAGCCTCTCATCGAGGCCTCCATTATGTAACATCAGTTGTATATTTATTGATCGACTCCCATATTTTTTATCCTTGATCTCATTATTTATTCTTTTCATATTCTTATGAGCATGGGTATGCCCACCTCGTCCATATACATGTCACACATTATTTGTATCTCACCCATTGTTGGGAACCATTATTAATACAAAAACCAAAAGCCACCTTAGTTTGAATGAGGAAGCACTGCTTCTTCACAGGTCTCTCCACTATCCCCATGATCCTATGATGTCTATCGGCCATACGATGAGCTCCTTCCCTCACACATCATGTGGCAATCTGTTAATGCAAAAGAAATGCTCACCTAGCTGTATATGGTCTAAACCACATACATACATCATTTCCTTGCAATTTTTCCTTACCTTTGACCTCCACAACTATGGTTTACCTTCATTCTCTCTTAAAAAAGGCCAAAAACACTCACAAAAGGGCTTAAAAACCCACAAAAGAGCTAAAAAGCTCACAAAAGGGATAAAACCCCCCAAAAGAGCTAAAAACCCCACAAAAGGGCTTAAGATCCTAAATAGGGATTAAAACCCTAAATAGGGTCCAAAACCCTAAAAGAGAGAAAATGACAAGAAAAACTATAAAATAGTGTAGAGGTATCCATCACAATATTCACTTATTTCTTTCTTCGTATTTTTTATTCCGTCAGTACGGTGAGAAGCCATCATTATTAAAGCACTCACATCATTTTTCCAATCATTCCATAGCCCCACCATCTCCTATCTGGTACATAGAGGCATCCTCCGTACTAACCAACCTGTGGAGAGGCGACCCATTTCCAAGTTTGGGGCACGGTGACCCATTTTCAAGAAAACAAGAAGGTATACTTGTCATATTTTTGTTTATTTAGTTTAATCATAGTTGCTTATATATTTTGTGTTACTAATATTATCGTTTGTTGTAGCTCTTCCATTACGAACTCTACCCTTTTGTCCCATTGATGGAAGGGAAGTGCTTTTGCACATAGCAAGGGTGAAAACCCTGCTATACAATTACTTGGTTTCATTGTGTCCAAGGATGGAATCCACATAGACCCTCTGAATATTGAAGCCATCTTGGCCTTACCCGTCCCTACAAATGTTACAGAGCTCCAAATTTTACAAGGGAAAGAAAACATTTTACGTTGTTTTGTCTGTAATTATGCTGAGAAAACCCATGGTTTCGTGTGTTTACTAAAGAAGGGTAGCCCCTTCATTTGGGAAGGCCTGGCACAACATGCATTCAATGATCTCAAACATGGCATCATGCATGAGCTTATATTGCAACCACCCAATTACACCAAGTTATATTCCCTATATATGGCTGCATATTTATCCACCATCGATATGGTTTTGGTTCAAATGGACAAGCATGACCATGAAAATGTGATCTACTACCTAAGTAAGAGTCTTTTGGACTCTGAAAACCGGTACTGGCATGTGGAGAAATTATCTCTGGCCATGGTCATTGTTATAGCGGATTTCACCACTCCAGGTGAATCACACTTTGTATGGCCTTCCCTTGTCCCACTGCAGACTCCTTAGACCCCATGGACCATTTTTTGTTCTTTGATGTTTCCTTGATCATCCCTAAAAACATATGAAAAATGATACAGGCGACTTTTAAACCTATAAGCGCGTATATACATGGGTTTAACCACTAAAACCATGTACATCGAGATGTGTGCAGAATCCAAATCCTTTTGGAGTTTTCCTTGACATGGATCAGACTCATTTGACTCCTGGCCTTCCCTATGCCTTGAGATCGCTCGGATTCGACCTTTCATTACCCCTTTGAAAAGCTATATAAGGAACCCCTTGGTACATTGAAGGAATAAGAGAGAATTAAGAGCAAAGAAACTATAGTCCATTGTTTTCGGAACTTATGCTTGAGTCTGCATCCCTTTGTCCCTTGGAGCACTTTTGTGTTCTTCCCAAGCTTGCCTTTTGCTTGTGAGCTTGCTATTGAGAAATGGAGGATTGAAGTGGTGGAGGCCCAAGTGGGGGATTCAGTTTCTCCGGTTCGCAAACGTGCCGTCAGAGGTTGTATCTTGTAATCTCTGATTTATATTAATAGAAATATCTTTTCCTGTCCAATAATGTGTGTTTGAATGTATATTTTATCCATGGGATTATGTCAAATGCTTATACATTATTGATTATATATGCTAGAATAGATCTAACACCATGATATATAGAATGCGTTTATTGTTTACTGGTTGTTGAGGAAGTAATCTATCAATTCAAGCTGAAGTTGGAAAGCTCAACGGGGATCTACTTCAACCGTCCGGAATAAGGTACGAGGTCTGATCCTTTAGTGTTAGACATTTAATTTCTATTGCATATTGGAAAGGATTGATTTCTGGAGTCAAGCTGTCTGTTGTGGTACCCCAAACCATAGGAATTTCTCTTCGTAACAGAATTGGCGACTCCGCTGGGGAGTTCCTAGTAGTTGTCCTTTGGGGGTTATTTTCTTGGCATTCAATGAATTTGAATTTCTCTTTCTCTCTTGTTTCTGTGTCGGGTATGGGGGCATGTATGCTTGGTAGAGTCTGATTGGTGTGAAGTTTGTATCAGCCTGTCTGTTTGCCTTGATTTTATGCACCTTTCTTCCTGTATGCGAGTTTTTGATTTACAGTCGCATATACACGCGGGTTTATATTCGATTTCCATGTATACACGTGGATTTACTGCAAACAGTCGTGTATGCCCTTGATTTTGCCTTTTTGTGGAAGATAATTGGTTGCTGTGTGAATTCTGATATTTGCTGAGTCTCCTTTGGCATTGCCTGAGTCTGTTTAGACCTCTGTTTCTGACTAGAAACATTTTTTTAGGCTAAATTTTTCTTTTTTAAGAAGGTTCTTGTCATGGAATTTTTGATTTTTTGTTTGAGATTAGTGCATTAGAGTTATTTTACCTTAGTGATTTGCTTGAGTGCTGTTTGGGTGTGCTTGCAGAGTCTAGGGGTCGTAGAATCATTATTTTTCTTTTTGCATCTCTTTTATTTTCAAAAAATTAAAAAACATTTGCTTATTATCATGCATTGCATTTTTGACTTTGCATTGTACTTGCACTAGATTTGCTTTGGAGTACTAGTTAGAACTTCATATAGGAAAATTTGCATTCATCATTTGAATAAAAATTGTGCATTTCACGTAGTAGCATACCCTGTTTTCATTGACACAATGCATTTGCATTGATTGTTAGGTGTGCATTTTACTTCTTGTTGCGTCATAAAACCATTAGTTGCACGACCATATCCCGTTTTTGAGTAATAAAGCCAACTAAAGTCAACGCTAAATTAAAATGAACTACACTCTTTTATTTTCTAGGGTGCACCAACAAACTTAGGTTTTAGGATCTTGGAATAGTTCATTGTAAGTCAATTCTCGAAGATCACTAAACAAAAACATGTATGTGTCTGTCCAGGTGAGTGTGTGAAATCCTTGATATAACCAATGTTTCTCAGGATCCTCCTCTCAAAAGGGAGTTAAGCACGAGGCAGTGTGAGCGGTTATTGATTGGGATGACCCCTAGTCATAACTAAGTAGCACCGAAGATATTTCCAGGATTGTATTCGTATCTGGGGGCTCTTTTGAGAGTTTCGGGCTTTTCTACCCTACCCATACGGACAATCCCGCCTGCGACTGTCCGCCTGAGCATTGATTATATTAAGGTGACCTTAGTGGCCTTACCTAGGATATCGAGGGGGTACTTTGCAGGGGTTATTCTACGGGTGTCCCGGCCAGGTTGGGGTCAGACAGCACAGTTGCTTTACGCGTTGAAGCTGAGGGCCACAATAATTGGTTACGTACCTCCGCTTGTTGTGTATGGGAGTATCAAGCCTCTCCTAGGCAAGACATACCTGCCTCATTCGGGAGCTCACTTATCTAGCCATTTTTTTCTTGCATTTGGCTTTAGATTTTATTAGTGATTGCTCTATGCACGATAGTTGGCCTAGGGTTTACGTTAATAGAGAGTCTTTGCTATTTTTTGAGTCATTGTGGATTCGAGTGTGGTTCCTCGCTGTTCTCGTCATTTAGTAGGACTTTCACCTTCTACTTCTCCTCCTCCTTTGGGAGAGGGACCTAGACAGTCCAGGAGGACTATGTCACACATTGATTCACACACCATGGGAGACCGTTTAGAGGATATTCCTGAACCACCTCCTCCCATTCATGTAGACGATGGGGAATTTACTCCTACTTATGATCCTTCACCCGACTTAGCTAAGTTAGGTCCTATGATTTATGATATAGGAGCCATGCATGATAGGCCTACTCACTCTAGGGCTGATTCCCCATTGACACGTTACCGGTATGGAATGTCGGAGGACACCGAGACTCATTTTGAACTTGCCAGCACTAACTACTGTAGTTATGCTATGTCTGGTTTCCCTACACATGATTTGGCATTTCATGTTGAATCCAAATTCGAGCCTAACACTATGCCTGGGGGCACTCTCATTCCTTACCATGCGGAGAGGTTTGGGAGCACTAGTCACATTGCACCTTCTGTCCCAGTGGTGGAAGTTACATCATATATGCCTCCTAGGTCTAGAGTTAGCGATCCGATTAGGATACTAGACCCGAGACAAGTGACGATAGGTGGTAGTACATACTTTATTACTCAGATCCCTTCATCCTCTATCCCTAGTTCTTCAAATGTCCACCCTCCACCTTATTCACGTGGTCCTTCGAGTCGGAAAATGGCTACGAGTCAGGTCCGTACTGTGGTTACTAGACCAATTGTGTTTCAAGTTTACATACCGTCCATTACTTCGGGAGGCTATGTTCATGCTTCTAGAGGTCATATTACTAATTCCACGGCATATATCCCCACTTCCGGTATGTATATCCCTACCTCCAGAGCATATCTTCCTACCTACGGAGTGTCTCATGGGGCATTGCATGCGATGACCTATGGACCCTATTATGGGACGCAGTATGGATAGGGTTCTTCACCTTATGGAGGTGGGTATCAACAACTTGCTTACTCTCCTAATTACGGCTTTGTAGCTCCTACTAGTCAAGGTCCACCTCACTATGGTGCTTCCACGCTGCCCTATACGGGTCATACAGGAGGAGGACACTATGGCCAAGGCCATGGTGGTAGTCAACCCTATATGAATCAAGGAGCAATCCATCGACCTCACCATCCTAGGCTCCCTTTCCTCGTGATGCTTAATCTTCCTTACTTATCGAGATTGAAAAACGATCCTGTGGCTCATGACCTAGCTTGGCCGGCTGTCCCTACCAAGCTTCCTTCGGACATACCTAAGTTCGACGGCAAACCGGGAGAGGATCCGAGCGAAAACGTTACTACATTTCACCTATGGTGCTCTTTGAATTCATTACATCAGGACTCAGTTCGTTTGAGACTATTTCAATGCACCCTCATAGGGCCTGCTATGAAATGGTATATAGAGTTACCTAGGGGTGCTTTCGCTTTGTTCGATGACCTTGCGATGACTTTTCTTAATCACTTCCAACTACCAGTGCGTTATGACGTTGGTACTGAACTCTTGTTGAGATTTCGGCAAGATAAAGCCACACATATTTCTGATCATATTTAAGAGTGGTGTAGACGGAAGAGGTTAATTAAAGCTTTTATATCACCGAAATTCCTCCTCGATTGGTTCCTCAAATCGTTATTTCCGTATATAGCGAAGGATGTTTCCACATCCGAAGTGCAGAATGAGGAACAAGAAATTTTTAGGGCATAGGAACTGGACTTGATCTATGCTCAGTCCAGTTTGTTGTATGAGATTATTCCCAATGCTCCTTGTTTTAGTTTCGATCCCAAAGTCAAACCTGGACCACATGTCGATGGCATTGTGGGTTGTGCAAGTGTGAAACCTGTGGATTCAGTTGCAAAACAAGTTGGTCAATTGTCAATCAACCAATATTCTTTGGGACAAGCTACGACTTCGTCTCAACCCGCCCAAATGGTGAATGTACTTTCTGTGCAATCGTCGGACCAGAAGGGTAACCATCGGCCTGGACGGAATAGAAAAAAGGGTAAAAATAATCGTAAGGGTGGGAATAAGAATGAGAATATTAACAATAATGACAAGAATGGTGGAAATACTAGGGGGGACAAGCAAGCTAAATGTAATGTTAAGTTCCCTTGCAAGTTGTGTAAGGATGATCACCTCACTTACTTGTGCCCTCGTATTGAGGAAGCTTTGAGATTCTTGGCACAGGGCCCAGCTGTGCTAACTAACCCTTTACCGCATAATCAAAATATGAAATCAAAGTCCCATGACCAGTCTGATGATGATCATGATCCGCCAGAGACTAGTTGTCGTGGGTGCATTAATATGGTCCGCGCTGTGAAAGTTGTGACGCGTGCGAAAGATTATGGTTCGTCACAGCCCAACCCAGGCAAAGAACCTGATCCACCAGGGTCCCCTTTGCGTATTGAGAAACCTGTGGATAAAAATGAGACTGCACCTCACATTCCTAAGGGAGTCCTTAAGCGTTCAGGGCATAATCCAAATGCCTGAGCCACCCAGAATTATTCAGTTTTCAAGGATTTGGGCCATACTCCTTGTGCGATGTCTGCATTGGAAGTGCTTCAGAGTTGTCCTTCGCAAAGGAAGGCGTTTCTTTCTGCCCTTGGTGTGAACGGTGATGATTCTTCCTCGGTGATCAAATTTGAAACTGCAGGACTTCAGCCTTGCTTGCCCTACTATGTGTCTCTTTTGGTTCATGTAGAATGCCTTAATATGTTCGTCAAGTGTACTGTAATTGACAAGGGTGTTGCTGCTTCTGTGATGTCTTTGTCTTGTTGGAAGGTTCTAGGTTCCCTTGAGCTGTCTAAATCAACGACCATGTTAACTGCATTTTATGGGAGATCTTTTAGGCCGCACGGTATCCTTACTTCCCTTAAAGTCCTTTTGGGAGGGAAGACCATTGCGATAGAGGTCGAGGTGGTTGATGCACCTCTTGACTACAATCTCTTGCTGGGTAGGAACTGGATGTACATCATGCAAGCCGTTTCTTCTTCCTTGTTCCGTGTTGTATGCTTTCCACATAATGGGAATATTGTAACGATTGATCAAATGGCATTCAAGAATCTATTTGTTACCGCATCTTTGGGAGCTTCAATTCCCATCGTTGAACATTATTAGCCGACAACTGGGAGTGTGGGCATAGGCATGTACCCATCCCTCATGGGAAGCTTTAGTTGTCCTGCACCGATCCTCATGATAGGATCTAATTTCGATGAGGCTTCGACATCTACGAGATCAGTGTATTTTCACACGAGTCATATGGAATATCCATGGGTTCTTCCTACACCGAGTACTTCGAGTGAGCCTGTCATGACAAACATGTCATTTCCTATAGCCATGATTGCTTATCAAGCTAATCTGGAGTCTACTGCAGGGCCTAGTCCTCCCTCTTCATGGACAGAGGAGGAGGACCCTTATGTGCTGCCAGCATGGGCAGTACAGTCATATCACATGCATGACTACCTTGATATGGTTTTCCCTTTGGATGAAGTAATTATTGAGGCTATGTCGGGAGTCGAGCCACCATGGGAGGAACTCTATCATATATTGTATTTTCTTCCAAAGCTTGACTGTTTGGAGCATGAGGATTTTAGGGTGGTTCTTAGTCAGAGATTTGGTAGTCCTGTGGTTTCGTTAAGCTCTCCTGGTCCGATGGCTAATGGAAACATGGTGAACATATCTTCAACGATTCCTATCAACATCCTCTTGCAATCCTGGCACCATAGAGAATGTCTATATTGGGGCGGAATGTTCCCATGCTGAGATTCTGGAATACACCAAGCTATTTAAGGAATTCCATGATATTTTTGCTTGGTCTTATGATGAGATGCCAGGTATTGACCCTTGAATTATCGAACATGAAATTAAGACTTACCCCAATGCTAAGCCTGTTTGACAGCGTTTACACACGGTGAATCCTAGGAAAGCACCCCCCATTAAGGCAGAGATAGAGAAGTTGTTGAAAGCCGGTTTCATCTATCCCGTTCCCTTGACGAAGTGGGTTTCAAACCCCGTTCCGGTGGATAAGAAGTAGGGAGCGATCCGCATTTGTACTGATTTTCACGATTTGAATCATGCCTATCCTAAGGACAACTTCCCCACACCATTTATTGATCATATTTTGGATGAGTGTGAGGGTAGCGAGGTGTTATCCTTCATGGACAGCTTTTATGGGTATAATCAGATACAGATTAAACCTGAGGACCAACATAAGACTGCATTTATTTGTCCTTGGGGAACTTTTGCATATCGAAAAATGCCTTTCGGCCTTAAAAACGCTGGAGCTACATTTCAGCGGGAAATGATGTTGATCTTCCACGATCTCAAGTCAATTATTGAAGTATTTTTGGATGACCTCGCTGCTCATTCTCATTTGAGAATACGTCATCCCTATCACTTGAGATTGGTATTCGAAATATGCTGACACTATTCGGTTATATTAAATCCTCATAAGTGCATGTTTTGTGTGAAGTCAGGTCTTTTGTTAGGATTCATTGTTTTGAAAGAGGGTATAAGAGTCGACCCTTTGAAGGTTGAGGCAATACTTCAGTTGTCTCCCCCGAAAAATATTCATCATCTTCAGTGTTTGCAAGGCATGGAAAACTTCTTATGAAGATTTGTTGTCAACTTTACCAATTTGACTAGAGGCTTGATGCGTCTCTTGAAGAAGGATACTCCCGTTGATTGGGATGAGCGAGCCTAGGAATCCTTCGATGCACTCAAGCAAGCCCTAGCATCAGCCCCGGTGATTAGTCCCCCGGACTATAGCCGTGATTTCTTATTATATGTGGCTGCGTATTTAGAGATGATTGGTATGGTCTTGGTTCAAGAGGATGAGGAGCTCCAAGAGCATGTCATATATTATCTGAGCCAAAACCTTATTGATGTAGAGATTCGTTATTCTCATGTCGAGAAGCTTGCTTTAGCTACTGTACATGCGGTTCAGCAGTTGAGACATTATATTCTCCTTCTCCAGATCTTGGTTGTGGCCCATGTCAATCCATTTCAATTCATCCTCACCCGAAGGATGATTGGGGGAAAATATAATAAATGGATTGTCATCTTGCAAGAATTTGATCTTGAGTTTGTTTCGGCAAAATTGAAGAATTCTTTAATCTTTGCAGAGCTTATATCGTATTTCCCGAGTGAGGCTGAGGAGTTGGTTTGTGAAGATACATTTGTCGATGAACACATCTTCTTAATCTCAACGTTAGACCCATGGTATGGGGATATCATAATATATTTACAAACACTGAAGACCCCTACTCACCTCTCGCGAGATGAATGACAACGATTATGTCACGTCTCTAAGAACTACCTCATAGTGGACAATACTTTGTACCACCGTGGGGTAGATTCCATTTTACGACGTTGTTTAACTCATGAGGAGGCTGAGGTAGTGCTGAATGATTGCCACGGAGGGGCGTGTGGTGGTCATTTATCTGGTATTTCTATAGCTCAAAATATTTTAAGAGCAGGTTATTTCTGGTCATCAATCTTTAAAGATTGTATTGATGCGGAAAAGAGGTGCCACCCTTGCTAGGTGTTCGCACGTAATATGCGCTCGAAACCTACCCCGTTACATCCCGTTATCACCGCTGGTCCCTTCAGAAAGTGGGGGCTCGATTTTATGGATTGCAACCCAACTTTGGCTGGGGGGCACCATCACATTATAGTGGCTGTTGATTACTTCATGAAATGAGCTGAGGCTATGCCTACAGTAAAATCTGACGGTGAGACAGCCGCTCACTTTGTATTCAACCAAATTATTACTCGGTTCAGGATTTCGAAAGAGCTTGTCACTGACCATGGATCGCACTTTCAAAACCATATGATGGAAGACTTGGCATCAAAGTTAGGGTATAAGCAATAGCACTCCTCTTTTTACTACCCCCAAGCGAATGGACAGGTAGAGGCAGTGAATAAATCACTCAAATCCATTCTCCAACGAACCATCGCACAAATCAAGACGAATTGGCACATTATGTTATACCCTGCTTTGTGGGCATATCGAACCGCTGTTAAAACTGCAACTGGTTTTTCTCCATATCAACTTTTACATGGAGTGGAGTCGATATTTTTGGTTGAATGCGAGATTCCTTCGTTGAAGCTAGCCGTGGAAATCTTACCAAACACTTCACCTTTGGAGGAGCGTTTGGTTCACCTTGAGCAACTTGATGAGCAGCGTCGGGATGCCTTGGTGGCTCTAGAGGTTAATAAGCATCATGTAAAGGCCCAATACGATAAGTCTATCTATCCAAGGGCATTTAGTGAAGGAGACTTGGTCCTTTTGTGGGATCAACCAAAAGAACCCTTAGGGGCAGGGAAATTTAATCCTATGTGGTGTGGTCCTTACGTGGTCAAGCATGTGTTAGAGAAGGGTGCCTATGAGTTAGTGGATTATGAAGGGATGGCCTTGGTGGATCCTAGAAATGGGCTCTATCTTAAGAAATACTATGCATGATTTTCAGCCAAGGCTGCTTATTGTATATTATTGTACAACTTTGCATAGTTGTGTATTTTTCTTATCGTGATCGGTTTTGTGATTAGTTTTCATTTCTTTTGGCAGATGTCAATGGAATATTCCACCTACATAGGATTCACGGATGGTGCAAGCCCTCACACTCAACACTCAGCCTCTGTTGCTTGGGTGATTTATACTCCTACGGGTCAAGTACTGTCTTCAGGAGGTGTATTTCTATGGCCATCTTCCAACAATGTTGTTGAATACAGCGCCGTTATTGAGATTCTACGGGATTCCATTCTACATGGCGTTCTATCTCTTGAGGTACGTCTTGATTCAGAGTTAGTAGTGTCACAGCTCAATGGTTTGTACTATGTTAGAGATCCAATGTTATTTAGAAGGATTTTGCGTGTGAGATTGTTAGAACGACAATTTGACAATATAACATATATACACATTCAAAGAAATAATAATCAAGTTGCTGACTCATATGCTAACTACGTGTTAGATTGGCATTTGTTTCATTCACAATAAATTAATCACAAACAAAAATTTTACACATGTAAATAAATAAATCGATCACCATAATTTTTTTTATATATACATAAAAAATGTGGTAATACATAGTGTCATGATACAAAATTGGGGCTTTTAAGCCACCATCATATAATACACGGTCATACAAAATGTATACACTCCCAGGTGTCTAATCCTATGGAGGAGGAGGAGGGTTGTGATCATGGAACGTCACTACGGCTCTAGGCAGCCATCGAAATAAACGCACCCATGCGCGTGGTACACCCACCACCTGCCGTTGCATGGCCTCAGGAAAGTCCTTGACTTGCGCCATGGGAACTCTATGAGTCAGTCTCACAAAGTTGGTATGAATGCTCTGGAGCGTTCTCTCCGCATCCACACCCGTGATGTCATCTCCTCTTCCCCTCCGTTTATGACGAGGGAATCCCTCTGGCTGCCGTGGTCCCACATCTGCACACAAATGGTAAATGTTACTATGTATTGTTGCGCAAAAACATGTCTTTTTGATTCCATATAATCAAGAAAACACAAAAAAATTAAATAACTCAAAAAATTTAAAAAGAGTGAGGGTCAAGATTCATTACCTATATCGCCATATTCTGATCCTGGTGGTAGTGGCATGTCCGGGTCCCCCCAAAAATATATCCCTGCATAGGGGTAGTCATCGATGGCAACTATCTGTCGTCGCCACCATGGAAAGAAGTCAGCTGGATATGGGTTGGCCACCCTACCACCCCCCAGTCTGCGCATAGCATCTGCCCAATGCTGTTGGGCTGGATCTCGAACCCTGTGGAGAGGAACGTCCACTCTAGGGCTCAATCCTGGAACACGCTCGAAGAAAAACATGCTCAGAATACTGCTGAACCCGAATTTTTGCACCCTGCCTGCCTTACACTCACTGAGCTGGTGTTTCATGTTGCTCAGTAGTGTAGTACTCCAGTCATAAATAGTGGGTCTCATGCACTCCACTACATAGAACATCAGAGGCCGCGAGGCCTGGTGGAGTGATGCTAAGCCGACTATCCTGCCCAGTGTCAACAATATGGCCTTTAGGCCCAGCACCTGTATAGCATTGGTAGGGACTTGACTCCCCACCTTCTCGGTGTTTTCCATAACAGTACACTGCAATGTACTCGTCGATAGTCAGGCCACCCCCTGGCCCACCATGGGAACGAAGGTTCACCACCTCCTCTCATCTAGAAAGCCTTGTGATAAAGTATATGTCCTCCACCTCTATGGTGAGGGACATCCCATCAATATGGAAGGACTCCAAGTCTGGATCCCAATAGTCTACCAGCATCTGTAACAGTCTTGGTTTGGCCCTCAAACCACCAAGACACCAAAACTTGTAAAGTTTGCATGCACGTAAAGCTTGTTGAGCCATTAAGTTGGCCCTTACTGCTTCCTCTACTTCACCATGCTCACGCTCTCTCCACTCTAGGACCATCTTGCACAAAAAATTGGAAATTTGCTCATTAGTTTATTGAAAAACCATATGCGTGGCCTCATACACGTCTGTTTTCAAAACAGCCGCGTATGTACGCGGGTTCGAGGCCATTTTCCACGTATATCCAGCCCTATACGTGGAAAAAACCTCAATTTCCGCATGGGCCGCAGCGCTCATCTTGGGTTGGCCTAGAAACCTGATTAGACCATGGAAATTCATAAAAATTATATCAAAATGCAAGAGGAGAGCATGAGTAAATACCTGGAAGAAACGGTAGTGAATTCCGTTGGATGGATCTCCTGGAATTCGCTGTTGAAAATCAGAGCTCAAATGGGTAAAAGTTTCAAATGATTTATATTTTTTACTATTTATAGAAATTTTGCAAATATTTGAAAATTTTTACCCCCTTTTATATAGTTTCGACATTTTCTAACCATTTTGGACCATTTTTGACATAATTGGTGATGTAGAAGACCTTTTTCAGTGCTGTTTCAGCCATTGGATTGACCCGTTCATGCCGATCTCAGGTATCATGTCTAGACTGGCATATAGGTTAGGTTTCACCACCGTTTGCATTTGGCATGACCTTATGACCATCTCATCATGGCCTTAGGTATGAACCCACTCTATTATGTCACGGAACCTTATTGCTACTTTAGAAGTGGTATGATATGAATGGTAGAGCTTTACCTTCCATGGATACCCTAGATAGCGCCTTATTTGCATTCGGTGCCCATGCTAACATTTTCTCCTTTAGGGTGTGGGAGTCCGTTTTATAGTACTGCCATGACATTTCACAACAGCCTCATACTCGTCTTGATCTTATGCTGGCCTATTTCCCTCAGGACTCCCTTATGTCAAGTTGTGAATGCATTATCATGAGCTTTGCCTGCCTTATTGAGCTTTATGTCGGCTCCCCTGACATTGCATTTCAGCCATATAGCTCGAGCTTGTCTGATGTCTAGCCATGTAGAGCCATTTTTTTATATCCTTCGCATCTTGATTCCCTTTTTACCGGGAGGGGATTTTCCCCCGAGTGTCAATATCCTACACATGTATCCTTGCATTGAGCATAGGTATGTTCCACTGCTTGGAACTAGTTTTTTTTCCCTTATGACACTCGTCACTCGTCTCCTCCTAGTCTATAACTATAAAGCTATTTTATTCTTTTTTCAAGCTTTTTAAATAACTGAAAAAGTCCAAAAGAATAAAAAAACCAAAAAGCAGGACAAGGAAATATGTTATCTTTGGCAGCTGTTGAGTCGTGTCGCCTTCAAACAGAGCACTGTATATCGCATCCATTGGTTGGGTTATAGTTTGACTTTAGGAGCTGTACTCATTTATCTGAGTTTATCTCCACCGACTGGTTAAGCTTCCAGTCCCTATGGAGCCTCTATCAATGCCTCTTGTGTCGCAGAGATATCCCAGTTTGTATATCGAGTCTATGCTTCCTTCATTCAGTCACCATATGCTGTTATGCTCTTATTCGAAGGAAGTTGAAACCTGAGTCGGCCATTCCTCAGTTATATTGACTTTGCATGTCATCCATTCCCAGTAAAGTTACTGGTTTGTGCACCTTATGATCGAGTCCTTCCACATTATACAGCTTTGCTAAGTACCTCGTGTTGGATGATGGGGGATGCCTTAATGCCCTCCTTCTAGAGGATTTCATCCCATTGAATTCAGATCATTTATTCTGAGATCGGAATCTAGAGTCATTTTTAGTGCCTTGAGACTTGCAGTCATCAGTGGCAGGTTCTCTCGCCATCGACAGTTCTTGGGAATACATCAATGTCCCCTAATCGATGGATCTTCTCAAGTGTTTGACCTCAACACATTTATTCACACTTGTCAGTTTGCACTCTAGTACCTTAATTCCCATTTTCATTATCGGTGGGTGATCTCGCGTCTGTTAATGGTATACATTAATGACCGGTAATCAGACGATGGACTACTATGTTCGACCTCGACACCTCTATTCGCATAGTAGGAAATGTACTCGTAGTGGTTTGTGTAGAAGACTTTCCATATTGGTGGCATCTCTTATATGCTACCTCCTTGATTGTGCCAGTGTTCATGAGATTTCAGCTCTCGTGACTTGATTCTAGTATATGTCAGACATTTCTAGCCACTATGGAGATCTTGATATAGTATATATCTTCATCCATTTTGCAGATCATGGTCCTTTGTATATCTTCATCATGGAGATTCTGAGCTATGTATATTGTACGTGGCAATGACCACATATGTGATATCATGTTTCATGCCTATTCATGGCCATTGTACTCTTATGTATCCGGAACTGCTATATGTATTTGCAGTTGTATGCAGAGTTGTATTATTGTACTATGCTGATTGGGTGGCTGGTATTTCATTTGGGATCCTTCATCACTCCACTTCTGGGATGGACTTATAATGTATTTCGGCCATCGTATGACCCCTCTGACGTCACACATTAGGGGGCATCTGTTATAGTAGATTTCACCACTCCAAGTGAATCACACTATGTATGGCCTTCCCCTATCCCACTGGAGACTCCTTAGACCCCATGGACCATTTTTTTTCCTTTGATGTTTCCTTGATCATCCCTAAAAACATATGAAAAATGATACACACGACTTTTAAACCTATAAGTGCGTATATACGCGGGTTTTACCACTAAAATCATGTACATCGGGATGTGTGCATAATCCAAATCGTTTTGGAGTTTTCCTTGACATGGATCTGACTCATTTGACTCTTGGCCTTCCCTATGCCTTGAGATTGCTTGGATTCGACCTTTCATTACCCCTTTGAAAAGCTATATAAGGAACCCCTTGGTACATTGAAGGCATAAGAGAGAATTGAGAGCAAAGAAACTATAGTCCATTGTTGTCGAAACTTATTCTTGATTCTGCATCCCTTTGTCCCTTGGAGCACTTTTGTGTTCTTCCCAAGCTTGCCTTTTTCTTGTGAGCTTGCTATCGAGAGATGGAGGATTGAAGTGGTGGAGGCCCAAGTGGGGGATTCAGTTTCTCCGGTTCGCAGACGTGCCTTCAGAGGTTGTATCTTGTAATCTCTGATTTATATTAATAGAAATATCTTTTCCTGTCCAATAATGTGTGTTTGAATGTATATTTTATCCATGGGATTATGTCAAATGCTTATACATTATTGATTATATATGCTAGAATAGATCTAACACCATGATATATAGAATGCTTGTATTGTTTACTTTTTGTTGAGGAAGTAATATATCAATTCAAGCTGAATTTGGAAAGCTCAATGGGGATCTACTTCAACCGTCCGGAATAAGGTACGAGGTCTGATCCTTTAGTGTTAGACATTTAATTTCTATTGCATATTGGAAAGGATTGATTTCTGGAGTCAAGCTGTCTATTGTGGTACCCCAAGCCATAGGAATTTCTCTCCGTAATAGTCATCATGGTCTAGAATTTTCGTCACTACATCTTGCTCCGAACAACTACGGTATATGCATATTCCAACCCCATGTATTACATCTTGACTAGTCAGGTGCTTGGGGGGAAATACCCTCACTGGATTGTCATGCTCTAGGAATTTGAGTTGGAATTTACAAAATCCAATTCTAATAAGTTCCCTTTCTTCCCAGAGATTATGTGTGACCTTCCTCGTATTACTAAGGAAACAAATCACATTGAATAATTACCTGATGAATCCTTGTTCCTCATTAGTACGTCTAACCCTTGGTATGGAGATTTAATCCTCTATTTCCAGACACAATCTTTTTCATCTCAATGCAACCCAAGACAAACGTCGTTGTATTCATCATCACACTAAGTATTACCTTATTGTTAACGATACATTATACCGTTTTGGCGTTGATGCGATTTTGAGGCATTTATTAACTCATGACGAGGTTGAAGTGGTATTGAATGACTGTCACTCAGGAGCTTGTGGCGGTCATCTTTCTGGGATGTCTACTTCCTAGAAAATCTTATGTGCTAGGTAATTTTGGCCCTTGATCTTTAAATATTGTATGTAGGCCATAAAAAATGTCCACCTTGTCATCTTTTCACATAAAAAAAGCGCGCTCATCCCGCTCTATTACATCCTGTAGTAGGAGTCGGTCCCTTTGCAAAATGGGGCATTGACTTCATGCACTGTAATCCTATCTTATTCAGGGGGCATGGTTAAATTATTGTGGTCGTAGTCTATTTCACTAAATGGGCTGAGGATACGCCTACTTATGTCGAAGATGGAAAAACAACAGATTTTCTTCTATTAAACCATATTATCGCTAGATTCGGAGTTCCTCAGGCCACCATGACTGATCATGGTTCACACTTTCATAATAAGATGATGTCAGAATTTAGTACTAAGCTAGGTTTTAGCAATGGAAACTCCACACCCTACTACCCACAGGCCAATGTCCAGGTTGAAGCTATTAATAAAGTGTTAAAAACCATGCTTCAACGGATGGTAGGTCAAGCCAAATCTAGCTAGAATTTGCAACTATTCTCTGCATGATGGGTCTACAGGACCACCGTCAAGACATCCACTAGCTTTACACTGTTTCAATTGGTATATGGGCTAGATGCCACTCTTGCTATATAGTGCGAAATCTCTTCTCTGAAGCTCATTGTAGAATTTCTACCCCACACCACTTCGGAAGAAGAGTGGTTCTTATATTTAAACAATCTTGATGAGACCCGTCGCGATGAAACCTTGGGAAATGAGGTGCATAAACGACAGATTAAATACCAATATGATAGAACCATTCAACCTCTCTCTTTCAATGAGGGTGACTTGGAATTGAATTACGACAAAAAACATGACATGTTGGGAGATGGAAAGATGGAATCTATGTGGCATGGGCTTTACAATGTTAGTTGTGTCTTAGAGAAAGGGGATTATGATTTGTTAGACTATGATGGGGTACCATTGGGAGATCCTCGCAACGGGCTCTACCTTAAAAAATACTATGCCTAGGACATATAGCATATTTTTGTTGTATATAGTGTTTATAAAGTGACGTGTGTGTTTTAAAAGTGTTGTTTTACTGAGAATGTAAGATGTGTCCTTCACAAACCTACTTATGTATTCTTATGTTTAAAATGAACAGATGACCACCTATGTTAGTTTTGCATATGGTGCTAATTGCTACACCTTGAATCTTGCATCAACAGCCTGGGTACTGTACTCTCCTACTGGTGATCTAGTGAGTTCAAGAGGAACTTGTTTGGGTCCCGACATAAACAATCTTGTAGAGTATCATGGAGTGATTGGTTGTTGAGTGAAGCTCTAACTAATGATGTGAGTCAGATTAGGGCTTACCTATATTCAGATTTAGTTGTACATCATTTAAACCAAATATACACTTTTTTAAATCCCTTACTTCTTCATACGTTCTGAAGAGTTAGGTTATTGGAAAGGTATTTTGAACAAGTATCTTATCAGAATATTGTGAGACACTTAAATTATGTAGTAGATTATTTAGCAAATTTTGTATTGGACTGGTATCTTGCTCATAGTTAAAAGTTCATTTTAATTTTAATTTTATTTTATTCATTAACTCACATAAGTACATATGTAGACATTCATTCACATAGCACATTTGCACATGCATATGTAAATAAAAGAGTTATACATATATAAAGTGGTTTTGAGATACAAAAATGAAGCCGTAAGCTTTCAAATCACCCAAAGTCTGGAACCATCAAAGTTTCTAGTACATAGATAGGGAAAAATATGAAGCTTTCAATATTTGAGTATAAATATAATACAAAAATGAGGGAGACAGTCTAGGCTAATCCTCGTGCTCATGGTATCACATCATGGCACGGGTCACTTGGCGGAGAAGCCTCCCAAAGAGTCCAGGAACCCATGTAGTATGGATCTGGTAGCGCCTTGGAATATCATCGATTGAGATGTCAGGTATGCCCATAGTCAAACGCTGAAGGTTCTCCTTGATCTCTTAGAGCTCCTACTCACCCTCAACATTCTTGATGACCATGTCTATAGCTTCTCCTCGCCTCTCTATAGGCGAGGATCTCATTGGACGGGAAGGTCCTATATCAACAAAAACATTTTTGTATGTCTCAGTATCATCTAAAATAAAATATGAAATATGACATAAAATGAAAATATGCATAGTGATATGCTTCTCACCTTAGTCATCCCACTGGTCTCCCTCAGTAAGTGGAAGGTCAGGGTCATGCCCGAAATCTGCTCCACCATATGCAAAATCCTCCACCATCAGTAATTGGATTCTCAGCTAATGGAAGAAGACAACCCCATATGCAATGCTAGGGACTTCACCACCACCATGGAATGCCATGTAATCTACCCATTTAGTCATCTAGGGGTCCTCAACATCTAGACTACTCAAAGGCACCTTAGGTCTCATCAGTGGCACTCGCTCCAAGAAGAAGGATACCATCATAAATCCATAGCCAAATTGTTTAATCTCTCCTCTCCGAAACTTGGTTAGTTGGTCCTTCAGGATGACCAGTAACCCATCGCTCCAGTTGAAAATAGTGAGAGGCATGCATTGTATTGCATACAACATATGGGAACATGTGGTTTGATGTGCCGATATACTACCCGCCACCTTCTCAATTCTGAAGGCCATGGTTCTCAATGGGTGATCTATTATTTGTTTGATGGGGATCTTCCTTCCTTGGGAGTGGGTCCCCACCATGCAATATTCATCGATGAGATATTCCACAGACATCTCAACACCCCTCAAACCTATAAGTGCTACTGGAATTCCCCTTTGGGACAATCTAGTCAAGAAATAGATGTCTTCCACATCTATGGTCAGTACATGGGTCCCAACTTAGAAGTGTTATTAGTTTGAGTCCCACATGCAGATCAAATACTCCAGTAGACGCACATATTCTCTCATTCCAAGGACCCTAAAATACTTTAAGAGTCCACTCTCTTGGATATCCCTCACATTCATTAGATCATTGGCTGCTTGAAGGTCATCAATTTCATGTTCTCTCTCTTTCCAAATCACCATTTTGGGAGTCTATTACCTGCCAAAAACAAATGGAATACTCATTAGACACATGCTAGACTCCATATTAAAAGGAAAAATTGAATATCATAGTTTATTTTTTGAGTTTATTGAGTGCCCTAGCCACTGATGCTCTTTCCTTAGGGAAATAGAGCGATGGTGTTGCTTCTCCCTTTAGACAGAGTGCCTTCAATGCTTTTCTCTCTTTCGAGGGGTGTGCCAGTGCACCTACCAAAAGTGAGAAAAGCACCATCTTGAGCATGCTCTATCCCTTGGGAAAAAATCCAAAAAACACATGAAAATGACCTCAAATAAGAAAAATCCACCATGAAATTGAAGGGCTAGGGTTGATCTTCTACCTAGTTCTGACAGTTTGATCGGAGATGGCTTGAATTTCCTGTAATCCTCATCATAAGATCACCCTGTTTGCACAAGTTTCACTCAAACGCAATGGTAAGAATTTGTTAATATTCCTCTTTTTATATATTACTTTTTATTTTTTATTAAAAATAATTTATAGAATATTTAAATATTTTGGATCTTTCAATGTGTTTTCCTATAGTTTTATGATGAACTTGTCCTAACTTCATTTTTGAGGATTTCAGGTTATTTTTGGACATAATTGACTATGAGTGAGTTTCTTTTGTCTTTTTCATGCTACGGGTTAAGATGACAAAATTACGAAGCACCTTTTATACCTTCGATGTGCTCGTTAAAAACTTAGTGAAGAGGTATCGAGTATGCTTTTTCTGCTTTTGTAGACTCGCTAAAATTGGATTATGAAAAAGGGAACCCCTTATGGAGTTACCTTTAAGCTATTTTCATGCTCCCTAAATGTGACAAGATTTCCAAGCGAACTTGATGCTTTCATGCTTGTAAAAGTATTTGAATGATCGTCTAGTCGATGATAATTTACCATTTTTTCAGATCGATTGGACTCATTTACAAAAAATGTATAATCTAGTTTATCACAACTAGAAGAGTTCTCCCGGGCATTAGTATACTTTTTTAGGCCTCAGGGCCTAAATTTATGAAAAATTCCACCTTGAAGTCTTCTTAGTCATTTCAGACTCTCTAAACATGAAATGATGACTGATTTTACCTTTCATCAGGCTCATAAAATCATACAATGAAGGACCCTTTCTGGGGATGAACCTCTCCTTTCTCAGGTTCATAAAATATATGAGAATGGACTAATTACCTGATGAGCTACATCAAGCGTATGTTTCCCGTTTCAAGTTCATTAAAAATCAAAGATGTATGCATCCTTTGTGATGGGGAAATTAAGGGAATGGAAAACATATTTTGTTTGTATTTATGGCAGCTCATAGTCCACCCTTGAACATGGAACCTGTCTACGTTTTCATTTCAAATAGTTGGCTATTCATCTTGTCCTTGATTCAATCCATTTTCATGAGTCATTCAGCTCCTTTGAGTCAATTCAAAGAATGCATTGTCATGTCCTTGCATTACACCTGGTATCCATCTCATTGATTCAATGCCACCAAGTCATTTGTCATGCCAGTCAGTGTTTAAGGGGAATGCCCTCTGTAATATACCTCTACAGTTACCTTACCTTCCTTCAAAGTCGGGCATATTTGAGTAAGTTATATGGTTGTTTTCATCACTTAAACATCATATTGTGTTCCATGTTTTGTGTTGATGATGAGGGAATCATTATGGCCCTCCTTCGACGAGTCTATTCCTGTCAATGCCAACACATCATCTAGGAATTAGAATTAAAAACCAAGTTAAGTACCTTGAAGCTTGCATGCCTTAATGGTAGGTTTCCTTGCTTTCAACAAAAGGTTTCCATCAATGACCTATGATTGAAATATTTCATCGAGTGTTCGAATTCAAGACCTATATTAACATTCGGTGGAATGTACTGAGATACCTTGGGGAATCATTGACATCAATGGTGATCTCCCTCGCACTTGTTAACAATATACATCAATGACGGGTAATCAAGGGGTTTCTACCATGTTTGACATCAGTACATTTATTCACATGGTTTGAATCGTATTGTTGGGGATTGGAATGAATACCTCGAGTGGTTAGGTATTCAATTGAATATGTGCCTATCCTTAGGTTGCAATGGAGCACTGTTTGAAGTAATGCCATGGATCCACATTGTATATTTAATTTGGTGGTTATGTCCAATAGTATTGATAACATGGATCTAATTTGTATGTTATATAGCCATGTTTTTTTTTAGTATTATTGATCATGGATCTAAATTGTATTCTTGGTAGCCATGACATATTCATCATTCATGGATCCATAGTGTATTGGTCCACAACCATGATTGAGTCAAATAGTTGGTCACTGATCTCGCATCAAATGTAGATTCATATCTCGTTTTCCTCTGATACTGGATCAACATATAGAAAAGTATTTTACCCTTTGCATCCATCTAGATTCATACTTTGGGGGGCATTCTGTTACACCTAAAATATGTACCAATGCTTCAATCCCTCAAAATCCATGGCCAGGAACTCTTTTGGGTCCTTACTGCTTATTCCTAGCAAGGATGGCGCACTTTGCTTCATGAGATAGAGCGTCATCTAGACTTGACACTTGTTGCATGCTAGCAAGAGGCGTCAGTGGTGCCTTTCCCTTTACTACAAGGTGCGTCAACGCACATACCCCTCCTATGGGGAGCATCATCAATCCCAAGAAGGAAAAAATAGAAGTTTCAAGAAGATTTCAAGTGAACTCTCTCATTAAGGATGATCCTATCTATGTGGTAGAGCTAGCACTCGACCTCCTGACCCATAAGGATAATTCCCTACCTTTGTCCCAAAAGGTCTCAACCCATTTTGGCTTCCTTTGGCCTATAAATGTAAGATACTTGGACCATGTGAAGGGGAGAATAAGAGATAATCCTTATGTTGTTGGAATGAAGTCTGGTATAGGATGCAAAGAGAGAGAGTTTGTGAGAAATATGTTGATGTATTTGTAACTTCAGAATGTATTCAGTTGTATATTTTATGTATTGTAGCCTAATGTTTATTTCGAGAAGTGTCTATAATGTAATTGAGTCATGTCATGCCCCGATGTTTCAATAAGGAGATTCAATAATGTAAACAAGTCATGTAAAGTCATTGAGGTTAACCCTCCATTGTAATTCGGGACAATAGTCCCCTCAATTGTGTCAAGGTTAACCCTCCTTGTTGATCGGAGGGAAAAGTCCCCACAGTTGTGGGGCACTAGGTTTATTAGACTCTGCTAGAGATGTCAACTCTAGTAAGTAACTGTTAAGTGGGGCTGACATGTTGAAGTGAACATTATGTGAACAAAAGAATATAAATAGAGAGTGAGTCTCTCTATTTATCATACACACACACACACACTCATTGGGGTGCATGAGTGAGAGAGGAGAAGCTCTCTCAAGTGCGTGAGAGAGAACAAGCTGTGGAGATCATCTTTTCTATTTTCGGGTTTTACTGCTGCCATTGGTGCTCATTCTATCTCTGAGGAAGTTGCGGGGTTTTCTCCTTTATGGTTTCCCTGAGGAAAATTCTTTGTGTCTCTTGTCTCTTGTGTTTATTGTTGTGCATGTTATTCTCTCAGATAATATCCTAAGATCATATTGATTAAATGATAAAAATCTAACAAAAGAGGTTGCATAATTGAGAGATGTGTGAGTGCGTCAAAGACCTTGTGTAGACAAATCTATCAACATCAAGGATTTGATTGTAGGTAAAGTTTTTCCCTTTACAATATATGATTTATGTTAATGTTTATAATTTATTATTAGTTTGTTTGATCAATAATATATATTATTTATTTATCTTGTTACTCTCATCCCTTGTCTTGTTTCTTGTGTCCTTCACAGTTATAGTGGATCGCACTAGGATCGGTGAAACAAGGACAAACTTTCATATCTAAGGTAAATAGAGATTTGTATTCAAGTATATCAGTCATCTAGGGAGAGGGTATATTGTTTGTGGCTTTGTTCTAGACTTGCACCATGTAGGCTAGGGGAACAAACTATTTCCGCACTGATTGAAATATTCCTTGTAACAAAAGTGGTTGTGGTGGATGTCATTGATTGTGAAGCACTAAAGAAATTCAATTAAACTCCTAATAATGGTTAAGAAATTATCTAATCACTTAAGTCTAGTTCAATTCAGTTCAGTTCAGTTCAATCAATTAACATTCTGTTAGAGGCAGTTAACACTAGTGAATTAATGGAGGGTGCATATCTTCTGCATGGATGGTAATTTCGAGGTGAAAACTTGGAACAAAGTCAAGGAAGGCACAATAGGTAATGTGTGAAGAGTGCACACTGTGTTTATCATGCCCAACAAGCATGCAACCATTTTCTACCTCTCATTGTATGAATGAATAAGTTTGTTATTAGAGTGTTATTCACTTTGCAAGGCTATGACAATATTCCAAGCGATCTCTATTCTCTAGTGCTGGTTAGATATCTCTTATCAAGCAATATGCAAGTGTTGTAAAATCATTATATGACATTATCTATCATACTAAAAGGATTGCTTGCTGGGTTTTCATCCTTTGGATTTTGGAGGGTTTTCCCAAGGTACATTGTCTAATGACAACCCATGGTGAGATTTTTCGTAAAGTGCGGTGCCTCTGCCCGAGAAAGCATAAAAGTATGCAGAGGGGAATGGTATTGGCTTGAGTGTGCCAAGGGTATCCTATTCATTTTACTAGTCTACATGGTCTACAAAAGGAGGTAAATGAGATGATGTAGATGCCCTTTCCTATACTTTAGTGAGAAGGGAAGGAAGTAGCTGCGCTCAGCAATCTTTTCATTGTTTTAAGGAGTCAGAAAAGAGATTAAATGAAACTCCAATATGGTCAACTGATTGTGGTGGCACAAGTGGTGCCCCATGTCGAGATGGTGGACAGAGGTCCAAAGGTCATCCACGTAGTATGGACGGAGCAGAAGGCTCCCAAACATACCAATACATGTGTGGGATAGATCGCAGAAAAATCTTGCAATTCGGTGCGGTAGAGGCACACAAACTGAGGTGGCTCTTAGACAGAGGTCAAGAGTGTGTGTGTGTGTGTTGTGGTGTACATACTTGACTACATGCGATGTAAGTGCAAGTCCGGGGGCACTTATATGCCAAATACGTGCGAGAAAAAATAAAGGGTTTTGTGGACAATGGTCTAGGTGTTCGTGTAAGGTACGGTGAAAAAGACAATTGTAAGTACAAAAATAAAAGTAAAATTACATTCCTTAACGAGCGGTGGCCCGAAAACCCGCGTGAGTTGCAGTCAGGAAGTGTGATGCAAGTACAAGTCTGTGGACACTTGCATCATCATGTTGTGGCTCATAAATCAAGGTGAATTGTGGGAAATGGTCCCAAAATTGGTTTATTTAACATGAGATGATGGTCTCATAAATGGAAATTTGAGCCCGGAGGTGTGAGAGGTGTCTCGAACCAGTTTCGGGTAACTTTGGATTAGCAGCTGATGGTGTTGCCCTTGATTTGTGTTGAAAAATGTTGGAAAACATGAAAATGAAATGGAGTGACTCATTGATGATGTTAAGCATAAAATTTCTTGAGGTAGAGCCCATTGCGGGGGTTCTCCAAGAGTTGTCCATCAGAGTCAATGAGGGTGTATGCCCCTTTTACAAGGAAATTGTGGATGACGTATGGGCCATAGCACATTGATTCAAACTTCCCTTTGCCCAATTTATCGTTGGGTTGGTCGTAGACTAGAACCATATCACCTTTGCTGAAGGTGCGAGGGCGGATGTGGGAGTCATAGTGGATATTTGATCGTATTTTTGTTGCTTCGATGGCTTGGAGGGCAGCTTGATGGTCTTCTATGGTTTGCTCGAGTTGGAGGAGCCGTTCTTCTAAAGGTGAAGTATCCGGGAGGAGTTCTACCACCAAGTGGAGGGATGGGATTTGGCACTCTATAGGGAGTACTGATTAAACTCCATGTACTAGGCGGAAAGGAATAAAACTGGTTGCGGTTTTTGTGGATGTGCGATAAGCCCATAGGGTGGAGAATAGCATGTGATGCCAGTTGGTTATGATTTCCTACCATCCTATGGAGCATTGTTTTGATGATCTTGTTGACTGCTTCCACTTGGCCATTGCCTTTGGGGTAGTAGGATGATGAGTACTGGTGTTCGAATTTCAACATGGTTGATAATTCGGCCCATACAGCGTCTTGGAAGTGTGCCCCATGGTCTGAAACAAGTTTTTTAGGGACACCAAATCGTGTAATAACATGGTTGAAGAAGAAACGCGCTGCGGTTTCTTCTTTGAAATAAAATGTGGGCATGGCCTCGGCCCACTTGGCGAAGTAATCGACTACCATGATGATGTATTTGTGGCCATTAGACGAAACGGGGTTGATGGTCATGAAGTCGATTGCCCATTTGTAGAAGGGCTCAACTGTGACTACAGGGTGTAATGGTGTGGGGGGCGCTCTTGCCTTTGGGGAAAAAAGATGATAGCTACGGCAATGTTTGACTGCCTCTATGCAATCAACAAAGATGGAGGGCCAGAAAAGTTGTCGTGTAGAATATTTTGGCCGGTTGCACATAGGATGGTGTCAATGCCTTGACGATACAGAACATCTCCAATTAGCAAGTGGCGAATGGCTTGATGTCGGATGTGTCACCTAGCCTCACGGTTGAAGTTTGCTGCAAACTTCTGTGTTCGTAAATAGAGAAGGATGTCCCCATACCATGGGTCGTCTGTGGATATGAAGAATAGGAAATCATCAGGGAGATCATCTTTGGTGGGTGATGACGTGGTTAATGGGGGCAGGTCGGTCATGAGTGTGGCCAGTGCGAGTGCCTTTGTGCTTTTTGGAGACACGAACTCTAGGTCAAACTATTAGAGGACGACTACCCACTTAGCTGCTCGACCTTGTAGAAGGAAATGGCTTAAGAGGTACCGCATTGGGTTTGAATTAGCCACTACATGGTTATGGTTTGCAATGATGTAGTGGCACAATTTCTAAGCCGAGAAGACGACGGCGGGGTCCAATTTCTCCTTGGGTGAATATCGTAGTGGGGGTCCTGTTAGCTTCTAACTGATGTAGTAAATTATGTGCTCATGGCAAGCATCGTCTTCTTGGACCAAGACTCCAGCGATGGAATTTTTCGAGGCCGACACATAGAGGATGAAGTCTTGAGTGAAATCTAGTGCTGAGAGTAATGGTGCAGAAGCCAGGGCTTGCTTGAATGCATCGAACGATACTTGTGGTTGTTGATCCCAAACAAAGGGGATTTTTGTGCGAAGCAGGTGAATGCATCCGTAATCTTTTGTTGCATACTCTAGCACAAAGAAGGAAGGAAGTTGGCCTTTCCTTGTAGGCTTTGGAGTTGGTGCTGAGTTCTTGGGGAAGGAAGAGAAAGGATGGTCTGAAATTTGAGGGGATCTACCATTATCCCTTTGTGGGATACAATGAACCCGAGTAGACAGCCTGCTGGGACACAAAAAATGCACTTGAGGGGGTTCAGGAGGATGTTGTACTTGCGGCAATGTTAAAAGACTTGCCGCAAGTTGTCTATATGCTGTGCTTGTTTTGGTGATCGAGCGGTAAGATCATCCAGGTAGACCAAGATGATGTGGACTAGGTCATGGAAACAATATGTCATGGCGCGTTGGAAGGTGGCTCTAGCATTTTTTAGGCCAAAGGTCATGACTCGATACACAAATTTTCCCCATGGGGTTGTAAATTCCATTTTGTAATGGTCTTCTTTCCAGATTTGGATTTGGTTGTATCTGAAAAAACCATCCATGAAAGAAAAGGCTTCATGTCCGGCACACGCATCGATGATCTGGTTGATGAAAGGTGTGGGGAAGTTGTCTTTGGGACATGCCCCATTGAGGTCATGAAAGTCCGTGCAAACATGAATGGTACCCTATTTTTTATTCATGGAAACATGATTAGAAACCCAAGTGGTGTATGCAATGGGATAAATGAAGCCAGCTGTGTGCAACTTCTCTATCTTGGCTTTCACCGCAGCCACTTTGGATGGATGGATGGGCCATTGCTTTTGGTGTATGGGAGCCACATCAGGCCATGTGTCAATGTGGTGTTCCATGATGGATGGATCTAGGCCTAGCATCTTGGTGTAAGACCAGGCGAAGATGTCACAGAATTCTTGGAAGAGAGCTATGTAGGCATCGACTTCTTCTGGGGAGCAAGATTCCCCCAACATGATTTCTTCAACGATCTCAGAATTGGTTGAGATGTCGATTTTAATGGTTGGTGAAATGTTCACCATATTCCCTTCTTTGAAGGCATCAGTTGCTGGGATTGGGTTTTTGAACGAGTCGACCTTCCCATGGATGAAATCTTTGGTCTCCATGGAAAACTGGTCAGATTGCGACACAAGTTCTTCAGGGAGGAAGAACAAGCAATGGTGCATGTCATCGCATGGGTATTCCGGGGCAGTCAAATCTTCAAGTATCTCCTCATCGTTGCTGAAGCAACGGAGAGACAAGTATGATGGACCGTTGGTTGAGGAGGAGATGAGCGGGTCGGTGGAACTGGACATCATGTAAATGGACATGGTGTCTGATGAAGGAGGTGGTGGGTGAACTTCTTCGATCAAGGTGATCTTAGAATCAAGGGAATGTTGACGGAGGTCAGCGAGAGCCATTTGAAATTTGGGTAAGTCTTGGAAATGGTGGGAGTAATATCCATACAAGCCGCAAAGGGCGCAAGCATGGTTTGTTCTCAATGCCTTGTTCCTGACTATTGGCATGGTTGGGAGTTCAACCACAGGGATGTTTTCATTTGTATCCATGGCATCTAGATGCACACAGATCATTGGGATTTCAGGTTAGTTCTGAGTTGGATGGCCCTGTTGCTCGCAGACAGTGCAAGGTGGGACTTGTCATGGCTCTACGGTGGTTTTGGTATTCTTGCCCTTTGCTCTTTTGGGTTGGGGCTGTGCTGGTGCAGGTGCAGCGGTTGGCTTGTGTGGACCGGGTGGAGGGTGATACTCAACCACAATCGGTTGCACCAGGGTTAAGAGAACCTGGGGCATTGCTGGTTGAGCTGGTGGATCAAGATACCACACTGGAATTCCCAATGTAAAGTTGGGCAAGCTTAAGGTGGCCATGACTGGATTGCTCATGACACTAGGTGGGGGATAGAGGAAGGGAATCATATGGACTGGGGATGAGCCCACATAACTCTCGGCTGGTTGCATGTGGGGATGCGGTCTTAGACATGGATGCTGCTGATGAGTTGGTAGGTTCGGTGGTGGTACCGTATTGATTTCATCTAGTCTATAAGTTGACCTCTTCAGTGGTCATGGATAACAGGTGGTTAACACCTATTTGGGCTATGGGCTGTGCCCCCGGAGCATTGGGATTGGCCTGGGGAGGGGTAGCGGTTTCCACCAATCCTTGGAATAGTAGTGGGTTTTGAAGCACCATGGGAGGAGGTCCTTGTGGTGTCGAGTTGGGTTGGGCTTGATTTGCGGTGTTGGCAGCCTGTTGGGCCTCATGTTGAATGGCCTACTTAGCATGAGCCATGAGGGTACACTTGAATGTGTAATGCCAAAAAACATCATAGAGTGTGCATGGTTGGGAGCGTTGCGTCTTGGCGCATTTTGTCGTGGGAGGTTTTGGGCTGGCCGATTTGCCGCGGAATTGTTGGGAGGGTTTGGTTGTTGACAACCTTCCTGCAGTTGATTATTGCCTTAGTTGCGGGGCTGNCTTTCCCTTATTGATTGTTGGGGGCAGGATCGTTGGGACGGTTTTGTTGTGCGAACAGTTGTCCCAACGGAGCGGGTGGGGCGGGGGCGGGGGCTTGAACTGTTTGCACTGGAAGTGCATAGTAGATTTGTGGGGGTGGCAGTGCCACAAATGTGGTAATTTTCCCCACATACTACTGTGATGGCCAAGCCATGGCCTGATCCTGCTGCGGTGGCGTAAGTTGTGCATAGGAAGTTGTTGCTCCAGACTGAGACATCATTCTTGCGTAGTTCAGAGCTTGGTTTTGGTAAGCAACACTAATAGTGTTGCTTGGTTGTGGTGTAATGACAGGTGGTGTTGGTTGAGGTAAATGGACAGTCCGCTACCCCCCTGTGTGGTAGGAGGGGCAGTGTGTGTGGAAGAGCGACTGCCCCCGTGTGCTGTAAGTGGGCCAGCTTGGCTGGTCACTATAGGTGGTGGCAAATGACTAATGACAGTCTGCATGACTGTGCTTGGGCCACTCGCTAGGTTGTGGGTGACAGGTTGTGGTGTGGACATGGGTCCACTTGCTATGGGTATGCCGAAAAATGGATCCGGATTTGCATTAGCCATGGGGCTTGATGGTGTAGTATGGAGGTCTGGTTCAGACTGATATGGCTCTGAATTAGAATCATAGGTTGTGTGGCCCTCTGATGGTTTGGAAGATCATTGAGAATGGATTCGACAGTGTCGATTGAGTGTTCCAAATGGTGGTGGTTCACCTCTTAGGCGTGAGGAAGAACGTGGAGGATCAATTGTGTTAGATTTTATGTCTGAAAATTGGTGGGAATGATATTTGGACCCCGGTTTTAGTGGCTTCCTATTGGCTGTAGGTGGTCACTCGTCCACTAAGACCACCAGAAGACAATGCTTGGCTTGTTCCTCACAGGTGTTTCTACTCAATTGAAAAGGGTCATTTCCCGTTTCGCTTGGCAATTCCTCTCAGCTCCCAGCTACTTTGGGGTTCCTATGGTACTCCTCATAATGAGTTTCTGGGAAGAGCCCAAGTACTTCCCACAGTTGAAGCAGTCAGGGACTTATGTCCTCAAAGACTACAGAGTTGTTTGTACTTAGTGTAAATTAGTAAATTTTAAGGCTCACTCAGTGTCATGAACTGATTTGGGTTAATTAGTTGGTATGGTGTATTTGTGTGTTTGTTTTTTTGGTATTTGGTTGCTGCAAATGGTTTATGAATTCATCATGGTAGAGTTCATGTCATTGTGGTTGTGTATGCAAGCATAAATAATCAGAAATTGTTAACAAATACAGTGATTTACCTTGAATGTTTGCTATCCTAACTAGATGTCTACCTCACACTGATATTCCTCTTAAACCAAGAGAAGGTGCTGGCCTCTCAACACAATGGGACTAAGCCCATCCGTAGATCCTCAGTTCACCTCCTGGATGCTAGGTTGGTCAACAGGGAGGATGCTTAGCGCTGTGAGAAGCCCTCCTTCTCTACCCCCTCTACCTTCTAGGTCACCCAGTTTTAATGGTTTGGAACAATATAGTAGAGTGCCTAGATCTATACGAGCTTTCCCTTCATCATATCCCAGAATACCCCATAGGGTGATGACTGGGTAGAGGAGGAAGGGGAAGCAAGACAGTATGTTTTTAAGTTGATTTTAGTTAGACTAGGTTCATTTTATTAAGCCATTAATGTTTACTTGGAATTTACACATTGTTCATGAAATAAATTGGTGAAAACATAAACATAAACTGAAATTGAAATGGTGTACTGGACAAAGGCGGTTGAGCCGCACTGACAGTCCCTATGAAAGCAAATAGTGAAGCCCAAAAATGGGTCACGCACCTGTAAAAGTCATGTTTTTGAGAAGTGGATTCTGATCAAACCATGAGGAATCACCTCAAACGGTTGAAAACCCACTTCGAAAATAGACCCTTTTACCCTTGATTGTAAGCAGATTCACAAATGGCTCAACTGTTTGGGCAGAAAATGAGCCCAAACATAGCTGAATTTTCAGAAATTTGGTTCGACCATTTTTGCACAGTTGAGTGATTTGCAAACCACAGAATGGCCAACAGTAACTGGTACTATGGCCAAATGGGCTTGGATTTTCCTTGAGGAGGCTCAGGAATAACTAGAAATGTAAATAAACAAGAATCTAAGCTAGATTTAACGAAAAAATAAACTAGGGCAAAAAACAAAACTAAAAACTAAAACTTTGAAAAATAAACCTAGGGATCCCGTGGGATCGACCTGGTATGGTCGCGAGTTCTGTAGTAAGGATTTCTCCCTACTACAGGGGCAGGAATGGCTCCCTTCTGTCTATAGGATGAAGGGTAGGTTCCTGCTAGTGGGTAAATGCAGAGAATAAAATGTAAATGTAAAGAACAGAATAGTAAACTAAAACTAATGACAAAAAGAAGAAAAACAGAGCAAGGTTGAACCCCTCTACACACAATGGGTTAGGGTTCCACCTCCAAAACCTACAAACAAATCCTAAGCTACAATAACCTACAAAAAAATGTTAACAACAAAACCTACAAATGAAATACGGGTTAGAAATCAAAGCAAACTAAACAACTAAGAAACAACAATAAACATGGGTATACCTTCTCTTGGGTGGAAATGGGCCACCATACCCAAGCTTGTGGAAGCACCTCTCTTGGTTGGGGAGCTTTGGCTCAATCGAAATGGAGGAGAGGGAGTGTGGGTGGCTTGAGAGGCAAATGTGTCTCAAGGCATCCACAGGCAACATAACAATATGCAAGGGAGAAGTGTTTTGAGAGAGACCCCCCATCCTCCTTTTATAGCTTTTCCAAGGGGTTTTAGGGTTTTAAGCCCTTGGTCAGGGCTTTAGCCCTTTTTCTTTGCGTTTAGCCCCTTCCACCCTAACTTTAGCTCCTTTTAGGGTTTTAGCCCCTTTTTGAGGGATTTAGCTCCTAGGAGGCTATTTTGGGGTTTTAGTCCCTTTTCTTCATCCTTAGGCTATTTTGTGGGTGTGGGGGTTTAATGGAGGGTCAAATGGAGTGATATGAGGGTCATGAGATGGTGTCCTTGGGTGGTGTAGGCCATAGAGAGCTATGTGGGGGATTTTTGGGTTAACAGCCACCTCATCCACTAATCTCTCAACCATCCCTATCCATTGAGCCTTCTAAATACAAGCTCATATCCATGGTTGAGGGGAGAACTCTTAAGGTATTGTTATGCTGTTAGATTGATAACTTGGCCCAAGCCATTGGAGAGCATATAGAGAAAAGTTGGAGCTTATGGGGGTGAGAATGGAGCTTATGGGGGTGAGAGTGTTTGGTTTCATGGATATGCATGTCAACACTAAGGCTTAATTGGTTGTAAACTTCTCCATTTTATCTTAATGCAAAGCTGATTTCCGTCCCACATTACTGTTGTTGTTTGATTTCACATGTATATGTTGTTAGATTCCTTAGTCACTAACATGGATCAGTAGATTATATTCTGGCATCTTTGATGTGTTTGCGTGTTTAATTTGATTGCAGGTACACAGGGTTACTATTGAAGCATCACATTCTAGGTATCTACGGTGTCCAGGGAGGGTCTTCAACCTTTGTCCTTCATTTGTTCTGGATTTGAACCATTTAGACTAGTGGAACACGTTACTATCCGCAGAAGGTGAAATATTCCAGCTAACAAGCTGAAGATATATAATGGATTAAGATCTCCATAATGGCTGAAGATATCTGACATACACTAGAATCACATCACGAGAGCTGAAATCTCATGAACACTGGCACGATCAAGGAAGTAGCATATGTGGAATGCCACCAAGATGGAAGTTCTTCTACACAAATTGCTACGAGTACATGTCCTACTATGTGAATAGAGGTGTCGAGGTTGAACATAGTAGTCCATCATTTGATTACCGGTCATTGATGTATATCGTTAACAAACACGAGATCACCCACCGATAATGTAAATGGGAATCAAAGTACTAGAGTGCAATCTAACAAGTGTGAATAGATGTGTTGAAGTCAAACACTTGGAAGAATCCATTGATCAATGGACATTGATGTATTCCCAAAACTGTCAATGGTGAGAGAACCTACCACTGATGACTGTAAGTATTAAGGCACTCAAATGAATCTAGACTCCTATTCTAAAATAAATGATCTGAAGTCGATGGGATGGAATTCGCTGGAAGGAGGGAATTAAGGCATACCCCATCAACCAACACAAGGTACTTAGCAACAATGTATAATTTGGAAGAAATCGAACAAGATGTGCATGAACCCGTAACAATATCAGGAATGGCCAATATGGAAAGTCAAGATAACTAAGGAATGGCCGACTCAGGCTTCAACTTCCTTCGAACAAGAGAATAAATGTGAATGGTGACTGAAGGTAGGCAGCATGGTCTCGATATGAAAACTAGGAAATATCTGTGACATAGGAAGCATCAACAAAGGATGCATAGGGACTGAAAGCTTAACCATTCGATGGAGATAAAATCAGAGTAACGAGTTCAACTCCTAAATTCAAACTAATAACCCAACCAATGTATGTGATATACAGTGCTATATTCAAAGGCTGCACGACTCGACTGTTGCCAAAGATAACATCTTTTCTTGTACGGATTTTTGGTTTTTAATTTTTTTTTTGGACTTCTTCAGATATTTTGAAAATCTTGAAAATAATAAAAGTGCTTTATAGTTACAAATGTAGGAGGAGATGAGTGTCAGGGGTCAAGAAAACTAGTTCCAAGCAGTGAAACATGCCTATGCTCAATGTAAGGAAATGTGTGTAGGATAACGACACTCGGGGGAAGGTCCCCTCCTGGTAAAAGATGGGGAATCAAGCTGCAAAAGACATGTAAAAAGGCTCTTCTTAGGTATACATGATACCATCTCAGGCTATATGGATGATAATCAAAGTCAGGAAGCCGGCATAAGGAGCAATAAGGAAAGAAAAACTCGTGATAATGCAATTACAACTTGACATATACAAGGGAGTTCCAGGGGAATGGCCAACATAAAGTTCAAGAGGAGTATGAGGCTCTTGCTCAAAGACATGGTGGTACTATACAAAGGACTCCCACACCCTAAAGGAGGAATTTCAGCATGGGCACCAAATGCAATACAAGATCTAACTAGGGTACCCATGTATGGGAAAGCTCTACTATTCACATAATGTCACTTCTAAACACAACATGAAGGTTCCATGACAAGATGGAATGGGTTCATACCTAAGGTTAAGATGAAATGGTCATAAGGTCATGTAACATGCAAGCGGATGTGAAATCCTAACCTATATTCCAGTTTAGACATGATACCTGTAATAGGCATGAATGGATTGAAGCCTTAGAGAGAGTGTACAGAAAACAAACCCTACATGATAACAATATAAGTCCAAAACAACTGGACACAGTTAGTAAAGAGTCCAAACTATAGGATATAGGGAGAATTGATCATGACAACCTCATTCAAAGGAAATAGTGCAGTGTACAATGGGACATAAGAATGAATGCATGGTGTAGACCCAATGTTCACATATCCACAACCATCCCCGTGATGGTGACCACTAGTGTAAAGACAGAGTGAAGGGAATAAAAATCCTCCACAAATGGAGTATAGGATGGAATATGACCATTCCCAAATCCATGACCATGGTAAGGGGTTATGATTCCCCCAAGTACGGAACCAGGGTTCGTACTAGGACCAAGGAAGGATGACCAGGCATGCCGAAAATAAAAGGATCCGAACTCAAGAGAGCATAAATATACTCAAGTAACCGCGATCCCAAAGGCCAACTAGCGCACAAAGAACACACTCCTAAGAATATCTACAGCCAAAATACAAGCAAACTAAGGGGAGGATATGTGATCTCCTATATGCAGCTAGTATGTCTCACCTAGGAGAGGCTTGAAACTCCCATACACTACAAGCAGAGGTACATAACCAATTATAGTCACCCTCAGATTCAATGCATAAAGTGACCGTGCTATCCGAACCCTACCTGGCCAGGACACCTACAAGAATAACCTATGCAAGTGCCCCCTACAATACCTAGGTAAGGAAACTAAGGCCACCTCAGTATAACCAATGCTCAGGAGGACAGTCGCAGGAGGGATCGATCATATGGGTAGGGTAGAAAATTCCAAAACTCTCAAAAGAGCCCCTAGATATGAATACGGTCTTGGAAATATCTTCGGTGCTCACAGAAAGTGACCAGGGGTCATCCCAATCATAATCACGTGCACTGCCTCATGCTTAACTCCCGTGTAAGAGGAGTGTCCTAAGAAACACTAATTTACCAAGGGTTTCACTATATCACCTAGAGAGACACCTACTTGTTTTGTTTAGTGGTCTTGGAGAATTAACTCACGATGAACTATTCCAAGACCCTAAAAACTAATCTTGTTGATGCACCCTAGACAAGAAAAGAGTGTAATTCATTTTATTAAGCGTTGATTATAGTTGGCTGTGATTACTCAAAGGGTAAAATGGTCATTCAACTAATGAAGTTATGACTCAGCAGTGAATTAAATATGCACACCTAATAAGCAATTCCAAGTGCAATCTTGTAGAATGAAAAACAGGGTATGCCACTACATGAGGTGCAAGAATTTTCCTTCAAATGTAAATGCAAACCTTCCTATATGAAATCCTAAATACAACTCTCATCCAATAAATCCAATGCAAGTACCTCCTCAAATCCATATCTAAGATGCAACTAAGAGTGCAACTATTTTGTATTTTTCAATATAAAAGAATGAAAAATGCAATAAAAGTCATTTAAAACTCTCAGTCTCTATAGCAAGTATAAAACACAAGCCCAACAAGACATCGAGACAAAAAGAGTAATGCACTAATGGAAAAACAAAAAGATAAATGACTAAAACTAATTTCAAAGAAAAATCAATGAAAAAGCAGTCTTTGGTCATGAAAGAAGGAGTCAATAGACAACATCAAAACTTAGGAAGACCTAGCGACACTCACAACCCACCCAACAACTTCCCACAACATCAAACTCAACCAAACGGGAGGATGCACACAATTGTATAAAGAACAACAACGTATGTACGTGACTTTTGGCCAGAAACCTACATATATACGTGGATTTTGGCCAAAAAATTACATGTATACGTGACTTTTGGAAAAAAATCCATGTATGTACACGACTTTTAGCCAAAAACCTGCGTATACAGAGAAGAAAGTGGTAAAAAGCAGGAAAAAGGTCAAACCACTCAAGGGGAGTGTCAATGTATGAACATACTATAAAATGTGACACAGAAACAGGGAGAAACAAAGAGCAAGTCAATAATATCAAGAACATTGAATACCAAAAATCCCTAAAGATAAGCAACTAGGAACCTCCCCAGTGGAGTCGCCAATTTTGTTACGGAGAGAAACTTCCTATGGCTTGGGGTGTACCACAACAAAGATCTAGACACGAGAAATCAATCCCTTCCCAATATGCAAGAGAAACCAAACATCTAATACTAAGGGACCTTGAATCATACCTTATTCTGGATGGTTGAAGTAGATCCCCGTTGAGCTTTTTCCAATCCCTCTTGCTCTAACAATTTTCTCTCAACAACAGCAAACAAGATAAGCATGCTATATAACATGGTGTTATATCTACTCTAGCATATATAAACAAAAATGTATAATCAATTAAACATATCCATGGATTAAATATTCATTCAAATGCACATTATTGGATAGGAAAAGATATTTATATTAATCAAATAAGAGATGACACAAGTGACAATGTCTGTCGGCATGTCTGCGAACTGGAGAAACTGAGTTCTCCACATGGGCCTCCACCACCTCAATCCTCCATCTCTCAATAGCAAGCTCACAAGCGAAAGGCACGCTTGGGAAGAACACAAAGTGTTCCAAAGGGACAAAGGGATGCAGACTCAAGTATATGCAAGCTATGGCAACAATGGACTATAGTTTCATTGCTCTTCAATTCCTCCTTTTCAATGTATCCAAGGGGTTCCTTATATAACACTCCAAAGGGGTGATGGAGGGTCGAATCCGAGTGATCTCAAGGCATAGGGAAGGCCAAGAGTCAAGTGGTTTGGACACACATGAAGGAAAACTCCAAAAGTATTTGGATTTATGCACACATACCAATGTACACGGGTTTGAGGTAAAAATTCGCGTGTACACGGGAGTATGGGATTAAAATTCGTGTGCAACAATAAACAAGGGTTTTTAGGGATGAAATTGGAAACATCAAAGTATAATATTAGTCCATGGGGTCTAAAGTGTTTGTAGAGGGGTAAGGAAGGCCATAAATATGTGATCAACCATGTGTGGTAAAATTAGCTATAACAGTCGGAAAGAGGAAAGCGGGAGAATAGGAAAGGATCAAGGCTAGAAGATGGGTTTTCCGATTCCGAAGTTCAAAATCCAAAAAGTGAAGTGTGGAAGTGTGGAGGCATGAAAGTGAGAAAGTGTGGAAGTGCGAAATTTCAAAAATCGAGAACTAATTTCCATGAATATGATTGAGATCAACAGATGACGTTGATCCCGAAGCAGATCAACGGATTTGAGGAATTTTGCTGGGTGAACTAGTGAGGAGGAAGAAAACCCTAGTGGGTGAGATAGTTTATGAAATATTCCCTATGTTTGTTGAAGTCCATCATTGATCTAAATCTGATGGTTGTTAGTGCATTTCACTGATGAAATAGAAAAGAGGTTAATTATAGGATACGGGAGCGAAATCGCTTATGTAATTTGGTTGAGCGTAGAAATAAATTCCTCTCTTTGATAGAGAGCTACCTAGGATTTGGTCGGTTTAGTTAAATTTAGCATTTCTATTAAATATATAATTGACTAAATCAAGTATCAGTGCAGTTAAAATACGGTTATGAAGGGGGCCTGACATCACAAATAAATAGTTCATTTGAAATTAGGTCTGGTGGAAGAAAGAATGCATGACCCTAAATGTTTTATCCTAGTCCTATTTTCTCAAGCACACTTGAATATATCCTACATACATGAAGCAGAGATGAATGAATCTTTATTCCAGAGCACTCATAGTTTTGAAAAAGTTATGAGCAAGGTAATTGATCTAGTTTAGAGAGTTCTTATCCATGAAACCCAGAACTTAGTTAAAAATCAGAGTGTTGGAAGAAAGAAAGAAATTCTTTGAACATAAAGAGAATGAGAGGAAGGAAGAAATGCAGGAATCTAATGAAGATAAAGGGACTACTCGTACTACTATCAAAACTGAAGAGCAACTACAGTCAGAGAAGAAACAGGGAAAAAAACCTACTACTAGTTCCCCTCTGCTTCTCCCATTCAAAAGTTGAACATATTGATACAAAATACCAAGGATATACAAGGTAACAGTTCCTTCACCAAAACAGTCTATCATGTTCATTATATGCCTAAAGTTATACCAAACATTTTTGTCAAGATAGAGGGAGAAGATAAGTCTATTACCTAACCTCCCAAAATGGTTACTAAAGAATTCATTGACTTGGAAAAGGAATGTCCTGTAGAAGTTATTAACCCAACACCAATTACCTTAGAACCATTAAAAACTTTTGCCCTTCTAGATGGCCAAGTTACTAATGACAATATTCATAAATCTATAGAACTAGTTGATTAAAATATCAATCCTAAAAATACTGCACTTGGTCATAATTCTGAACAAGATCCTACATTTGAAAATCCTTATCATATAGTAGAAAATTCCCAGCAGGATCTTCCACCCAGTGAAGACAACACTCCTACCATCGCTCTTTTGCATACCAAATATTCCACTCTTTCCCAGGATACTGAATCCAAGATTGATAATATTGCTGCAATTACTAAAGGTAAAAAAGTTCAACATAATATACCTAATTAGCCTATTCATCTCATGATCATTCATTACCCATCATTAGTACTATATATATTTTAACTTATATGACTGAAGGATAAGCATACTTTGGGGAAGAAGTTGTAGTAGTTTTTAGAGATTATTGTTTCAAGAAGAAGCAAAAGGACATAGTGAAAAAGGGTTCCAAAAGAAGCAAGGAAGGAAATATTATTGAAGAACCTATTACAAGTAAAATAATTTGGAAATGATCCTCTAATGATCCTCAAAGTGGGGTCATGGAAGTAGCTGCATCTATGGGGGATTTTATAGGGGATAAATATGACTTTGTATCTATTCTGGATAAGGAATTATATGAAGAGAGAGAAAATAGTATAGAGATATAGAATGAAAAGGAAACTCTGATAGAGAAATTAAACCAACAAATGGAACAACTTAATGTTCAACATAGTGCATAGTTACAAAAGTTGCAAGAACATGTTTAACAATTATCAAGGATGAAAAGTGTTGCAGAGGAAGTGGTGATCCAACAAGCTACAGATCTAGATGATATTAAAACTCAAATGGAGGAAAACAAAGAGTGCCATACTTCCTCTACATTTTCCATAATTACTTCTCAGGAATTTAAAGATGAACCTATTGCTTGCAATGAAATTTTTAGAAAGACTCGGATCTCAATATTATGAGGTATTAATGAAATACAAGGTGACTTAAACACTTTTGAGCATCTATTAGACTTATTAACTAATCATGTAAGTAAGAGGAAATTTTTTTATTCGGTCTTTCAACAATTATGTGAATGGAAGAAGGCTCTTTTCACCTTCTTCCACCCTCCTTTTCCCCTTGGGACTGCTCTTTCAACCCTCAGTCTCCTTGTTGTATTCTTCATTCACTCTTGTTTTACCTTGGAACCCCCTCTTCTCCTTCCTCTAACCTTAGGTCTCCCTCCTTTATATACCATGACTCACTTTCATAGATTTGGTTTTCCTTTTAAAGGGCCATAAAAACCATTTCAGTGGATGCAACATCCCTTAGGTGCACCCAAACAAGGACATGTCTAGATTTAAAACCACATGCATACACTCACAAACAGTCCTTAAAGGGTTAGTTAAGAAACTTGGTAGTGATCACTGTTTGGAAAAAGGATACTATATCATTTATTTCACAATGTAAATAGTGTATTTATGACTAGTTTAAATCTTTTTCACTCACATAACAGACTATATATACAAATTTATTTGATTTGATGACTTTGTGAAACTCTGCACATTGGTATATAATTGCGAGTGATAACTTAGACTTCATTTCATACCTTGTTTGTAAACATTCTTGCTACTTTGTTATATATAGTATTGCACATACAAAGTTTGGGATTGATACATCACCATATTCTCAAATGGTGGATAATTATTTCTATCTTCATAATTTATACGTCGTTGAATTCATGTCATTCTACCATAGTTTGGTATGTTATACTTCTGATGAACGTGGTTAAATGATTGTTATTATTATAAGTGTTGTTGTATGAGAGGTTTACACTCTTGAGTACTTGTAACTATTGTTTATACCTTATTTACATTGGCTATACTTTTAGAAAATGGAATTTCACCCTTGTTATTTCTCATTGGGAAGTCATTGGCTAATCAAGTGAAAGACATCCCACACTTGTTGCGTAAGCATGATCTAAGTTTTAGATTGCATATTTTCCTATCCTTCGATGAATGACACCCGATGGCACTTGTTAATGATGATATTGGAATTAAGTTTTCTATTTTCTTGTCTCCTATTGAATGGATTATTGAATTTGATATGCTAATAACACTTACATAATTCATATTCACACATATAGTATATTTTCTTCATTTCTTGAATTGACTCCAATAAGGCACTGGTCACTAACATTCTTCGAAGAAGATATAATTTGGTGTTTTAGTGTCCTTAAAGAGTTACTATAGGGCTCTCCCTTGGGAGTTTTCAACTGCCAAATCAGTTTGAGAAGAATGGCCAAGGTGACAGTGGTCACTCTCTCCCTCGTATGTTGGTTGGTGACTAGCCCTGCTAGTTCATCTGGTAATAGGATACAAACCTAATTCTACATAGTTATGTAAATTATATTCTCATCCAGAGAATATAATAGTCATTATGAGAAAATAAATTTATATCACCTATCAATTAATTTAAGGTTACAACATTAAAAATATGCATTAAGATATTAGAAAATGAAAAACTGCATTGCAGATATAAAATGTAATGATTAATAAATTCTAAGTGCAAAGATAACTTGATTTAAAATTTGAATAAAACGAAAACTGTGCAACTAATCATTATTGTCATTGATTATGAATATGGGACCATTGATCATAACCATCCATTGCAACATGCATATACATATCAACTACTGAAGAGCAAAGTTAAATGATGCTTGCAAGCAGAATCAAGAAGGGTTGTAACACACATATAATATTTTAGAAATATATGAGTGAAGTATGCCTATGCAATATTTATTCATAAAAACGTTTTCCATATACCCAATAATCATCCAAATAATCCACGCAATTCGCATGGATTCTAGTAAATATGATTTTTATGAGACCATATGTTTTTCGCAGTGCATACCAAAGTAGGATGAATCCCCAAATAATGTAGAGCCTTGAAGAATCCCACATTTATGAATATATGAATTCATGGTAGTGTTAGCCATATAGGAACTAGAAAAGAAATACATTCATGAACCAAATAAATAGAATTTAACTCTAAAGGGGAGAAGTTATTGTTTCACCCTAAAGCTAGACCTTATATTGTAGCTTTCCTTCTCTTATAGTGTGAATTAGAAGGTGTAGTTAAATCCCCAAAGAATACAACTATCCCAACTACAACCTAGAGCTGTTACCCACTGTCACCTCAATAACTACCTCCCTAGAATTCCAGTTGCTTGTTCTCTAACTCAGGGGGGGTTCCCTAGATAGGATTGCTAGATTATGAGAATGAGGGAACAAAGGTGAATAATTTGAAGAGACGTCCCTAGGAAAAATTGAGGTATTTTGTTGTAGTATGGGTGAGGATTGTGACTTTTGCAATAGTCTTCTACTTTGATTTTGTAAAATCATTCAGCCAATGTGCTTCATTTTGAATAGTGTTTTGCATTAATGTTTTGGGAATCAAGGTTGAAAGTGAAGAAAGATTAAAGAAGGAGATTCAATTGGAAACCAATGAAGGTTCTACTTCATAGGAGGAATCTCTAGAAATACTTATCAACCCCAATGTTTTGACGAAATTTAAGCTGTCCGATGACCCTAAGGCAAGTATTTGAATTAAAATTGACGATTACGAGTTTCATTTTATTGTTTTTTCTATTAAAATACTTGGAATAATATTTTTATTCATGTTTAGCTTTCAAGGTTATTTCTTTTCAATTCCCTTTTATCTTGTTTCCTTTTTCAGTAATAAATGATGTTGATGAATCATTGGTAAATAATGTAGGGGCATACATTGTGGATGGTGTTCCTTCCAAGTTTGTGGATGATCTTAGTAGTATACGAGTTTTGCTAACGTATTAGAAGACTCTAATTGAAGCACTATATGCACATGGTATCAATATGTGCTACATTGAGAAAGTGAGTGAAAGAAGTGAAATCACTTTTGATGTAGTATAAATTTTGAATTTTCAATGTTTTTTAGCATGGAATTGGTAAGCTAGTTTTATAATAACATGATCCATTGTCTGAATGATTCCAAATACGTGCTTAATTATTTGTAATTTTTGTAATTCAGGTGGTGTTGATGCCTTGAAAAATCCTAGGTACCAAAAGTAGGCCTCGATAAACAATCCCAATTAGATCATCCACCGTTTGGTGTGGGGAATCCGTTCGATTTACGGTTAGGATACTGTAGATTAAGTTGTTTAAATCTTTTACCGATTGTGTCCCGGTCCATCGTTTATGTAATTTTTGTGTTTAAGTGAATAAAATGCAGATGCCTAAGCTAAATGCAGGTGACTGATGAACAAGAAACTCAACCACTTATTTAAATCTAAATCTAAAAATAATCTATTCTATCCTTGCAGGGAGCAAATTTAGAGTTCAGAGCAATATACTGAAAATGTTCATATAAGTATAACAAATAGTTGTTACAACACAATAATCACATTCGCAGTAGAAAGAATACTGAAGATAGCTCTGATATAATTAAACCATTCATTACCCTTATAGTGCCAAATCTGTTGATGCTTGGAAAAATTGTAGGTACCGACAATAGGGATTATCCCTGGTAAAAAATACCAATTAGATCGTCCATAGTTTGGTGTGGGGAATCTGACCAGTTTACGGTTCAGCTGCCGTAGATTAAGTTGTTTAAATATTTTACTGGTTGCATGCCAGTCCCCCGTTTATGTAATTTTTTTGTTTAAATGAATGAAATGCATCTGACTAAGCTAAATGCAGGTGACTGATGAAAAATAATATCAATCACTTCTTTAAATCTAAATCTAAAACTAATCTAGTATATCCTTACAAGGAGCAAATTTAGAGTTTAGAGTAATAATGCTAAAAAAATTTCATATAAGTCTAACAGATCGTTGTTCCAACACAATAATTTTTTATTCGCAACAGAAAGAATACCAAATATAGCTCTAATATAATTAAACCATTTATTACCCTTTCCTTACATAAACATGTATATAGATAGAAGACCATTCATAACCAAAGAATTAGTTCTAGGAAGTTAGAACAATCTCATTGTCTAATGTAAAGAAGTAATAAGAAATAGTTCTATAGGATGAATTCCACACATTCTGAGTAAATCTTTGTGCAGACCTTTGTTCCAGCAAATTGATAATTCTTATTAGCAAAGAGTTAGCTCTTTTACAAAATAGTCCAGCCCTCTTTTCCCTAGCCAAAATCCCTTTCTTTGGTTCTCTGGACCCCTATTTATTACTATCTCTATCTATAACATTGTAACCTTTCATCTTCCCTAACCCTAGAGATTCCCAACCTTCTTATTCGCTTAACCTGAGAGAATACAAATGATTTCATAATCATCGTATTAATGATATCATCATACAATAATATGCGTCCTATGTGTTAGCTTCTCAAGCGATATAATCGTATTTGGTTGGCTCAAGCACCAGTCACGTTGCTACACCTCCATGTGTGTTGTCCCTTGGTGGTTAATCCCTTGCTCCCGCGTTCGTTTGACGCTTCCCACATTTGAACTTTGTGAGCAATAATACCTGCAATACATAAAGAAGACATAATGAAAGATATATCTGATCTAGAAATGAAAATAATTCACAGTATTTTCAATTTAATGATATGTATCAATTATTAAATAGAAAAAAAAATAATGACCAAAGCCCTATTACGCAAGCAATTTTATTTGATTTAAACTTCGAGAGGAAAATTTCTCAATTTCCCCAATGGTTCACAGTGAAAAAAAACCAATAGAGATTGAACATCTCAGATCATCTCAAAAGATGAATCGGGTCTTATTTGAACCATTAGATCATGTGGCCCCAATAGCTCCTTTCTGTGAAATATCGGAAAGTGGAAATCGGAACGCGGGATGTCAACTTTCATCTTGATTAATTTTGATCTTTCCTCTTCCGTTTTTCTTTGCAGGAGCCTTCCAGAAAGCGGAAATCGGAAAGCGGGATGTCAAATTTCATCGAGATTAATTTTGATCTTTCCACTTCCTCTTTTCCGCATCCTCGTTTATGCTTTCGATTTTCCTTTTCGCTTTTCTTTTCGGGAGCCTTTTGGAAAGCGAAAATCAGAAACCGGGTTCGCTAATTTTTGAAGTAAAAGTTAATCTTTCTGATTCCGCATTTTCATTTTCGTGGCTTGTGGAAATAGGAAATGGGAAAGTGGTATCTCCAACTCTTAAGGTTAAACTTGATATTTCTACTTCTAGGGATTGTAGAAAGCGGAAATCGGAAAGTAGGTTCACCCTTTCAACGCTAAACTTTGAATTTTTGCTTCTGCTTTTCTTGACCGTTGATATTTGTAGGTTCTTCCTTGGTCGTTGATATGAAATTGAAAGAAGATGTTTTCATATAAGGCATGTTTCCAAGGTCATGCCTAAGGATTTTTACCAAATTGACACTTCAAGCTTAGGAAAAAAATTCGGCTCAAGCTTCTAGCAAAGACTAGGTATGCAACAAGGGCTTGTCTAAGTTGGGAAACAAGTGTAAGCATGCTTTTAAAATAAAAAATGGAAGGAGGGGCCCTCAAATGTAAATTTTTTTGGGGAATCATTTGCGATAGGAACAATTGGCAACTAGCTGGTGAACACAGATATCTGAAAAAACCTTATTTTAACAACAATATTTCCATATGGTACTGAACTATGAATGTTCAATGATTACTTAATTGTATTTTTTGAAACTTCTTTAAACTAGATTTATTCAAGGATGCAACTTTCAAGCATAACATTTGATACCATTCCTTTGGGAGTAAGGTAACCAAGAGTTCAGTGTCTTGATAAGTCTCATGGGGCCAGAGTATGAAGTTCATTTTACCCCTTGTCTTTAAGTTTCCAGCAGATACGGCTCCACAGGATCGTAACAGAGTAAGACATATGTATTCATTTTTCCGTGTTCCCATGCTATAAGCATTCTTTTGATGCTTTCTTTATGACTAAAAATGTCTTTTGAGTCTTCCTTGATTGCTTCTTTTACTTTGAGAATTTGGTACGGGTTCTTCCATCCACAATGTCCTTTTTTGTGAGTGAGAAATTTGTTTTCTCATCATGCTCATGGACAGAGAAGAACCTTGCTGATATTTGTTGTTTTGACAACTCTTTTGGTCTGATGATTTATTTTTTCAGCATCATTTTTTTTAATTGAAGACTGAATATTTCGAAAAAATGACTTTTCAATCTAATCCTTTTGAAAATTTTGATTTGTAGAAATGGGATCATTTTGAATACCATACATTCATCAGACCTACTTCCTTTCTGTGGGTCCATCATGATATGATTCCTGAGACAAGTATTAATGTGAGAAAGGATGAAACCGCAAGATAGTACTCTAGATCACATGAGTCTTGGTTATTTCACAGGGGTTATAATGATTCCAATGTGGGATTAAATATTACCTTTACTTTCCATCATCTTCCAATAGTTAAATAATCTCATCATGAGCAAACTTTACAATTTTCTCTTTCCCATAAGCAGTTCTTAACATCCAAATATTTTGAGTTTAATCAGATGCCTATACTTCCAAGCACCAAAAATTGAGCTGGTTTATTAAAAGAAAACAAACTAAGGCTATGAAATAAGGTGAAACAAACAGGAAAATAAACAAACTAAAAGAATCAAGAAAAACAGAGTTCTAAATATGTACTAAGTGTTCCTACACCTTAAGTGAAGTAATGTTTGCTTCCAAGGCCATTTACAGGAAGAATTTCTTCTTGTCCTTGTAAATCTTGCAATTTGTAAGTTGCGGAGCCTAACTTTTCAATGATTAGATAAGGGTGAATCCATAAATGTTAGAACTTTGTTTGTTTTACCCTTTCTGCATGCGGATTATCCCATTTTAAAACTAGGTCTCCTACATCAAAGTTTCTTGTACCAGATTTTCTTTTGTCGAACCATATTTTGATGATAGCTTGATGTTGATTGAAATTATCTTTATCATTTCGTTGTAATTCCTCTAGTTTTAACAAAGTGTCAATTCATGCTTGTAAAACTTTGCTACTAGAACCCCTTGAGGCTTGAGCTAACTGCGAAGATGGGAGCAGAATGTTTGGGGGAAAAATAGCTTATTTTCCATATACCAGATTATAGGGAGAAACTCCCAAGGAATTATTTGGGGTGACCCTATCTTCCCATAGTGCATTTGGAAGGGCTGAGTGCCAATTTATCTGATTTTCAATAACGGCTTTCTTCAAAATTCAGATAAGGTTCTTATTTGTTGATTCTGCTAAGTCATTTCCCTGAGGATAATAATTTGTTGAGTAATGTAACTTAATTCCATTTTCATAAGAAAACTCAGTTATTTTAATAGATGAGAAATAAGATGCATTATAAAAAACAAGGGAAATTGAAACTCCAAACCTGGTCATAATATTCTCTTGGAGGAAGTTGATGACCGCATCCTCGCTCACTTTGTGTAATGGAATCGCTTCAACCCATCATGTGAAATAATCTGTAGCCATAAGGATATACTGATGTTGTAATGAATAGTTTGGATTGATTTCCCCAATAACATATATGCCCCACTATTTGAATGGATATGAAATAGTAACAAGTTGTAGCGGTCTCGCCGCTTTTGACAATCTGCCTCCACTTCTCTGACATACATAACATTTTCTTACATAGACATGGGCATCTATAAACAACGTTGTCAAGTAATATCCATCTTTAAGTATCTTATGAGTTGTGGTATCCCCAGAATAATGTCCTCCTGCTGGTCCATCATGGAATTCTTTGACTTCTTTAGAGGCATGCTCTCTCTCCAGACATGTGAGAAAAAATCCATCATAATTTTTCCTGAAAAGAACTCCATTCATATTTTATAGGAGGCTGACTTCAAATGAAGTGCCCTTCTCTTCTTGGAGTTCCAATGTTTCGGTAGATATCCTTAATGAAGATAGTACACTAGGTCTCTGTACCAAGATTCGGGAGCAATAAAGATAGGGCATACATTAATCAAGTTCAATCCAGCTTCATCCTCCCAATCAAAATATTTATCAGTGTTATTTTATGCTAGCAACTTGCATAACCCTTGACCTTTGATGATGGTAGATGGTTTGAATTCCAGGTCATACTCTTGTAGGGAAGTCACCCAATTCCCTCTTCACTCACCTAATTCTTTCTGCATAAAAAGAGACCTAATAGCTGGGTGAGGAACTGCAACTTTTGTTCTATTTTTTAAAATATAGGGTTTGAATTGTTTTTCTTCCTTGAAAACTGCATATGCTTGTTTTTCCACGGTTGAGTAATTCAATTCAACCCCTTGTAATCCAGTGCTCATGAATGATATTGGGTAGTTGTCTCCCAATTATCCTTTCTGCGTAAGCACTGCTACGAGAGATTTGTTTGAAGCAAAGGTATATAAAATAAAGTCCTTTTCAAAGTATGGACTCTTAAACAAGGATAATTTAAGCGGTGAAATTTAGCCCATGGGATATTTTTCCATGTTTTTCTCCAAAAAACGATTCACCATTTTGCATTTTTTGAAGCCCTATTTTGCACAATTTCGATGGGGTAAATTTTTTTCACCCTAAAAATCGCCAAATTATTATATAAACTATATAAAATCCTTGGAAATTAAAATATTTTTTGAAAAATATTACCAAACATTTTATAGTTGGGGCTTTAAGAATTGGTAAGATTCGCCAACATTTTTACACTTTTGAATAAGTATGGTTCCTTAAAATCATCCCTACTCCTCAAAGAAGGTGCATGTGATATTGCTGTTTTGATATCTTTAAAGGTAGCTTTCTCAATTTCAGTCCACTTGAACTGTACACTTTGATTCACCATTTGCTGCAGATGTTTCACAATTTGAGCAAAATCAGGGACAAACCTCTAAGAAAAAATTATTGTGCCCATAAATGATTGCATAGCTTTCTTATTATGGGGCATGGGAATATGAATTATAGCCTCAACTTTCTCTGGATATATTGAGATTCCCTTCTTTGAGATTATGTGTCCCAACAATTTTCCTTCAAGAACTATGAAGATGCTCTTCTTTGGGTTCAGAGATATACCATATTTTAATTACCTTGTAATGCTTGAAGTCCCCTTTCTCCAATATACCCCAATATTTTATGCCATAACATTGTATTTACTCCTCATGCAGTCAGGGTTATGTCATATTTACCTCCTTCCTTAAGCACAACAAAACTGTTACATTCATTAATGATGGTTCTTCTCAATAGTTTGTACAAAGTTCCATACCAAAATCCCCTCATCAATACCATTGATCCTCGAACCATTTTGAAACCACCATCTCCACACAAAATATTTACACCTGCAACATCGATCTTTTCGATAGATGTCAAGTTTCTTGCTAGATTCAGAATGTGTAGCACTCTAGGTAGAGTTCTAATCCTTCCATCCTTTAGTTTTAGCTTGACTCTACCACATCTAATGATACTTGCTGGTGAAACATCTCACAAGTACACATCTCTTCCATTGTACTTTTCATATTAACAAAACCACTCCCTCTGAGGGGTCATATGACATGACGCACCTGAGCCAATCAACCATATATCACATTCTGAATGATTACCCATGGAAGCTAGGTACAAATCCCATCCTTCTTCTGAGGAGGTATTCTTCTATGTGGAAGGGGCATCCTCGGAACCCTTTTATTTCTCAACATGATTAGATATGCAATCCTTTTTATAGTTCCCATATTTACCACATTTCCAACACTTCCTTATTCCTTTTCCTGGGGATTTAGATCTACCCTTAGCTTTAGATATTCTACCAGATCCTTTATTTTTGTTTCTCTCCTAGGGGAGACCTCTCATAGGAAAGGCATCAGTGCTATGATTATCCATGGTTTTACACATCATCTCTTCTGATAGTACGGATGATACTATTTCATCAAATTTTAAGGTCGATTTGCTAGCACTACCTACTGCAACAATTAGGTTGTCCCAGTAATATGGAAAAGAACACAATAATGTAATACATTTATCTTTTTCAACCATTTTAATACATACATAGGTTATCTGACTTACCAGAGTATTGTATACATTCATATGTTCTGTTACTATGCCATTTTCATCCTTTTAGAGGTGAAACAATTTCTTTTGCAAAAACACCTTGTTCACAAGGGATTTTGATTGATACAAACTCCCTAGTTTTTATCAAAGAGTTACCACACTATCTTCACCAAATACATTCAACAACACAGAGCCTGATAAGCATAATCATATTGTACTCATCACCCTTCTTTCTAATTTATCCAAATCATCTTGTGACGTTGTAGCAGGTTTAGTACCTAGATCCAGAACAATCCATTGTTCCCGATCTACAAGAAGATCCTCCATTTTGAGATTCCATAGCTAAAAATTCTGGCCATTAAATTTCTCGATCTCAATTCTTAAACAAATCATCATTCTATTTCAATGCACAAAATCAAAACTGCAAAGCTCCCACTAAACCCAGGTTTATCGCAGAGACAAGATCTATCAACCGCATCGAACCCTCAGTAACAAAGGCGCCCCCCTGATGCTAATAATCAAGCTCTGATACCACATGTAAGTTTTAAACCTGTGTAGAGAATAAAATCATACAGATTCTTTTAAGGAAAATAGATATTACACCATAGCATTCACACATAAACATAGAGATTTATCCTGGAAACCCTTAACCAAGAAAACCAACAAACCTTCGAGCCTCTTCTCCTGTTTTCTCATTCTCATTATGAATTCTCACAATACAAAATATAGGTATTCAACAACATCCAATACCATAATATGATAACCTGGATTATAAAATAGAATCCAATCCCTTAACCGAGATTAAGTTACATATTTTTAGAAAATTCCCAAAATAGCCAAAAGCAACCATGACCATTTTCGACATTAGAAATGTCCTAACGACCGTTTCCATGAAGGTGCTGACAAGGATCATCATTCACAGCATTGACATATGCACTTCCCCTCCACATGCAAATGCAAATAATATATCATATACCAAAGAATATTGAATAAGAACCTACTCTCTGTTTTTGTCCTTGAAGATAAAGGCTTTCGAGTCATCTTCATGGATAATCAAGCATACTTGTGGCTGAAGAACTAGAACAATTATACTACTATTGTTACTAGAGTTAAATAAGGAGTAATTTACAAGGTCCTAGGAAATTATATTGCAGCCATGACACACCATACTATCATCCCATGCAATATTTTCCATATAAGGCTTGGACACCTCCACTTTAGATCACTCCCTGGTTTATAGTGAATGGTGAAAGGTATGTCTAGTTTTTATTTTGTACATGATATTTTTTGTAAAGGTTGTGATTTAGGAAAGAATGTTAAAAATAAGTTTCCTAGAATCCATACTATATCTAAAGGAATCTTAGATTTAGTGCACTCATATGTGTGTGGACCCATGTCTTTCCCTTCCTTCAGTGGGAATCTCTACTATGTTTTATCCATTATTGGTTTCTCCCGTAAGTCCTAGATTTACATCATGAAATCCAAAAGTGAAATCTTTAGTAAATTCCAAGAGTATAAATCCTTAGTTGAGAATCAGAAAATAAGGCATATCCATGCCCTAAGGTCTGATAATGGTGGATAATTTGAATCAAATGCTCTTAATGAGTTTTGTAGTGATGTAGGGATATGTAGACAATTAACAGTTCCTTACAACCCAAAAGAGAATGGTGTTTCAAAGATAAAGAAAAAAACTATTTGTGAGTCTACAAAAGTCATGTTACATGATCAGGATCTATCTGCTTATTTGTGGGTAGAAGATACTAGTACAATATTGTACATATAGATCACAAGTCTGCATGTAGTCCCTGATGAGAAAACACCTGAATAGGTGTTCACTAGAGAGAAACTAGACATATCACATATTCATATTTTTTGATGTCCTATGTATATTCACATACAAAAAGAAAAGAGAACCAAGATGTAACCTTTTCGAAAGAAGGGAAATTTTGTTGGCTACAGTGAGACCTCCAAGGCATTCAAAATATATGTACCTGGTGAGAGACATGTTGAGGTTAGTCGGGATGTGGCATTGGATGAGGAGGCAACATTCAAGCAGTCAAAATAGATTGAATGTGATCCAGAGATAGAAGAGGTTGAAGCTTATATATAGGAGGATCATGACGATGATTCTTCCCCTTTTGATGTTCATAGGGAGAATCCAGTAGAGCATGCAGAGCTACCTGTCATTGATGAACTAGTTGAACTTGTTTATGAACCTCCTACAAAAAGGAGGTTAGCATGGTGCCAAGATGTATTGAGAGATGCTGAGAATAATGGAGCACCTATAGGAAATTTGAGAGAGTGCAAGAAACCTGATAGGTATCCAGGATATGTTGCATTGATGAGCAGCATCAGTGATTCAAATCCTTCATCATATGAAGAGGCTGCGGAGAAACAAGTGTGGAAAGATGCTATGACAGAGGAATATCATTCTATTTTGAAGAATGATGTTTGGGATATTGTTCCTAGACATGAGAGGAAGCTAGTTGTAACTTCCACATTTATTTACAAGATAAAGCATGTTGTAGATGGAAGTGTGGACAGGTACAAAGACAGGTTTGTTTCCCGTGGATTTTATCAGAAAGAGGGAATTAATTATGACGAGACCTTTTCTCCATTTTCTAGGTATATGTAATATCCATAGCTGGATATTCTCAAATAATTTGGAATGAACCCATAATTTCTAAAATAACCCACATATTGAACAATTGATAAATATATTGATGAAAGATTACAATGATGGACCACCTTAAGTATGGCTTGGGTATTGTGTATGAAAGGTCATGCCTTCTGATTCTTATTTATAATTAATTATGTTTAACTATTAACTATTTTATTATTTACTTATTATTTTATGTTTGTTACATTTCCACTCTCTTAGAAAGCCTTTGTCCTCAAATCCTTATAACGTGGTCGCATCGTTCTATGCAATGTTGTGGCTAACGACACAAGTTGATATGAACTCCTGAGTGTAAAGCATAACGTTTCTAAGTGAACTGACATCCTGAAAATTGAGTGCACTGGTGTCATTTATTTCTGCAGATTGTTTAAGATTCTTAAGATACCGACTGCTTGGTTTGGATGTCGATATGGAATTTTTTCAACGTAATTTTCTCTTATCAATTTTGTGGTGTCTCTTTGGATTAATATTTGTGTAGGCTTCTCTTCTACTGGAGCGACATCTAGAGTGATGATCTGAACTGGGTCAATACGTGTGATTTTTTCCATAAATTGTATTTCTAACGACTTTGATGTTTTGTTTTGTATACCTTTTAACTTGTTTTCTAATTGCTTATTTTCACTTTGAATCTTCTAAATATTTTATTCTTGCATTTTTTCTTCATCTTTGCGTTTCTTAAGTTCTTTATTAATATTTAGAAGGCATTGATTTTCTTCTTACTTTTCTAGGAATTTTCCTTCAATTTGTTTGTCTTCTTGTTACTTTTTAACTTCTTGATCTTCGTAACTAATATTTTATTATGATTTCTTAATAGATATATTTCTTCAGTATTACTTGTTAATGTGTTATTAACTTTCGTAATTTCCAACTTGTGCACCTTTTTTGTGTTGTTATTCTTCTGTTGGAATTCTTTTATATCTTGCTGAAGTCAACCTATATCTACTTCTCTACTTTCTAATGTTCTGCATACTTGCGCCAATTAGGTATCTTTGTCCATGATAAGTTCTTTTAAACGTTTAATTTCTTCTTCTAATTTGTGATTACTTATATAAGGTGTTTCTTCGTCATTGTTTGACTTTCTAATCGGGTATTTAAGGTTTTGATTATGAACATTTAAGCATGAGATTTCATTATTCTTATCAGATAACATTTTCTCGTTATCTCTTTTGGTTTTTTCCAATTGCCGATTTTGATCCCTTAAGCGACAATTCTCATTGTCTCTCAACTCTTTCATCAACTTTTGTGTCTTAACCTCAATGTGTAGACGTTTATTGGTTGCCTTATATTTATCTAACTCTTCAAATGTTGCTTGTAACTGTGACATAATCACTAAATATGTGTTTTCCATAGTTGTGATTACGACTTCATTTCAATTGTCTTCTTTTATTCAATGATAAGTAGGTACAAAAGTGTAATAATCCCCGATCTCGTTCTTGGAGAAATTTTGATTTTTCCCTTTTTGGTATTTCCTCCCTTCTTTATTTTTCCAAAACAATATTTATGAATCCCTTTTGTTTTGTTTTTTTTCCTTTTTTTTTGTTTCCCAATAGTTATTAAAACTAATAACTATATCTATAATAATAATAATATATGTTATTATAATTAATAACAATATTTTAAAGATTTGGGATTGAGTAATTTTATAATAATAAAAGTTATTATTATAAAATAATATATATGAAGTTTAGAAAAATAGAATTTTAAAAATTCAATATTAATAATATGAATATTATTGTGTAAAATTGAATTTATTAAATTATGTGTTGTTTATTGTTGGAAAATAAACCATGTATAGCTTTTTTAAGAAACCATGTACGGTTTCTATACTTATTTTATTTATTTTTTACTTTTTCTCACTTTTTTTTTACCTTTTACTTTCTCTCTTTCTTTTGACTAAGCTCAAAGACCTAATTCAAAGAATCCTTGGATTGGATCTGATACCAATGTAATATCCATAGTTGGATATTCTCAAATAATCTTGAATGAACCCATAATTTCTGAAATAACCCACATATGGAATAATTGATAAATATATTAAGGAAACATTACAATGATGCACCTCCTTAAATATGACTTGGGCATTGTGTATGAAATGTCACGCCTTTTGATTCTTATTTATAATTAATCATGTTTAACTATTAACTCTTTGATTATCTACTTATTATTTTATGTTTGTTACAGTATACTACCATTATATATATCATTTCACTTGCATCAATATTGGGTTGGAAGCTTCACCAGATGGATGTGAAGACTTACTTTCTCAATGGTGAGGTTGAGTAAGAGGTTTACATTGAGAATATTGAGGGTTTTGTGATACCTAGGAAGGAGTGCCATGTGTGCAAGTTGAAGAAATCCATGTATGGGTTAAAAAATATCCTTGAGCTTGGTATGTCAAAATAGCCAGTTATCTTCAGAAACTGGGTTTCTTGAAGAGTGATCCAGATTCAATCTTGTACTTCAAAGTAGTGTAGAAACAACCTATGGTACTAGTCCTATTGTGGATGATATTTTCCTCACTGGAGAGGAAATACTGATTGTTGAGTGTCAGAGGGAGATTTCCTCAGAGTTTGAGATGAAAGACTTAGGTCTTATGCACTAATTCCTAGGCCTTGAGATCTAGTAAAGGAATGATGATATATTTATATCTCAAGGGAAGTACACCGTGGACATCTTGCGTAGATTTGACATGGTGAATTATAAATCCATAAATACTCCAATGGATTCCAATTTGAGGAAAATCCATGAGACTGAGACTGGATCGGATCCAGTGGACCCCACATTATACACACAATTGATTGGCTCGTTGATGTACCTAATACACTCGAGGACCGATATTTTCTATGCATTTAGGCATTTTGAGTAAGTTCATGATTGATCCTAGACATATGCACTGGGTTGTGGGTAATCATATTTTGAGATACCTGTGTGGTACAATTTCTTATGGAATCAGGTATACCTCCAATGGAGTAGTGTTATTTCTTGGATATACTAATTATGATAGGTTGGCAGCATTGTTGATTGGAAAATCACTTTTGAAAAAATTTTCAGCTTGGTTTCTACTATGATTTCGTGGTTTAGCAGAAAGTAGGGTTTAGTTTCCCATAGCACCACAGAGGATGAGTACATTGCTTCTAGTACTTCTTGTAGAGAAGCAGTGTGGCTGAGAAATCTACTTGGAGGATTGTTCATGTAAAGCTAGAGCCTATAGTGATTAGGTGTGACAACCCTAGTTGTATAAATCTTTCTGAAAATCCTGTGTTTCATGACAAGTAAAAACACATATAAATGAAGTATCACTTCATTCGAGACATGGCCCATAACAATATTGCAAAACTTCAGTAGCTACTGATGAGAATATTATAGATGTGATGAAAAATCCTCTATCTGTGACGAATTTTAGACACTTCCGAGATATGCTTGGTATGGAAGAGAATATCTCTCTCACTGAGAGGTAGTGTTAAATGTACAACATCATGATCCATTCTCCATGAGACTTGTGTTGTATAGAGTATGGAACTTATGTTGTATTAAGTTCAGAAACCTCTCTATGAGACTTTTGTTGTATCAAGTCTGGAAATTATGTTGTATTAAGTTAATATCTTGTGTTGTATCAAGCTAGGATGTTGAGTTCATGAGAGATGCATGTAATATGATCTTATGTTGTATTAATATCGAAATATTATGTTGTATTAAGATTAGGACCTTGTGTTGTATCAAGGTCAAAGACTTGTGTTGTATCAATTTTGAAACTTATGTTGTATTAAGTTCATGAGTCTTGTGTTATATCAAGACCATATTACTTGTGTTGTATCAATTCGCGAGGATCTACTATGTGATGTATGGCTAGTCGTGGTCACCAGTTTCTATGAGTATTCTTTAGGGATTAGCTACCCCTAGAGTGATTTACTTTAGCATATGACTATATGACCTGGGGTAATACATATGATCATAGGTTGGAAACAATTCTTTTGAGTATGATATGATAAATGTGATCAATTAATTAAACACTCATGGACCATGCACAATTAATTAATGATAAATGAGATGAGAACAGAGATAGAGTAAAGATTCGAATTGCTTATGATCGAACTCCAGTGAACTCGAATTGCAATGGCATCAGTAAAAGTATAAGTTGTGGAAAACAATTTTCAGTTAATCAAGGAATATACTCCTTGATTTATGCAAAGTTGTTACGCCTAAAATCTGTACTAATGCTTCAATCCCGCAAAATACCTGGCCAGGAATTCTTTTGGGTGCTTACTTCTTATCCATAGCAAGGATGGTGCATTTTGCTTCCTGAGACAGAGCGTCAGGGAGACCTGAAACTTGTTGCACACTAGCAGGAGGAAATGGTGGTGCCTTTCCTTTTACTACAATGTGCACCGACACACATACCCCTCCTACAGGGGGTGTCAACAAGCCCAAGAAGGAAAAAATAGAAGTTTCGATAATCTTCCAAGTGAAATCTCTCATGGAGGATGATCCTATCTATGTGGGATAGATGGCACTCAACTTCCTCACCCAAAGGATCATTTCCCTACCTTCCTCCCAAAATATCTCAACCCATTTGGGCTTCCCTTGGCCTATAAATGTAAGCTAATTGGACCATGTGAAGGGGAGGCCGAGAGAGAATCTTTATGCTGTTGCATTGAAGTTTGGTATAGGATACAAAGAGAGAGAGTTTGTGAGAAAGAGGTTGCATAATTGAGATTTGTGTGAGTGTGTCAAAGACCTTGTGGAGACACAGCTATTGACATCAAGGATTTGTTTGTAGCTTTCTCTTTTCATCTTTAATACAAAAGTGTTTCCCTTTACTGTACATGATTTATGTTAATGCTTATCATTTATTATTAGTTTCCTTGATCACTAATATAGATTATTGATTTATCTTGTTACTCTCATCCCTTGTCTTGTTTCGTGTGTCCTTCGCAGGTATAGTGCATCGCACTAGGATCAGTGAAACAAGGACAACCTTCCAAATCTAAGGTAAAGAGAGTTTGTTATTCAAGTAGATTAGTCATATAGGGAGAGGATATACTGATGTGTCTTTTTTTTTCTTCTAAACTTGCACCATGTAGGCTAGGGGAACAAACTGTGTTCGCACTGATTGAAATATTCCCGGTAAAAAAATTGGCGACCATAATAGGGATCGATCCAATCATATATGGAGCAGATCTAGTTATATCTTGGACTTTGAATACCACTTTTGATTGCAATTTGTGAATTTCATTCTCTTTCTCATTTAAGTTGTTAAGGTGAGTGATCCACCTTGTCACACTATCCATTTCCTTCTATGTTGTATGTTTTACTTCAATTTTATTCGAGCTTGATCCATACTAATATCTTTTATAGGTTATTGGCCTTTTTGCAATTCTAGATTCGTTGATGCTCCTGGGTAGGCCTAACAGAGAGCTAAAAATACCCTGACACGTGTTTCCTTATGCAAAGAAGCTTCATTGACGCCTTTCCTATTGCTTCAATGTGCGTCACTAGCATACAAGGAGAGTCGAGCCCATCCTGACATCCTGGTGCAACCCATCACCGTTCCTCTAGGTAGGCCATTCCTTGCTTTGAGGCTTACCCTTGAATTTTTTTGTTTCTATTTAATTGTTGTCAATTTGTGTTCTGTATCTTTGATAGATCTAATAGTGTGTTAGTCTAATATGCTTCTTTTAGTTTAGATATAAAAAACTTGTTGATAGGAAACTTTGAAATTGGAAAATTGTATATGAATTGCAGCTTTGGGTTCATGGTTTGTTTGGTTGGTTCTCTGAAAACAATCTTAGATATATAGGAAATAAGGCCTGTAGTTTTCTTGTGTTCAATTAAATGTGATCTTTTAGGTCTCTTTATTTTTCAAATTATATCAAAAAACAAAAAGAGCCTGCTTGTTTGCGTTGATTGCTTTTGGATTATTTGAGTGGTTAAAATAATATTTCTTCATGCATTTGATTGAGAAAGTATAAGTTGTTAGACAACAGAAGTTGTTCTTTCCTTTTTCTTTTCAAGAGATCTTCCAGGATTAGTGTTGGAAATTCTTATGTGTTTGGAAATTTGTTGAAAAAGTCTTGAAGTCAAAATCGTTGAGAGTTGCATAGTACCTTTGCTTCGAAAAAAGAAAAATTTCTCCCTTACTCTAAGTAACATTCATCGAAGAGAAGAGTTGCACTGCATATAGATCTTAATATTGCATCTTTATCCACATTCTACAAACATTCACTAACCATCAAGATAAAATCAATGATAGCTTAGGTTAAAATATTTTAGTAATTTGAGTGAAATGATAGAGACGTGTTCCGATGTCTTCAACATAGGAGTTGTCATTATTTTCCTACACTGCATCCTGGGGATTGTGTGTTTATTCGACATATTGTTGGTATTTTGAATGGCCTTTCATGTACCCTTGAGGTATTTCGAAAGGTACTTCATGTACTTAGTGGTTTATAGGAAGGCCCCTTTCGAACAGTTGTGCATCAGACAACACTAATACATATTTGAGCTCCAATGTACCTAGTGTATACCAGGAGACCCCTCTAGGACACCCAAATCAATTGAGAAGATCCTTTTGGATGCATTTTTGGAGAAATACACCGAGAAAAACATTGAGGGAGCTATTATGCATGTGTCATCTCGGTAGTTGGGTATTTAGGAAAGGGTACGGTACCAATCCTCCTTGTTGTGTTTTATTGTTGGACCCTACTATATATTGGGAGTTGTGAAAACTTGAAAATCCTAGTGAGAAACTAGATTTCATCAGCCCCTCCTATCATTCAAATTTGCTTGTGACCTTATTTTTTATAGGATTGTTTATGTGTGATCTCTTCCTTGTATAGAAATTTAGAGTAGAAGTCTTTGTCCAACACACTAGTTGAGTTACTTGTGAGATGATATCGTAGGGTGCATGGTTTACCACCTGTATTTCCTCCTGTTGTGGAAGAAAGTGAAAGGGAATCCATGGACCAACCAACTATGGTTGATCCACATGTAGAAGGAGTCCTAGTCACTAAATCCGGGGAAGAAATTTCCTCTCTTGAAAACCCTATGGTAGTTCAACAACCTTCTGCAGAAGACACCACCTTTCATTTTTTAACAGAAGGTTAACCTGGTGCACCAGATTGGGTGTTCAACCACCCATTAGATGATACTATGGTGACATAAGTTGGTCCAACTACTCCTTTTTGGGAGACTTCTTTAGGGAAGTCCATTTCTAAATATGGAACTACCAAATTGTCTTATGTTAACCCCATTCGAGGAAATATACTTCCCACGAACGAAGAATTCTTCAGAACAGTCCGAGAAACTCTTAATCATTTGCATAACCTAGGAAAAAATATAAAATGGAGGAGTATTTTTCCTCTACCCTGCTAGTCAGAAGTAACTCCCCCTAGATACCGTTCTCTTTCACCATATCATATGGATCTTAATTCAGGGTCACTGATTCAAAATGTGGCCAATCATGATCTGGGTAAAATCTTCATCCCTACACAACCCATCCTGAATCCCACATTTGTTTCTAACACCCTTGTATCTTCCATCCTTGGGGGGAAACCCCTAGCCCAAGTTTTTTTACCAACCAGGGGGACCATTTCTAGTATGGGGAAAAATTTGTTTGTAGGACAACCAAAATTTAGTACTCATCCCACAAACAACAACATGGTTATCCCCTCTTCCGGCTTGGGACAACCTTCATGGGTTCAACTTGTCATCAGTCAACCTTCATGGGGTTATACCTACCTAGGAAATCAACCACCTATGGTCCATTGAAATTATCAACTTACACCATCAAGGTTTGTTTATCTTAGAATTCCCTACCCGAGAAATATGTATACCCCATGGGGGAAACCTAATTGGTCAAATGTCCCTATTCATGGGGGGCCATTTTTGAATATTACTAGAAGTTATGGAGGTCCACCTGGTGGACCACCCCATGGAGGTCCACCTGGAGGACCACCTTTTATAGGTCCACTTCCCATAGGTCCAACATTTGGAGGACCACCACCTAAAGGACCCCATTAGAGGGTCTCCTTCCAGGAGTCCACCATATGGAGGCCCACCACCCTGAGGCCTACCACTCGGCAGCCCCTCCCCTGGAGGTCCACCTCCCCCAAGTGACCAACCATCTGGCGGACCCTCGAGCAGATCATTCGTGAACCAACCACCTAGTCAACCGATTATGGGAACATCGATGATACCTATTTATCAATTGGATTACAGCCCTACTGGTCCACATATGCCTTATTAGTGTTACCAGTACCTCCATCCTAATCAACAATTACCATTTCTGGTTAATTTAGATCTTCCATATCTATGTAGATTTTTTAACGACCCCATACATCATGATCCTTCATGGCTGGCTATCCTTGTTAAGTTACCCTCTGATATACCAAAATTTGATGGAAAACCTGGTGAAGACCCCAAAAACCACGTGATGAAATATAATTTGTGGTGTTCATTTAATTCTCTAATGGATGGTTCAATTCGTCTACGTTTCTTTTAGAGAACCCTCACTGGAGTGGCTACGAAATGGCATGTTGAGCTACCCAGCATTCCTTTTTGGATTTAAACACCTCAGCAATGGAATTTTTGACACATTTTCAGTTTCCAATCCGATATGAGACAGGTACGGACCTTTTGACCTCACTTCTCCATACCACTTCTACTCATATATCTGATCATATACATGAGTGGAGATATTGACATAGGTTGATAAAATATCCCATCCCAATTAGTTACTCGCTGATTAGTTTACTAAATCTTTTCTTCCCCCATTGCTAGGGATGTTTCCATGGGAGGTGTTGTTACTGAGGAGAAAGCTATCAACTGTGCTCAATACCTTGAATTGGTTTATTCCTAGTCAGGAACTTTGTATGACTTAATTCCTCACTCTCCTCATCCTACCTCAGACCCTTTAAGACCTTCAACTGAGCCACCCACTGATGGAATTATTGGTTCTATTCAAATACAATCGACGACCAAAACCTCAGAAAAGAAAAACCAACCAACCGCGTCTGCTACTCAGATTGTTTCAACCCCCAAAATTGCTTCCCCTCTTGTTGTCTCCATTGAAGTGAATGCATTTTAATCCTTAGAATATTCAGGAGGACAAAGGAAAGAATAAATCCAATAAATATCAAAACCAACAGGAAGGAAAAAAACATAAATCCGATGTTAAATCGAAAAATAAGAGAAAAGAAAATTTCCCATGCCTCATATGCAGAGGTGATCACTTCACCAAGGAGTGTGCTCATCGCAAGGAAGTCAACAAATTTCTAAAAAATACCCATGCCTTGATAGTTTTTATAGATCCTTTCCCTTCCCAACAACAATTGATTGACCATCAATCCTTGCATGGGTCTTCTTCATCTCCCATAGATGAAGTTAAAATGATGTCTAGTGAAACGATCAATCGTAATACTTGATATCACAACTATGACCTGCCTCTAGCCAAGAAAGATGATGATAATTCAATCGATAAAACCTCAGCAGCTAAACCTCCTCCTACCAACGAACTTCATATTGAGAAGCCTATTCTTGATAATGATCTGCAGCCACCAAAGAGTAAACTTTGAAAATATATATTCAACCCTAACACACGTGCATCCCGGTACTACAATGTATTTGAAGATTTGGCTCAAACACTGTGTGCCATGTCTACTCTCAAAGTACTCCAAATTTTCCCCACACAAAGAACCTATTGTCCATTCTTGGAGCTATGGATCCTAATAATAGTAATATAATCATGTTTAAGATGGATGATTTCAAGTCTTGAGTCTCCCATCAATTATCATTCCAATTATCCACGAAAGTTATTGGGAAGATAATCTATCATACCGTATTGGATGAGGGTGCCTCGACTTCAGTCATGTCTTTATCATGTTGGAGAGCTATCTTCTCCCCTGAGATTAATCCCTTACCTACGACATTAAAGGCCTTTGATGGTCATGGTTTTCAACCTTATGGACTGCTTCCCTCTCTCCAATTTGAACTTGACGGAAAATTAGTATCTATTCATATTGAAGTGGTCGATACCCCTCTTGATTACAATCTTTTTCTAGGTTGCAACTGGTTCTACGCAATGCAAGTAGTTGCTTCGTCTATATTTTGAGTATTCCAGTTCCCATTCCAAGGTAATATTTTCAGCATTAACCAACTCGATTTATGTTCACTAGACATGAATTCCAACTCTGTGAATAATGTTCCACTCTTGACTTCTTCAACTCCAAAATATCAGAACATAGGGGTTGGCTTGTTGAAATACTCTTCGCTCATGGGATTTTTTTCATTACATACCCCACCTCCTTCATCGCATACTGCATCCATGAACACGATCTCATCTTCGAGCCATGATTCCCTAGACAAAGGGAAATCACTTGCTGATCCGACATCATTAAGCCCTTTTGAAGAAATGTATAAGGCTATCCAATCCACTAGCCCCCCCATCAATGACCATCTTTTGATGGCTTCATACACGTATCACCTACCGTATTGGTTAGAGACCCAACCTGCCCATCGCTAGATTATATTTTGCATACGCTCCCCTTTGATGAGTCCATCATGGAAGCTATGTCTTTAGATGATATTCCTTGGAAAGATCACCATCATTAATCCTCTTTCCTTCCCAATTTCCATATGGTAGAGGACCTTTTTTCAACAACGATTTCATCTGATATCGTAACTAATCCTCATCCACTAGTACTCATCCATGATTTTGAGTCCGATGGTAATATGAGTAATAATACCAAAAATATCCCAGTTGATATATCGGTGAATCCCAGAATCATAGAGAACATCAAGATAGGCCAGAATTCTTCCCCTTCAGAACTAAATTATTATAAGACCCTTTTTAAATAATTTAGAGATATTTTTCTTGGACATATGAATAAATTCTAGGGATAGATCCTTCCATCTTCATTCATGATATCAGGACTTACCCTGATGCCAAGCCCGTCCATCATAAACTTCAACAAGTACATCCAAGGAAAGAAACAACCATTAAGGAAGAAATTGGAAAATGTCTTAAGGTAGGGTTTATCTACCCTATTCCTTTGACTGAATGGGTGTCTAACATTATTCCTGTAAATAAGACTCATAGGGAACCATTAGGGTTTGTATCGATTTTTGGGACCTTAATTAGGCTTGTCCTAAAGACAATTTCCCTACCTCGTACATTGATCAAATCATCGACAATTGTGCTGGAAGTATCATATGCTCATTCCTGGTTGGATTTTCTAGCTACAATCAGATAGAGATACTCCAATCTGATCAACACAAACCCACGTTTATTCTCCCATGGGAAACCTTTTCCTACAAAAAGTTACCTTTTGGTTTGAAGAATGATGGCGTGACTTTTCAACACGCCATGTCTTATGCTTTCCATGACATAAAAAATGTTGTGGAATTGTACCTTGATGACCTACTTGCTCAATTACAGTAGTGGGATCACCACGTTCATCATTTTAGAGCCATTTTTCTCAAATTCCTCCACTATAACATACAGTTGAATCCACACAAGTGTTGTTTTTATGTTGAGACTAGTCGACTTGTTAACGCAAAAAATTGCTCACCTATATATATATGGTCTAAACCACATACATGCATCATTTCCCTAACATTTTTCCTTACCTTTGACCTCCACAACTATGATTTACCTTCATTCTCTCTTAAAAAGGGCAAAAAAACTCACAAAAGGCAAAAAAAGCTCACAAAAGGGCTGAAAAACCCAGAAAATAGCTAAAAAGCTCACAAAAGGACTAAAAAACCCAAAAAGATATAAAAAACTCACAAAAGGGCTTAAAACCCTAAATATGTCTTAAAACCCTAAATAGGGCTTAAAACCCTAAATAGGGTCCAAAACTCTAAAAGAGAGAAAAGGACAAGAAAAACTATAAAATAGTGTGGAGGTCTCCATCACAAGATTCACTTATTTCCTTCTTCCAATTTTCTATTCCATGAGTACGGTGAGAAGCCATCATTCTCAAAGCACTCACATAATTTTTCCAATCATTCCATAGCCCCACCATCTTCCATCTAGTACGTAGAGGCATCCTCCGTACTAACCATCTTGTGGAGAGGCGACCCATTTCCAATTTTGGGGACGGTGGTCCATTTTCAAGAAAACAAGAAGGTATACATGTCATATTTTTGTTTATTTAGTTTAGTCGTAGTTGCTTAGAGATTTTGTGTTACTAATATTATCATTTGATGTAGCTCTTCCATTACAAACTCTACCCTTCTGTCCCATTGACGGAAGGGAGGTGCTTTTGCACGTGGTAAGGGTGAAAACCCTGCTACGGTTTTGGCGATCATACCGGGTTGATCCTTTTTTATCCTTTTGTTTTGCAGGTGTTTATTTTATTTTGATTCTTAGTCGTCACTGATCAGACCCAAGCGGTTGATCCAAACCTTTATGGCACCAGTGTTTGTCCCTATCGGCCTCTACTGACTTGTTTTTTTAAGTTTCTCGAGTTCTGACCAAAGTCACACCTTTTAGGACAAAACCCGCGACCCAGTCGTGCTTTTCAGGATGAAACCCATGACCTAGGTCATGACTTCACCCCTGTAAAGTGTGAATTTCCTTCCAGGGAAACGTCGCGCCTGCTTTTCATTCAGAAGTGACCCAGTCACCTCTATTTGGCCTGTTTCAGTGACCTAGTCGTGAATGTCCAATAGTTAGAAGCAGTTTGTTTGTTTTTTAGTGCATTTGAATCTGTTAACTTGTCACATGCGACCTATCTTTTTCTAAGTTTATTTCTATAGTTTACATTTCTGTATTTGCATTTTAAAATTTGGAAATTAACCCACTTGTTTGGCCCCTCCTACTCTACTCGATCATCACCCTCCGGGGTCTTATGGGATACGACGGGGGGTTAAGTAATTTTAGTAATAGGAATCCACTTTACTATTGTTATTTTCACTTAAAAACAAGTGACTTTAGAGGCTACGGGGAGTGGTATACCATTGGGGGTCTCACGGCGTTCACGTCCTCCTTGTTGAGCACCCAGAACTTAGGGTTTAACCTGTGGATCTATGGGTGGACTTGTTTCCACTTTGGTCAGAGCCCAACAATCCCTCTTTTATTTGAAGGATACAAATTTTGGGTAGTCACACTACTGGTTTGCAAACATAACAGTCATTCACATATTTTTAGACCCTTGTCTGTCTTGCACGTTGTTTTGATTTGATTTTATCTTTTAGACCTGCTTTGGTATATCCCTTTTCTTGTTTATTGTAGGAAATCCATTGTTTATTTCATATTTGAAAGTAAAAGTAACATTTTTATACACAAAGTGCACACATAATCACACCAATAATCAAACAAAACTTGGTTCATGACCTCGAGTGAAACCTTAAAAGTAACTAAATTTACTTAATAACATTTTGGTTTGGGACATAAGTCTCATCTGCAACAACTGTGGGAGGTACTTGGGATCTGCCCTAAAACTCATTGTGAGGAGTACCATAGGAACCCCAAAGTAGCTGGCCAATGAGAGGAATTGCCAAGCGAAATGGTCAACCCCCACCATATTGACTAGAAACCCACCTGTGAGGAAAAAACCAAAGCATTATCTTCTGGAAGTCTTGGTGGCCGAGTGACTTCTTTTGAGCCAATAGGAAGCCGATTTAAAATGGGGTCCAAAATTCATTACCAATTACTCCAATAATCCACCATTGCTTCACCATGATTTTCCTTTCGACTTAGGGGACACTCTCCTCATTTTGGTTCTTTAGACTGCCACCATTAAGGCCCTCTTCGACAACCCTCCTCACCTTTAGAAGGACACACTACCTCTAATTCAGATTTAGATTCCTACCAATCCGATCCCAATTTGTTTACTGCCCCATCTAGCCCCATGGATGGCATACATCCCGATCCCTTCCAAGGAGGGATAGTCGGCAGAAGACCCACATCCTTGCCACCCATTGTTACTGTCACCCCTGCCAGTGGTCCCAGCACCACTGTGCATGTTGTGGTAGGTACTCTACCCATTAGTAGCATTCCCACACTAGCTACTGCAATCCCTACTGTACCACCTTATATAAATGGGAGTAGTGGCCCTTCCATAAACATTTTGACTATCCTCGTTATGGGAAGTCAACCTCACATACCCCTAGCCATGCATGGACTTTATCCTCCTGCAAAATTCAGTGCCATTGTTGGCCTATCTCGAGCCAACCTTAGGTCCAAATTACCATTTATGGCTCATCTTAACTTGTCAGACTTAGCTAGATTAACAAATGACCCCATCAGCCATCAACCTCATTGGATTCCCATGCCAACCAAACTCCCATCAAACATCCCAAAGTTTGAGGGGAAGGTGAGCAAGGAACCCCAAAACCATATCATGTCATTCCATCTATGGTGTTCATCAAACAACATTGTGGATGACTCTGTTAGACTGAGGCTATTACAACACACACTTATGGGTGATGCTGCAAAATGATACATCAAGATGCCACCTGCCTCTTAACCCAATTTCTTCTCACTGGCCTCGATGTTCCTCCATTACTTCCCGACGAAGAATCTGAGCCCTAGGGCTGCGATAAAATGAAGCTACTCGAACACCGATGGATACTTTATGCTTGTTTGCTGGCTAGGAGATAAGATCCAGGGGATTTCTTTTTAGAACTTGCTGGCCAATTACCTGTTAGATATGATGAGGGAGTGGAGATCCTTATGTCCTGCCATTAGAACACGGATACTCACATCATCGACCACATCCATGACTGGAGGTGGCATCGTAGACTGTGTAAGATCCAACTGGATGACAGGATCTTCCTAGAGTGGTTTCTAAAAACTTTGCTCCCACCTAGAGCCAAGGACGTCGCTTGTGAGCGGCCCCAAACTAAGGAGGAGGGAATCCTAAAGGCCCAACAGTTTGATTTAATAGACACCCAATCTAGGTACTTATATACCATCATACCTGATGATCCCCATGTCGGCACCTCCCACTGGGATATGCTAGGGGAATCCCATGCTACAAATGGTATCATCAGCTCCGTCTCACACTACCCTCGGTACTATGTGACACCCCCTATGATGCCACCGCACCCAGGAAACACTCATCATGTTACGTAACCAAACCAAATACATGATCACTCGCGGATGATGGATCAGTCCAGAGCCACATCCTCCTATGCACACCCTACGCCAAGCCAGCATGCCAATGGGCTGACTTGGCAAAAACAACCATTTTTTGGCCAAGCGACTGGTTTTGTAGCCCCTCTTGCTCCTCTGGTATATTACGCACCACTAGAGCAACAACCTTTGGCTCTAGATCCATTCCCTCTAGTTTCCATGGGACATGTGTTCGCTCAGTAGAACCTTCCCAACCAGCCCACCCCCAATAACCAACAAGGGCAGGGAAAGAAAAAATGAGGAAGGAATCGAGGTAATAACTAGCCACAAGGAGGCGTCCAACAACATAACCCGCCCAAAAATAATGGCACTAACTTGTCGGCACAAAACCCTCAGCAACCTAACCGATCGGGAATAACCCTCAATTATGGACTAATCATCCATGTGCTTTATGTCAAACTTACGGTCATTACATGCGCCAATTCCCTCACATGGATCATGCACGCCAGATCATAAAAAATAAAGCTCAATGTGACACCACTGCAGTGGCCAAACCTCGACCCAACCTAGAACCACCAGGTCCTCCACCGATGGTGCTCCAAACCCCTCTCCCACACCAAGGACTGGTTTCAACCACACCCTTGGCCCCACTTGCTCCTGCACCTCCTGCCACAGCCCCAACTGCCAAAACTAGAGTCCAGCACCTGATGACATTGTCAATCGAAGAAGTCAACCTCTAGACTCAGCGCAACCAGTATGGATCCACTACAACCACTGTGGATCCATTCGCGACATCCACTTCCAACATGCCCCTCCACTCACCTATACCCCCCACTGATGGGGTGTCCAAAGGTCCATGGTTTCCTATATGACGTATCGCCAACAATGTAATTGCATGAGCTACCTTAAAATATAGAATCGTTGATGACTTGACCCAATCACCTATGCCCATGTTTGCTCTAGAAGTGATCAAAACCTTCCTGTCGCAACAGGAAGTGAAGTTATCCTCTCTTGGTGTTGTGGATCCCTCTGACTCCATATTGATCACATTTGATCTAGATCAAGGAGAACCAAGAATTCCATCCACCATCGCCTTCCAAATTCTAGTCTCAATTCGGAATTTGGTTTTACATCGATGCATCGTTGATGAAGGGGCATCAACCTGTGTCATGTCAATTATTATCTGGAATAAAATCGGGTCCCCTACCCTCTAGCCATCCTCTACCATAGTCCGTGCCTACGATGGGTGCTCTACCAAAGTTGAGGGAATTATTCCAAATGTTCCTATCTCATTATCCGGTAAAATGGTTTTGATCGACATCGAGGTTATTAACACCCAACTTGATTATAACCTCCTCCTTGGATGCATTTACATGTATCATATGAGAGTCGTGGCCTCCATTGTCTTTTGAATTATGATGTTTCCCCAAGATGGAAAGATCATGACAGTCGACCAATTGACTTACTACGATCCACAGCGTCCGTCCACAGTGGAACATGTCATTCCTACCATCGATACAACCATCGACAATGTTTACATCCATTCCTTATCTGTTGTCGGCCCAGGATTGTTCGTCGAAACACCAATGATGGCCAATTTCCCGTCTTTACCACCTTCGTACACGCCAACTGACACAACAGTTTTGTGTACTCTCTCATCTAGTGCCATCCAAAACACACCACAAAACCAGCTGCAACCCCAACCACTGTCACCTGGGAATTATTGGGGATCACTCCCCATCCATACAGTTCCTTTCGTATTCCCACCATCCGGCATCGTGATCAATCCCATCATGGCTACTCTGAATTTTCCTAGCTTTACGTTGAGGATTCCTGTGTGGTACCTTGAACCACCTACCCCTCCTCTGGTGCCTCAAGTTGTGTTGACTCCTATCCAACCTATTGTGGTAGAGTCACACCCTCCCCCTGGCCCTTCAGAAACACCATCCGTTCCCAAGCCTGCCTCTTCTCTCCCAAAGAAGATTAGGGGAAAGTCCACCAAAACGATAGATGAACCTTGGCCAACTCCACCTTGCATATTGTGCGATGTGCATGATCATGCAACTCAAAACTTCCCAAAGATACCTATCTTATTCATACACATAGACACCATGGATACAACTGACGACACTCCAGTTGTCATAGTCTCAACTCCGCCTATAGACAAGAACAAGTATTTGAGGACAAACCATGCATGCGCAATTTGCAGATTGTATGGCCATTATTCTCACCATTTCCCAGACTTGGCAGAGTATCAGATCGTCCTTAGTGATCTTTGGAAACACTCTCGTGAATCCAAAATCACTACCATCGAGGAGATTCACCCTCCAATTTCCTCCTCAAACACCACAACTATATACATGATTTCCATATCCGCCAACCCTTCCGTCTCTGCAACCTGCATAGATGATCCCTATGATATATCCAATCATTGTTTCAACAATGACAAGGAGATCCTTGAAGCTCTATCGGCTCCTGAAAACACGTGGGTTGATATGCACCATCGATCATTTTTTATCCCCAAGGAACCTTTATCCTAGTCAGATTAGTATTCAGTCAAAGCCAAGGACTTCATCCATGGTAAGGTTGATTAGTTCAGAAACCCCATTCTAGATCCTGATGCTTTTGAAGAAGGCAACATGGACAACATTTCACCCACAATCAAGGTCAACATCTCGTCCAACCCTAAGGTTTTTGAAGAAATCACATTTGGAGCATCATGCTCCCTGGAAGAAGTCGCTTCATACAAAGCACTTTTTCAAGAATTCTATGACAGCTTTGCTTGGTATTATACCAAGATGCTTGGGTTGGATCCATCCATTGTTGAACACCATATAAATACATGGCCTGATGTGGAACCTGTTCATCAGAATAAAAGACCAATTCACCCTTCAAAGGTCGTTGTGGCCAAGGCCAAGATTGAGAAATTGTACACAACCGGTTTCATATATCCAATTGCGTATACCACATGGGTTTCGAATCCTATTCCCATGAATAAAAAAAAGGTACCATTCGTGTATGTACTGATTTCCACGACCTGAATTTGGCATGTCCCAAAGACAATTTCCCTACTCCGTTTATAGACCAAATCATCGACGCCTACGCCGAACATGAAGTCTTTTCATTCATGCATGCTTTCTCCAGATATAATCAAATTCAGATCTGGAAACAAGACCACTACAAGACTTCGTTCACAACCCCCTGGGGCACGTTTGTGTATCGAGTCATGCCATTTGGCCTCAAGAATGTTGGAGCCACTTTTCAGTGTGCTATGACTTTCTACTTCCATGAGCTCATCCACATCATATTGGTCTACTTGGATGACCTCATTACTCGCCCATAGAAGCATTCACTGCATCTCAACGACTTGTGATAGGTTTTCTTATGATGTCATAAATACAATATCTGCTTGCACCCTCTCAAGTGTGTGTTTTGTGTCCCAGTCGGGGGATTACTTGGGTTCATCGTGTCTCACAAGGGGATTGTAGTTGACCCTCTCAAAGTTCAATCCATCCTTGATCTCCCATCACCACGTACTCTACACCAACTACAGAGTCTCCAAGGAAAGGCTAACTTCCTTCACCTTTTTATTCCAGAATATGCGACAAAAATCCATGGTTTATTATGGATGCTTTGTACCAACATTCCTTTTGTGTGGAATAAGCATACCCAAGATGCGTTTGATGCATTAAAACAAGCTTTGGCCTCTGCCCCATTTTTATCTGCACCCAACTTCGCCAAGCAATTGAAGCAACTAAAAATTGGTCGTAGTCACATTTTGACTCCCATGTCCACCCTCGCACCTTTAGTGAAGGTGATCTAGTCCTCGTTTATGACCAAGCCAATGATAAGATGGGAAAAGGGAATTTACAATCCATGTGCTATAGCCCATATGTCATCCACCACTTCCTTGGCAAGGGGGCATATATTCTTGCCGACTCCAATGGCCACCTCTTGCAGAACCGCCGTAATGGGCTGTACCTCAAGAGGTTCTATGCCTGAGGTCTCTAACATGAATCACTTGTAGTATACTTTTTTTTACACAGTTTTTGACATGAGTCTTACACTTTGTTTCCTTGATTGCTCCAGTTATATCCTACCTCACATCGCTATGTTGGATTCATTGATGGAGCAAGTAGATGGTTCCCTAATCTCACCTCGACTGCATGGGTTATCTATTCCCTGTCACATGAGTTGATCCACATCGTTGGAATGTGTGTTGGAATTTCTACCAACAACTAGGATGAGTATGACGGTGTCATTGGTCTCTTGGTTGCTTCCCTCTAGTTGGGTATTCATCACCTTGATGTATTCTTAGACTCTGAGCGGCTTGTCTCCCAGTTAAACAACTGCTACTGGGTATGCGATCCTTGCCTCTTAATAAAGTTCCTCTACCTTAAATAGTTGNCCTTTAGTGTTAGACATTTAATTTCTATTGCATATTGGAAAGGATTTATTTCTGGAGTCAAGCTGTCTATTGTGGTACCCCAAGCCATAGGAATTTCTCTCCATAATAGTCATCATGGTCTAGAATTTTCGTCACTACATCTTGCTCCAATGGCCACCTCTTGCAGAACCCCAACGGGATGTACCTCAAGAGGTTCTATGCCTGAGGTCTCTAACATGAATCACTTGTAGTGTACTTTTTTTTTTACACATTTTTTGACATGAGTCTTACACTTTGTTTCCTTGATTTCTCCAGTTAGATCCTACCTCACATCACTACGTTGGATTCATTGATGGAGCAAGTAGATGGTTCCCTAATCTCACCTCAACTACATGGGTTATCTATTCCTCGTCACATGAGTTGATCCGCATCATCGGAATGTGTGTTGGCATTGCTACCAACAACTAGGATGAGTATGACAGTGTCGTTGGTCTCTTGGTTTCTTCCCTCCAGTTGGGTATTCATCACCTTGATGTATTCTTAGACTCCGAGCTGCTTGTCTCCCAGTTAAACAACTGCTACTGGGTATGCGATCCTTGCCTCTTAATAAAGTTCCTCTACCCTAAATAGTTGGTTAGAAATTTTGAATCCATTACATTCACACATGTTCCCAAAAACCTCAATAGTGTAGTAGATCAAATGGCTAATGACGTTCTAGAGTGGCACATCCATCATCGCATATAAGAAATAAAAAACTCCATCATGCATCATCATATAATCATGCATACGTATGTACTATACATCATTTAGGAATTTTCATCATAAAAAGAATAAGATAAATACCATAAAAAATTACATCCACGTGCATACAAAAAAAAGAAAATCATGTAATAATTGTTCAGTACAAAATGAGAAGCTCCACAAGCTTTCTTAGCTGATTATACATAGTAATACAAAATTCCTAGTGCACCACCGCACTAGGGGCAGCTCCACTAGATACTAATCAGAATTAGAATCCTCCTCCCGGTCCTTTGACTCTGTGTCCTCCTCAGGGTCCTCCTCATCACTGGAGCTATCCTCCTCCTCCATCGGCGCTTCCCCTTGGGTCACCGCTCGAACGTACTCCGTTGCGACTGCGATCCTCTTCATCAAGGGGATCCACTCAGGAGGAGCATGGTAACATGCAACAATCAGATCATCATCCAAATGCTGCCAACCATCATTGATAACACCATCCAATAGATGCTCAATGTCATGATGGAGTGACTACAAGGTACTCCAGGAGCAGGTGGATCCACCCGCTCCATCCTCTGCCTCCATCGCTCGTAACCCATGGCCGGTTGTGGTCCAACATTTGCACATACACACAGTACATCATCAGTATCTGTCATAAACATAAACTGGATACCACTAATCTAGTGTACTATATATGAAATTAACCACATAAAACATTGTGTATATGTACCATCTGGTCCCTGGGCCTATCTTGGAGGTCAAGGCATCTCTGGATTTCCCTTGTAGTCCATGCCTGTGTACGGGTAGTCCTCAATGAGGACTAGAAGCTACATCCACTGTGT